>CM031239.1:732437270-733037270 GCA_018340775.1 Taxus wallichiana var. yunnanensis
CTATCGGGAGCTTTTGTCCAAGGCTCTAATGTCCAAAAGTGGCCTCTCTAATGGCTTGTGTCCCTTTTGTTGCAAACTAGAAACAATTAAGCACCTCTTTTGGGACTGCACTTTTGCAAGATCATGTTGAAAGTTTGTACACTCGAGCATTATCCAGGGAAGACTTCATCGGGTGGTTCTCTTTGGTGATTCCAGCCCCATTATCAAGAGTTCTTGTAAAAGTGTTTGGAATTGTGTACAAGTTTCGGCCCTAGATATCCTTTGGAAACTTAGATGCGGTATGTATCCTGCAAAGTAAATATGTCTTTTTTAAGTTCTATTTCATTTTTTTAATTTTTGACTTTTCTACTCCCTAAAACCGAACCCTAAACACTAAATGAATAAAATAATACGCCCTCTCCCCCACAAAAAGTTATAAAAAGCACCCACCCCTCTCATTTGAAATCACACAAACAATTTCATTGTCTTTTTGCAAGTGAATGAGCAAAGAGCCAAAGAAGAGTTGTGAAGAGCTTAGTGGAGGCAAAGATTGGAAAGAGGTTTTGCAAAGAGCTTAGAGGAGGCAAAGATTAGAAGGAGGGGCAGCGATTGCTTCTATTGTTTGGAGTCCACCATTGCAAGGAGGAGAAGGAGAAGAAGCCATTGTTGAGACTCGAGAGGAAGCGATTGTTTTAAAAATTTAAATTTATTGTTCATTCAAGAATCGAAACTAGAAGAGTAGAGTCTAGACTTGAGAGGAAGAGGTAGCATTTGTAATTTTGTTTAAAGGCAACCAGGATCTACGATTCTACACTACAGGTATACCGTATTTTAATTTTTATTTTATTTTTAATTCATCTTTTTGTTTTTTTTACGGTTATTTATTTATTTATTATGTTGCATTTTTTTTAAAGTTTATAATATAAACACATCTTAAATTTGTGTATGCTCTCACCTCACGCCTTTATGGCGATCTTGGTGATCAAAAACAGATTAGGACGGCATAGTTTAGGGTTATTTAATATATTAATTGGTAAAAATCCTTTTTAATTTTAAATGCATTGTTCAATGTTAATGTATTTATTTTTTATTTTTTTAGCTTCCTAAATCTGTGTATGCTCTCACCTCATGCCTTTATGGCGATCTTGGTGATCAAAAACAGATTAAGATGACATAACTAATTTATTTATGTTAAGGCAAAATGTTTTTAATTTTTTAAACATCCTAAATCTGTGTATGCTCTCACCTCATGCCTTTATGGCAATCTTGGTGATCAAAAACAGATTAGGATGACATAACTAATTTATTTATGTTAAGGAAAATTGTTTTTTAATTTTTTAAACATCCTAACTCTGTGTATGCTCTCACCTCATGCCATTATGGTGATCTTGGTGATCAAAAACATATTAGGATGGCATCAAGTTCTGCTTCGGGTGGAGTGCAAGGCCAAGCTAAAAACACATCGGTTCCTTTGAGACATGATCCTAATTCCTCTTTGGAGACGTGTGTGGTAGACAACATTGTTGGTGGTGGGTGTTGGGTTTGGATATGTCATGGTTGCCAAGCTCAATACAAATCCTCATATAGCCGAGAGAAAATCCATTTGGTGGTGTTGGAGGTGTGGGGATAACGAGGTGCCCAAAAATATCAAATGAAAAAATGGCAGAGTACCTAAGAGAGCAAGAGGAGGTGATAGACAAGGTGAAAGAAATAAAACTAGAAATTAGAATAATTCCTTCACAAAGAAGGCCTTCATCACTACCACCCACACCTAGACCTACTTCTCATCCTTTCATTCAAACTCAAAGTCAACCATTTGATAAAGAGAGTCCAGAGAGCTCACGAAAAGGTCAAAAGGAGCATTCAAGAAAGCATTTAATATTGAAAAGAGGGAGATTGTTGATGAGGTTGTTGCTCGATGCATTTATGCATGTGGGCTACCCTTTAATGTATTGAGATCTCCATATTGGCATCAAATGGTGAAGGGTATCAATGAAGCTCCACAAGGGTACAAATCCCCAAGTTACGAAAAAGTTCGAACCACACTCTTGGGAAAGGAAGTGGAACACATTAACAAGACTTTGCAGCAAATCAAAGACTCATGGAAGGAAACAAGAGTTTCCATCATTTCAATTTTCAGATGGATGGAAAGATGCTTGAAATAGACCCCTCATAGATGTTGTTGCAGTATGCCCTAAAGGGGAAATGTTTCTTAAAACCATTGACTGTGAAGGGAAAGTCAAGGATGCACAATTTATTGTTGACATTTTAATAGAGGCAATTGAGTCGGTGGCCCCCATAATGTTGTCCAAGTCATCACAGGACATAACGCTAAAAATTGTAAAGCAGCAAGCAAGAATGATCATAGAGGGTAGATATGAGCACATTTTTGGACCCCTTGTGTTGTCCAGGTCCCTTAACTTGATGCTCCAAAAGATTGGGAAAATCCCATGGATTGAGCAAATTTATTCGAGGCAAATGACATTCAAATGTTTATCACAGACCATCATATGTCACAAGCCATTTTCAGAAAATTCTCAAGGTTAGAGTTGCTGAAGGTTGCAGAAACTAGATTTGCCTCTCACACGCTCGTTTTGAGACGGCTTGTGAAGGTGAGAGAGGCTTTAAGCAGTATGGTGATCAGCAATGTTTGGTCAGTGTGGAGGCAGTCAAATACAAAGAAAGCTACAAGGGTAAAATCATGGGTCCTTGATGAGGATTGGTGGGCCAAGGTTGAGTACTTGTTGAGTTTTACAGAACCCATTCTCTCCATGATCCGATATGTAGATATTGATGAAGCATGCTTGGGAGAGATATATGATGGCATAGATTCTATGCTTGAGCGTATCAGAGATATAATACAAAAAAAGGGCAAGATCCAGAAGAGACCTTCTACGGTGAGGTCAAGAGTGTGGTCATGAAGAGGTGGAATAAAATGACCACCTCATTACATCTCCTTGCTTATGCACTGACCCCAAAGTACTATAGCTTTGATGTACTTGGGCTACCAAACAGGCAAGCACCATTTTCTGACTCCGAAGTTGGAAATGGAACCAGGGCAGCATTCAGAAGAATTTTTCCTGATCCATCTATAGCCAGTGTGGTCAGAAGTGAAATGGGCATGTTTACTGGTTCAGAAGGCAACATGGGATCGATTGAGGCTCTTTTCGACAAGAGCAGCTTGACTCCAACCACATGGTGGCGTGTACATGGCCATGATGCCAAGTACTTACGTCCTATTGCTATAAAAGTTCTTTCACAGGTATAACATTTATAAATTTTAAAATTTAGAATCATTTCGAATATTTTAAATTTTATTAAGTTAGGATTATTTAAATTTTAATTTATTTTTTACACATTCTTAGTATGTTACTAATACTAACTTGTCTTTGAATTTCAATTTTCTAACTTTGTTGTAATAGGTGGCTAGTAATTCTTCCGCAGAGCGGAATTGGAGTACTTATAGCTTTATCCAATCAACTAAAAGAAACAAGTTGGCATCTAAAAGCGGCGAGGATTTGGTATATGTGCACTCCAATATGCGCCTCTTGTCACACAAGTCGAGGAGTATGCTAGAATGCCTCACAAACTTTGGGATCTTATTCCGAGACCACAGACTTGGATGCCTCAAGTAACCACGTTTGCCCAACTTTCATTATTTGATGGCGAAGATGATGTTCAAGGAGTTCACAAGGAGCGGAGAGTGGAGTTAATGAAAGTGGCACACAAGAACTTGATTTTGAGGAAAATCGAGATGATATATTCTAGATTTGTTTGTATTCCTATATCATATGTATGGCAGCCACATCAACAATGAAATGAAAATCTTAAGTATATTGTATGTTTTGAAAATTTGAACATGGATCCTAGTATATTTTTAAAATTTCAAGTTTTGTTCAGTATTCATGTTGACATGATATTCGTATATCATATGTATGGCAGCCACATGAATAAAAATGCAAAGTCTTAAGTATATTAAATGTTTTGAACATTGATTCAAGTTTTGTATTACTATTTCAGTTTTTTATGGACTAAAAAATGAGTAAAATGAGTAGATGTACATAAAAATTTAAAATATATATATATATATATATATATATATATATATATATATATATATATATTTATTTATTTATTTATTTATTTATTTATTTATTAATATATATGTACGGACGTATCCAAGCGTACTATATCCAAGGTTTTTTTAAATTGGCGTATCCGCGTATCGTATCCGTATCCAAACCGATACTCATATCCGTTCTGGCAACATAACATGGGAGCAATGGGGTGTTTCTTTGCGTCCATCTCTGCTGTGATGGTTTTCTTGCCATCATCCTTCGCATTTCATGTTAAGAGTATGACCAATCTTGGCCTTGTTCTATCTCTACACAGTGACTCATACATCTTAGTTTCTTCATTGTGCATTGGTTCCTGCTTGACTATTTTACTTGTGAAGCTCGAATCTAATATCAATTTCACCCTCTAATTGTCTGCCCACTTAATGTCCATGTCAGGAAGTTAACCCTGCTTGTCTGTTTCTTTTTCCTTCATAGCTTTAAAGTTTTTCTAGACGTGCTGAGACAATATTCACCTCTTTACGTTTCACTCAAATAGATCTTGAACTAATGTAGCAACAATATTGACCAAAACAACAGAACACCAAGGTTGAGAAAATGGGTGGCCTAACTCTGGAAACACGAGATTTTATAGTGTCTACTTTCCATTTGAACAGTTATAATAGTGCATACAATATACACTCCAATTTTAAGAAGAACTTTACCCTTTTGGAACAATCCTCATCCTAAAACTTGCCTGAGGCAATGAAAAAGCATCCTTTATGAACAAAAAAATTAAGCATATCACTAGCAAGTAGCAACCATAGACTACAAAACTTCCTGGGTTGTGTTCAGCCAGAAAACACCACTTACAAGGCATACAATCTTTTTGCAGCTACTTGTTAATTAGTCACTAATTATCTGTTTCGTCGGATTCCACGACATACGGAGATAGTATATAGAAAATATAATAATAGAAAGTTACGGGTGCAAATTCACCTTATTCCATTGGCAAGTCCTAATTTTTTTAACCTCAAATTTTGGAAAACCTATTCGTTTCTAGAAAAAAATTCCTAGCAGATAATCCTAGACAGATATTCATGTAATGCAAAGGAAATAAAGACATGTTTCAGTCTAAAGTAAATAGTGATTTAACAGCTTACAAGAAAAGTAATGAAAATCAATTAACTTTTGTTACCTTGGCTTTCTGGCACAACAGTAGTTTTGAGCGTGCCCTTCCTGGTACTTGAGGTAGTATTTTCTTTCCTCTGAGAACTATCTGTGGCTTTTTCAAGCATAAACAAACTCTTCTCTGCAAAGACAATCCAGAAAAAAGGATTTAAGAGGCAAGCATATAAACAACATGAAATCCCATAAAGAGCTAGAAAATTACCTAAAGCAGAAATGTTGGAGTTTTTTTCCAAATTAAGTAGATCTTTGCTTGTTGGTCCCATGATCAGCAAAATAGCAATGTCTGTCAATCTGGAAAAACCAAAAACAATAAGCATTTTGAAATCATGCACTGACTATAGGAAAGCTTTGATACGGTGTTATTGCCTAAAACAAAAACTATCATTTGTATCAATGTTTGTCCTTTCTATGTAATTATATTACTATCACTATGATGCTTAATTTTGAGCAACTGTTCTCACAACCTTCTAAGAATGAATATATTGACCACATCTAAACAAAAAAAGCCATTCACAACCATAACTACAACCCAAACTAACCCTAAATAGATCCCTTAAAAATCATCTAATATGAGAACATATACAATACATTCAGTTCAAGATGTTCATTGTTGATGCAATCAAATTTTCTAGATACGTGATGATAAAGCACGGTCATGTTGACAATGGTATCCAACGTTGCATCCTCTGTGCACTCAATGTAAATCATTTAGCAAGATAGCGTCATTTCCATCTATAAGAATATCCACAATCAATTTTGGTGCAGCACAAACTAGGGAAAATCAAATCCCTCTGTGATGGTGTAAACTTGGGAGTCTCACAATATACCCCATATGAAGTTTAGAGTTTTCCAATTTTGGGACCAATGGTTTTCTCCTCTTTGTCCCCTATGCTTACAACTTACAAGTTACACATGGCTCTTCAAGCAAATTCTTCAAGGCACATGGAGGCTTAAGACAAACAGAATTATCACTTATCTATTATCATAAAGACAACCCTTAAGAAGATATTTGGTTGAAATATTAAGAGGACCAAAATTAGGGAATAAAGGTACCCCCAAATCCCAACTGTCTCTATTACAATTTGTTATCAATAGACAATTATCTAAGATGACAAAGGACACAGGTAAAGCTGTCAAGAAGGTAGTAATTTTAGAGCTACAAGAGAAGACAACAGATGAAGTGCATAACCATCACAATCCTTGCAAGGTGTCCCTCCTCCGTGTTCAATGCAATTCAAATTCATTGTCTTTGCTTAGCTGATAGTGACTCATAGATAGCTCCACCTTGATTCTATAATCCTATAGATACATGACAATTGCCCTTGTGCACTTGAGCCTTCATAATTACACTAGGCCACTAGGAACACCAAAAAGGAGCTCTATGCAGAGTGATCATCACTACCACCACTAATCAGAATTCCTTACTCCCCATGCAAACCTCTTGAAAGCTCCCAACACACACCAAAACCATGCATACCAATATGTTATGTGAAAACATCCAAGTGCAATTATTAATATGTAATGTCCCTTTTTGGGACAAAAACTGAAGAACAAGGAATTAGCACAAATCCCAATAATATCAAATCTGATTTTTAGACCAGCAAACTGAAAATTAAACCCAGTTCAAATCAGCGATCAGATTTTTAGAACAGCAGTACAAAAATGGATGAAAAACACTTGAAACTCCTCAAATAACTTTGCCAACATATAAATAAATATTTTAGGCATCAACCAAACCAATTTTCAATATGAAATCTGATAGAAAACACTGCTGGAAATTAATTATAATCAGCGAAGTACAGCTCCAATAAAAATTATGAAATGAGGGTTTACAAACCCCAAACTCCACAAAGAATTATTGATTCCGGCCTTACAAATAGTGACAAATCTGAATATGAAAGAAAATATCAGATACGTGCCCTAGAAGGCACCAAATAACACACTAGTGCAAGTCGCTCCACCTAGGAGAGGCTCAACAATGCATGTAAAAATCTGAAAATGACTTCTCTTCTTCCAAATCTGCAATATGCCTTCAAACCAATCAAGGATGGAGGGTTTTCATCCCCCAACCAGCCACAAGAAGGGTTTTCATCCTTCTTGGAAAGAGCCACACACTTGGATTTTCGCCCAAGAGTGGAGAGAACAATGAGCATCAGCACAAAAATCCAATTTAGAGAAAATGCGCCAAAAGTAGATGTGTGCAAATGAAGTCATAACACTCCTTAAATACCCCAACTTTGGCGCCAAAGGCCACACATGCATAACCGACCTCCTTTAGGCTTGCTTTAATCTTTTATTTGGTTTTCAAACATCACCAAGCCAGCCAACCTGCTAAAAAAAAGAGAACACTAAAAAGAAACATTAAAAATTAGAAAAGAAAGATGAAATGAGAGTTCAATTCCTTTCCCCTACTTATCCCACTTCGTTGCCATGGGAAGGGAATGGCAAGGAGTCCAAAATTAGGTTCTCAAGACGAAAAAGGGGACATTACATAATATAACTCATTGATCCAATTATCGCATGACAACGATGGCGACTTACGGGTAGTGAGTCTAAATGGCAATGTTATGCAGAGCTACAAATGGATCATACTATTGTGATTCTCACAAGATCAGATAAGGGAATTTGCTCATGACCCGCAAAAATGGCCTCATCATTTTCTTACCCCCTTCTACGAAGGAGTTGCTAGCTTAGGATTGCCTAAATAAGACATGTTCGAGGCTTTTATGCTCAAACATACGTGCAATAAAATAAAGGTATCTCTATTCATAAATTTGAAAGAGATTTGATATTAATGAGAACTTTATCAATAATTAAATTCTATCATACATAGATATGATGAGAATTGAAAGTATTCTTATATAGTTTGGGACCCCTGTATGGGTTGGTTGTATTAGACTTTTGCAACTTGTGGCCAAAATATAAGTTCCCAATGTAATGGGGGATTGTTAGTGTTGTAACCGTTCCTTGGTGGAAACCTCTAATTGTCAACATGGGGCATTATTGGGTCCAATCTCAAGTGTTATGGTTTCATATCATTAAGGGTTTTATAGTTTAGATCTTTATCCTTATGTCAACATTTATTATCCATGACAAAATGTATCGGTGGAAGCTTGTGTTGGTCCTTGAGATGCTATTTTACATCCTAACATGGTACGAGTTGTGGGAATAAAATCCTCACAACTACTCTTCCGTAATCATGTCTGGCGCATTTGAGTTACATAGAGGCCATGTTTTGAAGAAAAGCCCTCTCCATCAATGGTTTGATCGTACACTTGGTTGGATCTTCAGGAGGCCCACCTTTCTAGAGCATTGTTATCTGTATGCTCCAATATGTTATTGCATGCTACGTTCAACTATTTCTTAGCTTATAAAAGTTAAATGCTCACGGAGGTGTTTACTGTAAGCACATTATAATTTTAATGTTTTTGTGGTGCTACATTTGTGTCTGCTGATGACTTATAGACCCCTTTTATACAAAACGTGTTCTGTCACCTAGCCATGTCCAGCATTGTTTATCTGCCTTGGCGGAAAATTGAAATGACGAGCTTATAATCCACTTCACTTTTGAGGCTTGAACTCAAGACATATGGGCTCAAAAAGGATGCATTAGCAAAATAGTATCTAGCAATTCATCTACAAGCCTTCACGTGTACATATGCATGATAGTATTTTTAAACACTAGCATGGTTGTAGGTTGTCGTGGGATTTGAACCTGTGACTCCTGATTTTGAAATCACTAAACAAAATAAGTTAAGATATTGTTTGGAATACTTTTATATAAACCCTTGTGCATTTGTCAAGATTTCAAACCAAAAATAAAATAGATGGATTTTTATTTATTTATGCACCTGACACTAATCTCAGTAATATGAAAATCCTGGCAGTTGTAGAGTTTGGAGATCTCATGTAAAGCAGCAACGCCAGTATTTATTATTTCAAAACACCAAGGATAAACAGCCCCTTCAACGATCTGCAAGTCATTTTGACACCTTTTATACATAAATATCACCCCTTTCTTGCAGAATATTACCCTTGTCTAAACAAATCACGTCCTTTTCCACAGAGCAACAGCAATTGAAATCTATCTCTGGTACTATCTTAAATTGTTATAAAAAACTTCACTTTGATTCCTACTCCTTCCAAACTCACATGCTCGGATTTTGCCCTTAGTTTCTCTTATACCACATGTTGATTTCAAGTCATAAAAATAGACAACATAAACACACAGATTGTACGCAAATCAAGCTTGTTTTCCAAGCATGTACAAAGGTATATAATACATTAGTTTACAATCCTTTCAAATCCAAGGGAAAAAGAAGGCATTCATACAACTTAGCAAGGTAGAATACATATAAACAAAGACACATAAATGCAGGAAGAACACTAAATGGAAAAAGCAATCTTTGAAACAAAAGAAATAGCTTTTAAGAGGCAACAAGGATAGAATGGGGCAATATGTAAAAATGCAGGCCTGGTATAAAGACAGGTCCATGAAAAACAATCGAATCGGGCACAGGACTATAAGAAAAACGAGGACAAGAAGTAAATTACAGCATCAACAAATATTTATTTTCTTTGGAAGATAGAAACAAAAGGATAAGACAGTTTCAATAGAATTCAGTAAAAAGTAGAGTTGCTCTCAAAGTCTGAAACCATCCACTCAGTTTTTTCAATTAAATTGGCAGTGCCCCCAACCAAATGGAAGCATAGTCCATGTTATGAGTATTTTCAATTTCTTGGATTTGCAAGACGTCGTTACAAACCCAATTCCAAATAGTTTCAAACTTTCAACCATTTGTTTGGCAGGTTAAATACATCGTCCATAAAATTCTTCCAAACATGTTGTTAACACCTGTTGACAAACACTCTCACATTTGTCATTAGTTTTACACCTACGGTGACCCTCGATCTACTATGAAAAAAAATCCACTCTTGATTCAAAGTTTCCCATCGTGAGCACTTTTGCAGATAGAAGGTTAGAGGTTGCAAGCAAATTTAAATCAGATTTCCATTTGACATTAATCACCAATTAAGAGTTTCATTTTCCACTGGTACAAGACCTCATAGAATCATTTTATGATCAGAATTTCAGGAGGGACTACCTGGTAAACAGACGCAACTGCAAATTTAAACCAGATTTTCATTTGACATTAATCACCAATTTAGAGTTTCATTTTCCACTGTTAGGAGACCTCATACAGTCATTTTATGAACAGAATTTCAGAGGGGGCTACCTGGTAAACAGACGCAACTGCAGAATGTATTCAAGCATACAGGTCATTGTCCAATAGTTTTTTTACAGCTAAAGTTCTGATTTTTCTCTCCTGTTTTTTTATATTTGCACAGAGTATTATAAGTAACAATCCTTTCATTCTCTATTATATTAATACTCCCACAAACACAATGTAGTGTAGTTGAAGTCTAAAAGAAAACAAAATGATTTGTGTATTAATTCTATTACTGACATTTACTCTTGTCGAACAAAAAAACAAATTTACAGGGCCATGAAATCTCTGACCATTCATATTTATCGGTGAGGCATGCCATGTAGCAGGCCAAAGCTTCACTGTAATGAAATGTTTGTGCCAACCCTTTTGCCTCTTGTTTTTTTCAATTGGTTTTGCCAAAGACATGAGGAAAACTATCAATGCATGAAACATAGCAGGTGTTGTTGCATGTGTATGTGTTTTTATACCCTTTCTTTCACTGCCATCTGTACTGTGGTCTTTATTTCCATCAATTTCTGGACACTTCTTGTTTCAATTCATTCTTAAAATGTGTGCCTATGTAACACTTGCAATAGAGCAAAGATCATTTTCAAAATGATAGAATAAAGGATTAGAAACTTTAGGTCGGTTACTACAAACTGTAAAATTAGTCATTTTTTCATAGTCATTATATGCAAGGGGATAATTATGGTAGGCCTAATTTGCCAAAGGCCACAAAAATTGTACACTGTGGTACTGCCAGCCTTCTCTTTTACAAAAAACGCCATGCACAGTGCCTCAGTATTCTGTTTGACACTGCCAGAATTCACATTAGCCTTGAAACAACAACAACAACAATATATATATGTGTGTGTGTGTGTGTGTGTGTGTGTGTGTGTGTGTGTGTGTGTGTGTGTGTGTGTGCATTCGGCATTTTATGAAAAAGAGGAATTTATATATACCCACTATTCATACATTTTTTGGTTTATAAGTTGAAAATATTTAGGAAGCACAAGAATTCAGCAAATAGAAATAATTTTTTTATTAGATGGCTATAAGTTCAACAGGTAACAACTTCCATACAGCTCAGATTTTAGCAGCAAGTCCAGAATATACATATAAACAACTATAAGAATGTATATAAAAGCCTTAATCAATCACCCAGTAGTTTGCTTGCAGAAGTATTCGCGGAAAACAGAAAAAAGAAAAAGGAAAAAGCAAAACCGAGCTGAAATATAAGATCCGCAACCAATGATGCCCAACCAACATACAAGGTGGTCTCCAAGGAATTTTCAGCTTATTGTCCAGTACAATCACTAACCGAGGAGGGCATTTTGTTAATGAAGTTCATTGGAGAGGATTTAGCTAAGAAACTAATGTTGCAAATGACATTCTATAAGCTGACGGAAATTATTATTTAAAAATGTTAAACGGGTATCCATAAAAAGCAAATGGGTTTCTATTAAAAACCTATGTGACAGCTAGCTGAAGTCCAGGATGATCTGTTGTTGCTTCAATCTATACTGCAGTTGCTGCTCTGCCAACCCATGTGCCCCTCCTGCAACTCCTACTTGTTGCTGAAGCTGAGGCTGCAATACAACAAACTTGTTTCCCAAAAGATCTCTACTCTCCATGCAATGTGCTATGCATATGATCCCTTCACTTCCCTAAACACCACAAAAACCTCTAGAACCTTCTTATGATTCAAAACCCCAATAACACCCTCTACGTCTGCCCTCCATCCATGACCTCCGTCTCTTACTTGCCCTTTGCATTCAAACAGATGGCCCGAAGAGAAAAACAAACTACCTGCAGAAGACGACTCCAAAGGGGTTTTTTTCAGGGTTGAAGAAATAACAGATACATCGGCCTCTGCGCACAGACTAGTCCCCACTCTCCACTATCCCGAACAACAGCAAGGCTGCAACCAATGGCTCACATGACTCGCGATGCTATGAAGTTCAGATTTTAACCTGTATACTAATTGATGTTTTAAATCTGCAACGTTTTTGCTGGTCCATTAACTCCCATGCCATACATTAATGAGGATCGGCGAGCATGTATCGGTTTCTAGGCATACAGTGAATTTTTTGTAACTTTCAATCGCACCAGTCATGCGCAATGGAGATGCCGATAGGGGGTATGGAAGAAGTTAAAATTGAAGAAGTCAAAAGAGAAATATTTTGACGGGGTGGTGATGAAGAAGGGGATTTAAGGTAGAATATTACAAGGATGGGAAATTAACTCTGTTACCAAGAAACGCCTAGGGCCCTCGTTTCCCCGTTCAAAGCGTCCTAGTCTCCTAGAGATAAGTATACATGATAATAATGAATAATTTCAACAAATACAAAATATTTTGAGTGTTTTATCAGTTATTCTTATCACTTATGGTGTATGGAGTACAATTTTAAAATGAGTACTATGCACACACACATATATATTTTAATAATATATCGTCATGACGCGTTTCCCGTAACGTTTCGTATCCAAGGTTTTTTGAAAATTGCCGTTTCGCGTTTCGTACACGTTTCGTTTCCGTTTCCGTTTCCATTTCCGCTTCCGGCAACATAGGAAATTAATGGAGGGAACATAGGTGATCATTTTCTTGTTGGAGTAAGTAACATATGGATGAGGTGGTGTTATTTTGTGTCACTGTAAGGAGAAAGGGGGTGTAACAGTTCGTAAAGGAAACATACTTTGGAGATAGCTATGAAAGTAAGCTCTTTTTTGTTCAATACTCCCAATGTCAGCAATTTTGTTTTGTGGATAGTTATATCCCATTACATTATGAGAAGAATTTGTATCCGCTCATCACGGGAAACCGTAGTGATAGGGGCATTGTTAGGGTCACATGATAAATTCGATAACTATATGTGTTATCCATAAAATATAGGTGGGATACATCACAATGACAGAGGACATGTGTTCAAAAATTCAGAAAGAAAAAAATGTGCAAATGTATTCACCTCCCAAAACTTAGATAACTATTGTTTTAGACAAGCATTAAAGAGATCATTTTTGTGCCAATGGGGTTTGGGTGGATCCATTAAGACGGACGGTCGTGTCCAAATCCACCCAGGTTCAAATCCCGTTGGGCGTGATCCCCTTCGAGGATGGTTTATCGGTGGTGGCGGTTGTTGCATCACCGGTGGTAGCAATTGGTGGCTCTTATCGGTGGTGGCGGACTTTGCATCGTCGGCTTTGGCGTTGACGGCGATTGGTGGCTCTTAACGGTAGTGGCGGAAATTGCATCGTTGGTGGTGACATGGTCTTCATTTACGGCGCATCAATGGTCGTGGTTTGTGGTGGAAAATTGTAATATCTTGTTTGAGGACGTTTGCATTGTTAAGGGAGGGGACCCAAGAACCCCCAATTCATAGCTCCGGTCAAAAGCATTCACCTATCCAAAAAAAAAAGATCATTTTTGTTACCCCTTATATACATTTGTCATAGTACAAACAAAAATGCAAAACAAGGGATAACATTGTGTGGCACCCTTATCAGAGGAATAACATGAAACAGAGATGTTATCTCACACACTAGAGGGCATTAGACAAATCTATGGGATACTGTGAATGGGGAAGTGAGGGAAAACGATGCAACAATTTGGCCACCCAAGATGACATGTGCCAAAGGGAGCAAGCGTCAACCCATTTCCTCTAGCGTCCACATTCTTCTTGCCTTTAGAGGCTTCACAAGGTCTACTTCATTACCGAATGTAAATAGGAAGCTTGCGTGTGTCCGAATCCCTCACACTTCAACCCTTTCCCACCACGCCCTCTAACTCATCATACACCTTCCTTTCGGCTTCGAGTGCTCGAGCATGGCATGTTGTGTTAGCCATGTCATCGTGTTGATTCCTCAAAATATCATTTCATGCATACCATATAAAGTTAAAAACAATAATGAACATAAATGAATTCCCAACAACAATAGGAAAATACAAAGCAAAATACCAATACCCAACAATTTTGTGTGGCGAGACACCTTGCAAAGCATTCTCCAAGTAATCACCTTTTGAGGTCAAAGTTGGTGGCCCTCCTACACATGAGCTATTAGCAAACTATTTGAGTGGGTTGCATGCGAAATGCAGGGACCTTAGCACCTCTTTGGCCACCTCAATGTTCAATATGATAAGAGTTGGAGCTAAAAACCATTAGCTTCTCTATATCATGCATGTGAGCAAGTTGAGTAGGTTCATCGACCAAGCCCCACACCATCAACAACATTTTTGCGAGTAACAAACTACTCACAAAATAAATGGGCAAGCAAAAAAATAATTGCAAGGCCCAAATTAATGGTGGTTTCCTTTTGTTGCTTCTGGTGATTAGGGTTTTTGGTGACACATAGATGTTCTATATTGAATTGTGCGTCATTGAATTGTTTAACACCCACGAGTTGTCAATCAAGTTTGGCTCTATCAAAGGTAGAAACTCTTCATCTCATAGAACGATGCCTATCAGTGTAACTAGTCGGTGTGATTACTCTTTTTCTCATCTTTTTGGCAAAATAATTTGTCACAAGGGCAAATTAGGGTTTTCACCAACGCTCTAGGACTAGGTCCCTCTGCTTAGGAATGGGGCAGCTCCATTTATTGAAAATAGGAAATATATACACTACTCTAACCATTGTGGGTGGCCTTTCAACCGGGATCACATAGGAATACTCCACTAAACCCGTGTGCAAAAAGGAGGTGGAGGAAAGGTGTGTGTATGGAGAGAGGGGAGAAAGTGAGAAGGGGTTTTACTCAATAAATAGCAAGCTGAGTTTATTGACATAAAACCATAATATTTCCAAGTTAACAATGAGAAGACACCATGTCAAGGAAAGAGGAACAAAACACAAGTAAATCCAATTTTATTTGCATAATATTGCACAAGTAACCATGCTCATGGAGTAAAGTTGAGATGGAGAGGAAAACATAAGACCAAGAGATATAAAAATTGTTGTGTCTTGTTTGTTGTAAGACAATGGGAGCTATCAACCAAGAAAAACCAACCCTTTGGAATGGAGAAGCCATTCCAATTTATGGCTTTACAATTCGTCTCTTCATCAAACCCCCACATGACCTTTCAAAGTCCCACCACTTGTGACCTTTTACATTCCTCTAGGACAGAAAAATAAGCCCCTTTCTTATTAATGAAAGGGGACTTTTACAATGAAAAATTACAATGTTTACTTAAGTGAATAGGATGAAAGAGCCATAAAGTACAATTTACAATGGAGAATTAGAAAGTAGAGAGAGAGAGAATAGAGAGAGAAGAGATGCGGAATGAAGAAGGATGAAGAAGCTTTGAGTTACTTTGTAGAGATGCACTCTAGTGAACTCATGATCCTTTGACCACTTTCGAACTTGATGAAGCCTCCTAGTGCACTCAATCTTCCACAAACCTCCTCTTTAAGGACTCCTCTAAATGATTAACTTTTGTAGCCCGATCAGGTACTTTGAGAGGAGTGAGAAGCCCATGATCAGTAAACCACTGAAACCAAGAGAAAAGCCTTCTTCCACTTGAACCAACCTTCCAATCTCTGAAACACGACCATGTCTCTTTGATCTTTCTTGCATGTGATGCACTTGGTGTGCATAATGAGACAATTTGCTAGCATGGGGTAATCTTGGTGATCCTGTCACCAAATGACCATGGTGACCTACGAGACACGATGAAGTACAAAACCAAATCCTTTGATCTGAGATGGGTGAAGGAGAAAGACTGAATGAAGAATGCTTCCAACTTTTCATCAATCCATCTGATGAAATGGGAATCACTCTAAGAACAATTTTAGGGAGTTGTCGATCCTTTGCAAGTATGAACTTGTCCATGTCCATTCCTGCAAGGCAAGCTTTCACCACATTGTTACAGGTGGGGATTTGCAAGCATTGAGAAATACCATTCATAATGACTATGAGGATTGCCAGAATTAAAATGTCATTCACCATAGATATTTTTAAAACCGTTTCAAACTTATCCAAGTGCTATTTCTTCAACATGAGAGGCTCAGCATCCTTGTTTCTAAACCAATATCCGGACACTTACTATTTTTAGTAAGCCTTATTTTTGAAAAGTCCATTTTAGTTATCAATTGCTTAATTTGGCACTTTGAATTTCCCTGATGTTCAAAGGGCAATGACAACTCGAAAATGAATTGTTTGCAACACTTACTATTTATAGGCAGTGAGGCTTAGGAAGGCTTACTATTTTTAGAAGTGGGTCTTCTCGATGTCGGAATGGAACGAAAATGGTCTCAAATTTTTGTTATTTCACAAAGATGTTTTGCTCCAATTTTTGGAGGATTTCAATCGCCAGAACTCGTAGATCTAGAAAATTGAGTTTTTATTTCGGGAAACTTTGTCTAGCCATTAAAAATAATGTAGAACACCATTAGATGTAAGATTGGATTCAGTTGAGAGGCATTTTTGAGGAGTTGTCAAAAACTCATGGTAAATGGGCATGGGGTTTGGGAGATATGAGCAAAAAGGGTTTTGGCATGGAGGATGTCGAAGAAATTTTGGTAGCATAACAACACTACAACAAGCAATGGGGAAGATAAAATCACAATGAAACACAAAAATGGCTAAGTATGAAGTTATACCTCTTTCAAATTTGTTTTCCCTCTCACTAGCTCTATTTAACTCACCTTAAACTCAAACTAGCTAACCCAGTGTCTGGTGGAGGTTAGAGGTGTGGTTGTACCCTAAAAATAGGGGACAAAGGGACATCAACCTCTCCAAAATGTGCCATGGGTGAGGCTCTCATGAGGAGGGGGTCAGATTTTGTGAAAATGGTGAGTTGATAACACTTTTCTAACACCCCAAGTCATCATTTTGAGTGATGAAAAAGTTTCCTCCATAGGGGGAGCACATTTTTGTGTCCCCATGTCCCCTTAGCTGTTGGGAAAAAAGGACAAAGGGACATCAAGCCTCCAAAAGGCCACCATGGGTCTAGATGTCATGAAAAAGTGGTCAAACATCAAGTTAGGTGAGTTTATAACATCTTCTAACCACTTAAGTTGTCACTTTAAGTGACGCAACCAACTCCTCCATGGGGGAGCACATTTTGGTGTCCCCTTGCACCAAGAGAAAAAGGAATAAGGGACATCCATGCTCCAAAACTCCGCTCAAAGCTGATTAGTTGTGTTGATGTCATTAATCTCAACATGAAAATAGACTAAGGAGTGGTTTTTCAGGTCTAGAAGCAAGACATGGAGTTTGGAGGGCCAACCTTATATGATTTTGACTCCAAAGGACCCACTGAGTCCATTACCACCATTTTCAAGACTTGATTCAGCTTGCAATTTTCCTTTTCAGTCCACTTTCCACTTTTGCCTACGCGCGTGCGCCAATAAGCGGAGTTGCCACCGAAGTCCAGAATGAGTATGAACAAATCCAACACATGTACCATGAGGAGGGTCCAATGTAATACACTTTGACCTTTGGTTAGGCTCCTAACTCTTCCCAAGGTGTTTGAAACCTTTTGAGCAAGTTCCACCTTGTAAAAAGGCTCTTGTGCTGCACTTGATAGACCAATTTCCACATTTTTATACTCCAGAATTCTATTTTGATTATTGCACCATGAAGTAGGCTTTGTCATCTTTCCAATGCTTGTGATTTGGCTTCCCAAGGCCACCTAAGGCTTCAAACCTTTCGAATAAGGTGACTAGCTCCTTTGAAACATGCTTTTCCCAATGCCTTGCCCAAAAAGACTCGGTTTTGCTTGAAAGTTTCCTCGACCTCTCATGGCTCCACAAAACTTCCTAAACTACCTTGGATCATCTTATTACTCGCTCGCACAACCTCCAGATTGGTTGTGACCTTAGTTAGCTTCCGAGGGATGTCCTCATGTGACAAGAAGACCAAAAATAGTCCTTTTAAAGCCTCCGGGAGCATTGTTCTTTCTTAGATCTCAATACCCTCATGAATCAAACTAGGTGCACTTCTATGCACATGAAACACACTTGAAAATCATGTTAGCACATTCCTCTCGGCCAGAATGATGATGACACAGTTGAAATGCTAGTTCGATGAAGTATGACCCCTTTCTTAAATTCTTGAGAAAGACAAGTGCTGCAGGAGGTCTCCAGTACCTGAAAAGAAGATTGCATGTCTCCTCTTGAGAAAGTCAAAGCATGACTCCTCTTACAACCGAAGATCAATATGAATAGCTCACTTTTCTCATTGCCCTAAAATTCCATTTCAGAGTTCCATTCCATTGTTACATTCACTTGTGCTTGTGATTTCACATTCTTCATTTTAACATTACCACAAAACTAATTCTCAATCATACCAGGCTCACCATGTTCACAACTAGCCTTATGCTCTCTGACAAGCAATTGCTCCTTACCGTCATGTTCCTCATGACCGTTGTTTCTATAGAACTGTTCTTGGTAGATATTTTGAAATTTTCAACATCATCATATACCTCTTGTTGATTTATGTTTCAAATGAGCTGCTCTAGATGTTTCTCTTTCCCACACACCGACTCATTATTGACCTCAATATCACTCTCTATGATGGAGGTACTATCCTCATGAATGAAGACATCCACGAGAGATTCAAGCATTTCCTTTTCATTCCATTCAACATGAATACAATCTTCTTCACAAAACAAGAAAGAGAAGGACCCATCTTCACATTCATACTCAACAAATGTTTCAAGAGGGACATTGAGCTCTTTCGTTTGTTCTATTTCATTATTGAACATTTGTGCATCAAATGAAGAATCAAAATCAGACTCATACTTATCTTGCATAGTCATAGCATAGGTTAGGATTTCAAGACTAAGTTGAGGGTCTTCAATTCCTTCTAATGTAGTTAGATCGCCATAATGGTTTAATGCGGTCAAAGCTATCAATGATGTCACTAAAGTGTACACTAGCCAAGGGTATGAAAGGTGTGCACTAGTAAACTAGGTATTTTATTTATGCATGTGGCATCCTTTTCAATTTTGTTAGATCACCATATTGGCGGGATGCAATGAAAGCTATCAATGATGCCCCCAAAATGGTATACCAACCAAGGGTATGAAAAGATATGCACTTGCTTATTGGTAAAAGAAAGAAACCATGTTGAGGATTCATTGGAACCCATCAAGAATTCAAGGGTCAAAATAACAATGTCTATCATTTTCGATGCATTAAAAGATACGGCAAATAGGTCATTGTTAGTGTGGTTGAAATGTGCCCTAAAATGACAATATTTTTTTAGAAGTGTTGATTGTGAGGAGCAGGGAAAGGATACCAAATTCATTACCAACATCCTCAAAGATTCCATTGGAGCGATAGGGCCTCAAAATGTTGTCCAAGTTATAAAAAAACAATACAAAGTGGAAGGGTGTTTGTTGAGAAAAGGTACAGGCACATATTTTGCACAACTTGTGTCATTCATTCCCTCAACCTAATGTTACAAAAATTGGGCAACATAATTGTTTGGATTAGACAAGTCTATGAGGAGGCAAATGAGATCCAAATGTTCATCAATAACCACCACATCTTAAGCCATCTTTAGGAAATTCTCAAAATTACAACTATTAAAAGTAATATTTTTTAATTTTTTATCATTAAATTTTTTTGTAAGTTTGTAGTTTGTAATTTGTAGAATTTTGATTTTTGATTGTTTTACTTATTTTAAAATTTATTTGTTTTAATTTCTTTTTCAGTTGTTGAGACTCGATCTTCCTCACACAGCTCTTCTTGAGACAACTTGTGAAGGAGCAAGTGACATTGGGCAGCATGGTTGTCAGCGTAATTGGGGTGTATAGATGAAGGAAAACACTGACAGGACTACAAAGGTTAGTAAGGAGTACAAGGCAAGTATGGAGTCTATTGACTAGACTCTTACCTAATCCAAAAGTACATGATGCAATTAGGAAGGAGTTTGTGGATTCCATATCCTTCAAGCATCAATAAAAGAAAAACAATTATTCATCATGGTACCTCCGTGGGCAAGCATATAGCCATTTCCATGCATTGGCAATAAAAATTCCAGCACATATTTAAATTTTTTTACTCTTTCTTTTCTACGTTTCATTTTTAACTTTAACTTTCATAAATTTTAATTTTTAACTTTGCATTGAATTTGTGATTTGCCTCAATACTTTGCAAGTTCTTCTTGATTGCATAGAACTCGGGAATACAATCCTTTATCCACTCAATTAACCACAACAAGTTGGGAGGAAAAAAATAGAGGATTTGGTCTTTGTGCATTCCAACCTACAGCTTCTAACACACAAGCAAGATGAGTACAAGCAAGGGGTGACAAAGTGTGGGACTATAGACTCAAAGACTCCAAACTTGGAAGCATCCATTGCCTACCTTTCATTGATAGACCTGGATTTAGGTTGTAATGTCCCCTCTTCCAAATCGAAGACCTCTGGCCCTTTATGTCTACCCGACGGCCAAGAGGGAGTTTTTAGGGTGACATAACTTTATTATTTTATTATATTGTGCTATTGTTCAAAAATATATATATATATTATGAAAAGCACATATAATAAATGATAAAGTTTAAATAAATTAAAATACAATCAAAAGTAATTGTATTTGAAAAGAGAAAGTGCGACTTGCCTTGGGAGGCATTTTTGGGAAAACGTGCCAATTTGCCCAAAGAAGGAAAATGCGACCAGCCTAGGCATTAAAAATGGGACTTATGTTTAGATATAATCACTGATTGTGATTGGTGATTGGGGAGGTTACTTTGGGGCCATTTCTCCTATATAAGGGAGAGGTCGACTTGAAGAGGGATATCACTTACTCATTTTATCAAACTCTGATTTTTGTCTAAGCTTTGTGCTTGTTGAAAAACTCTAGAGGACGAAAACCCTCTGAGAAAAAGAGAGAGATTTTCACACAGGGAATCTTATTGTGCTTACAAGGGAATTTCAGTATTTTCCAGTTGTTGATATTGAGCTTTTGGGCTATAAAGGGACTGAAGAATTATTGCAGCTGTGTCATGACATTTTCTGTATGTGGAGCGACATATAGGGAGGCTGACTGGTATTGCATATGTAATATTTGAGGCCGCATGCTACTGTCCTCTGTTCAGCAGTACCTCAGAACTTTAAATCACCTACATTCCGTATTTTTGGCGCTGCCTAAGGTACCTTTTTCAATGCTTTAAGTCTGCAGATTTCTGGGTGCTGTTACAGTTTATATATGTACTCACAATTCAGATTTGTTCTCTATAATAAATTCTGAGTTGATATGGCAAGGATAGATACGGCTGGGTATTGTTTTATTTGAGTTTCCATCATCAGACTTAGCCGCCATTATTAGGAAAAATCTACATCAGTTTGGGATTCATTCATAGGGCTTGTTATTATATGCTTACTACTTTGGAATAAGAAATCATCAAATTACTTGCTAGCTGAGTTGGTTCTCATGATATTTTGAGTCACTTTTCAACACTGAAGGTTCTGATCTGCTGTACTAAAGTCTGTGTATCTTTTATTAATCTGAGCATGAGTGTGGAATTACCTAGAATCCATTAAAGGGTTGAAGTGTCCCATTTAGGGGATATTTCATAGGTGGTACTTCGTAGAACTTCCATAACAAAGCCACTGGAAGCAATACATTTAATCCATATGATGGTGTTTATGTTTTTGATGAAGACATTGGAGAACAATATGATTATGAATACAATGAATATGTTGATTTCTCTTTATTTTTGTGTATACATTGTAACATTAGCATAATGTACTTGTTCTATGTTTGATTGATGAATATGATGGCATTTGGCATTAAATTATATGTATGATTTGTGGTTATTTAGCTTAATACTAATTGGTTAATTTTTCTTGTTTGACTATATTTACATGTACAGTCATACCCAAAGTTGTACCTAAGCCCCCAAAATACGTAGTATTGAACCCATGTACTCGTATCCACATCCATACCCATACTAGCTACCTAGTTACCAAAATGATGTTGCAAGAGATTTTTCCTTGACATTGAGGGCCTATACTTGATTCAATCTTGGGTGCGATCCTGATATGCCATACGCTTTGAATTTTCGCAAGCAAATATCATTATAATGCTTATCGATTACAACTACAAGACTCAATGTTGAATGCCCAAAATTATGCAATTCTAAAGAAAATCTTCTAAAACAAACAAACTATTGTGTACCATTTAAGTAATAAGCAAACCAGCACAAAGTAGCTCACAAACAATAATTCTTAATATTAAATATAATACATCTTGGTAGAACAAAAACAAATCTTGTACTGCCAATATATTCTAAAAATTATGACTTCAACAGACATGATACCAAGCCTCAAGAGCATAGCATTTTTCTAAGAACATGAATCCCTAAAATTATTTACTTCATGTGCCGACGTGGAATTATAGTCCCCCTTCACAAAGGTAACAATGTTACTATTTAACCAATGCCCCAGAGTCACAGACTCGAACTTCATCAAAGTTGTAATAATTAAAAATAGCAATATCTCCATAATGATACCAATTTGGCAAATTCTAAATCCAATCCTCTGCGGTGAGGTGTTTAAATATGCAACTCGGATCATAGAGGTTGAAAGAGCTATAACTACAAATTCTAACAATCGTGATTAAGAGAATGTAGCGTCGCACTCGAAAACCAACCATCATTAGTGTCTATTGTAGAGACAGTCTTACTACTGCAACTTTGAGTATATTAATGTCACCCATAATCGATGGTTTTCTTGTAAACTCTAAATTGATTTTGAGTAGGTGACGCTAGGGGCAAATGTTTGTGTCGACTTATTCATCCTCTGAGTTCAAGCCTCAATCGTTCAAGTAGGCACCCCCAAAAGTGCGCTACCGTTCTGGTCGCATCAGTCCCACCTATGATTCCCTTGTCCGGGCATTGCACTAACACTTAAACAAACACAAGGGGCTTCCATCCCATGCACCTGATAACACCCATACTAACGCCATCTCTACTTTACCCAACAATAGGGTTTGACCTATCTAATTGGGCATTGGCTTGTTGGTGGTTAGCTAACCGGCCACAATGTGGTTAGCATTAAAAGTGTTTTACAGGCATGCCCTATTCCATCTTGATCAACACTGAGACATTATGTCTTTATTGTATATCATTCTGGTGTGTTACTAATGAATATTTTATTTCTACTATTTCCTCATCTTCTTGGTGTCTATTGCAGCTACTTTGTAGTATATGAAATTCAGCATTTCAATGTTCTTCCCAGCTGCTGAATACCACATTAGTGGTAATATAGCAGCGACACTCAAAATTTTCATTGATTAAAGCCTAAAGATATCTTCACATGGGAGCAATGAGGTGTTTCTTTGTGTCCATCTCTGCTGTGATGGTTTTCTTGCCATCATCCTTCGCATTTCATGTTAAGAGTATGACCAATCTTGGCCTTGTTCTATCTCTTCACAGTGACTCATACATCTTAGTTTCTTCATTGTGCATAGACTCGGGCTTGACTATTTTACTTGGGAAGCTCAGATCTAATATCAATTTCATCCTCTAATTGTCTGCCCACTTAATGTCCATGTCAGGAAATTAACCCTGCTTGTCTATTTCTTTTTCCTTCATAGTTGATATTATCTTTAAAGTTTTTCTAGATGTGCTGAGACAATATTCACCTCTTTACAGTTTCACTCAGATAGATCTTGAACTAGTGTAGCAACAATATTGACGACCAAAGAAAAACAACAGTTTCTCATACTGGTTAATGGATGGCCTTTCCTTACAGTTCCTCAAAGTTTCAGACTTTGACCAAAACAACAGAACACCAAGGTTGAGAAAATGGTAAGTTAACTCTGGAAACACGAGATTTTATAGTATCTACTTTCCATTCAAACTGTTATAATAGTGCATACCATATACAATCCAATTTTAAGAAGAGCTTTACCCTTTTGGAACAATCCTCATCCTAACACTTACCTAAAGCAATGCAAAAGCATCCTTTATGGACAAAAAAATTAAGCATATCACTAGCAAGTAGCAACCATAGACTACAAAACTTCCTGGGTTGTGTTCAGCCAGAAAACACCACTTACAAGGCATACAATCTTTTTGCAGCTACTTGTTAATTAGTCACTAATTATCTTTTACGTCAGATTCCACAACATACGGAGATAGCATATACAAAATATAATAATAGAAAGTTAAGGGTGCAAATTCGCCTTATTCCATTGGCAAGTCCTAATTTTTTTAACCTCAAACTTTGGAAAACCTATTCATTTCTAGAAAAAAATTCCTAGCAGATAATCCTAGACAGATATTCATGTAATGCAAAGGAAATAAAGACATGTTTCAGTCTAAAGTAAATAGTGATTTAACAGCTTACAAGAAAAGTAATGAAAATCAATTAACTTTTGTTACCTTGGCTTTCTGGCACAACAGTAGTTTTGAGCGTGCCCTTCCTGGTACTTGAGGTAGTATTTTCTTTCCTCTGAGAACTATCTGTGGCTTTTTCAAGCATAAACAAACTCTTCTCTGCAAAGACAATCCAGAAAAAAGGATTTGAGAGGCAAGCATAGAAACAACATGAAATCCCATAAAGAGCTAAAAATTACCTAAAGCAGAAATGTTGGAATTTTTTTCCAAATTAAGTAGATCTTTGCTTGTTGGTTCCATGATCAGCAAAATAGCAATGTCTGTCAATCTGGGAAAACCAAAAACAATAAGCATTTTGAAATCATGCAATGACTATAGGAAAGCTTTGATACGGTGTTATTGCCTAAAATAAAAACTATCATTGATATCAATGTTTGTCCTTTATATGTAATTATAATGCTATCACTATGCTGCTTAATTTTGAGCAACTGTTCTTACAACCTTTTAAGAATGAATATATTGACCACATCTAAACAAAAGAGCCATTCACAACCATAACTACAACCCAAAATAGCCCTAAAGAGATCCCTTAAAAATCATCTAATATGAAAACATATACAATACATTCTTTTCAAGATGTCAATTGTTGATGTAATCAAATTTTCCAGATACATGATGATAAAGCATGGTCATGATGACAATGGTATCCAACATTAGATCCTCTATGCACTGCACTCGATGTAAATCATTTAGCAAGTTAGCGCTATTTCCATCTATAAGAATATCCAAAATCGATTTTGGTGCAGCACAAACTATGGAAAATCAAACCTCTCTGTGATGGTGTAAACTTGGGAGTCTCACAATATACCCCGTATGAAGTTTGGAGTTTTCCAATTTTGGGACCAATGGTTTTCTCCTCTTTGTCCCCTATGCTTACAACTTACAAGTTACACATGGCTCTTCAAGCAAATTTGTCAAGGTACGTGGAGGCTTAAGACAAACAGAATTATCACTTATCTATTATCATAAAGACAACCCTTAAGAAGATATTTGGTTGAAATATTAAAAGGACCAAAATTAGGAATAAAGGTACCCCCAAATCCCAACTGTCTCCATTACAATTTGTTATCAATAGATAATTATGTAAGATGACAAAGGACACGGGTAAAGTTGTCGAGAAGGTAGTAATTTTAGAGCTACAAGAGAAGACAACGGATGAAGTGCGTAACCATCACAATCCTTCCAAGGAGTCCCTCCTCCATGTTCAATGCAATTTAAATTCATTGTCTTTGCTTAGTTGATAGTGACTCATAGATAGCTCCACCTTGATTCTATAATCCTATAGATACATGACAATTGCCCTTGTGCACTTGAGCCTTCATAACACCAAAAAGGAGCTCTATGCAGAGTGATCATCACTACCTCCACTAGTCAGAATTCCCCACTCCCCATGCAAACCTCTTGAAAGCTCCCAACACACACCAAAACCATGCATACCAATATGTTATGTGAAAACATCCGAATGCAATTATTAATATTTAATGTCACCTTTTGGGACAAAAACTGAAGAACAAGGAATTAGCACAAATCCCAATAATATCAAATCTGATTTTCAGACCAGCAAACTGAAAATTAAACCCAGTTCAGGTCAGTGATCAGATTTTAGAACAGCAGTACGAAATGGATGAAAAACACTTGAAACTCCTCAAAATAACTTTGCCAACATATAAATAAGTATTTCACACATCAACCAAAACCAATTTTCAATATGAAATCTTATAGAAAAGACTGCTGGAAATTAATTATAATCAGCGAAGTACAACTCCACTAAAAATTATAAAATGAGGGTTTACAAACCCCAAACTCCACAAAGAATTATTGATTCCAGCCTTACAAGTAGTGACAAATCTGAATATAAGAGAAAATATCAGATTAGTGCCCTAGAAGGCACTGTTATCCAAAATACTCCCTCCCGGATTATTTTGATAACTTGTGCCTTCATTTGGACTTGGGTAATATAAATTTGATGAGATATGGATGAAATTCATGTTTCAGACAGGTTGCAGTGGTTTAGGGCATTCGTCTTCAACCTTTCCAGTCCCCTCCATTTCCATGCTCAACCAAAAATCAGAAAAATTGGGCAAAATGCAAGAAAATCGGCTAAGTCGGATATTTTGGGAACACAAGGAACTGTTCTTTTGTTCCTTGTGTTTGCCGACGGCCAATCCAACCACAAGAGGAGTTGGAGGTTTAAATCAAGTGATTCGGGTCTTTTGAGCACCAATGGAGCAGTGTCGCGGGGACAAAGTCAAGCAAATTGAACGAGGCGAGTACCTCAGAACAGATGGAACATTCTCATGTTCCGTCGGTTCACCTACGAGCCAATATAGGATGCGGGAAAGGTCAACAAATGCGGGTAAGTCGAGCCCATCGAGCACCAAGCACACAATTCCACCCTTCCTCCGGTTCGCCGACCAGCCGATTCATCCGCCCAATGCAAAAATCATTAAAGCGGTGCATTACTGACTGCGAGGAACTCTGTTACAACCATCTCGAGATCCTGAACTTCAAATGGCCATAACTTTCGCCCTGTAACTCCAAATTTCTCAACTTGGACTCGTTGGAAAGGTCTCATCATGTACTTCACCATGAAAACAAGAAATCTTAAATTTGGTGAGGTTAGGTGGGTGAAAAAGAGGAAATACAGTCCCAGCATTAAAAGAACAGTTCCAAGTAGCTCAACTACCAGATTTGATGAGGTATGGTGCCCATTCCTTCTCCTACAAGCAAAGTATCATGGGGAAATGGTCTTGGCAGGGTGCCCATGCCTATTTTTAGACATTCAATGCATGATGTTGGTGGTTGAAGACAAAAATTTGAGTTTCCTTTTTCCCTCCTATCTCTCCCATTTTCTATATATTGTAAAATGATGCCCATTTGTAAAGGTTAGACCCTCTTAGAATGTTGGTGCATCCTTCTACAAGTGATGCATGTGTATTTTGAGTTGTAGGCCTCATATTTGGACCTCTGCAGGGTGATTCTTGCCTTCTTCCTTCATTGTAATGGACTGTGCATCTCTTTGAAGCAATAAAATTCATGTTTTGTGGCTATTCTCTACCCTATCTTGTGTTTATTGCATTATCTTGCCTCTTTATTGCATTTTTGGTGTGTTGTGCATGTTTATTCTCCTTTTGCAAGTTTTATTTCTGTTGTGCTCCATGGAAATGAGAGTTTGAATGTTGTTTTGGACTATGGCACTCATGTCTGCCCTCTCCTCCTTCATTTTCCTCCCATTTTCACTCATCTGAGAGTGTATTTCCCCCTCTTCTTAGTGTTATCACCTCTGTTTAGCTTAGGATTTCCATTTTTATGCATTTTCCTCTCTCCTTGGTCCCTGTGGATGTTAGAGTAGGATTAGATAGTTGCATTTCCTTCCTTAGGAGTAGTTTAGCATTAGGAATAGGTAGAGGAACCAACCTTCTCTGGAGGTCTGTCTCAAGTAGCAAGTCCCACAACTTGAGAGACAGTCCCATGTTACCCAAAAACACTAATTGCTCATCCATTCATTCATGACAAATCAGAGGGTGTTGTTTTTCGGTAATAACAGTTCTGGCACACCCGGTGGGATAGGTTCAGAAGTTAAAAACTTCATATTGCCAAGTTTGATGTGTTCTTGGTGATATTCAACCTTTGGAGGCATTTTCTTTAGCACATCTAGCGACTCCATTGTTCCAAACCTATGTGACGGCTAGTTGAAGTGCAGGATGATCTGTTGTTGCTTGATCTCTACTGCAGTTGATGATCCGTTGTTGCTTCAAACTCTACAACGATTCTTTCGATCCGTTGTTCCAAACATTGGTACAATTGTCTTAAGCATTACTTGTTTAAGTTTATTTAATTGTGCTTGTTTGTTTGTTTGCTTGTTTGTTTACTTTCTCGTATTGCATTGCTTATGTATTTTGCTTTGAGTCGATCCTTTAGCATTGCACAAAAATCAGTATTATGGCTTTTTATGTCATTTTACCCTTTTGTCGTATGCTTACATCAAATAAAATAATACTTCAAGCAGCAGACAATGCATACGCTACGCTACGATCTTTCTGTCTATCCCCATTCTAACTAATTCCCGTTCTACCTAACATTCCTTCTCACTAACCTTTTCTATTTCTTCACCCTCCTTGCCTCCCTTGTATAATCCACTTAGTGCAAGGGCTTCAACCAATCTATGAAATCAAACAATGGCCAACCGAGCCAAGTTCAACTCCCAACCGTCGCGATGAGCTTTTTTTCACTGCCGTGGTCATTCTCCTCTTCTTTTCAAGCGTCAATCAACCTCTTCTATCACCCCATCGACACTTGAGGGGCATCGTCCATCCTACTAATTTTTCTTCTACCCATTCAAATTACAATTGTCTATTATCTTTGAAGTGGCGTCACTTGCGCTACACCACATCAAAGAGGGGCAAATGTAGACACCTAATTTCAACCGCACAAATTTAATACTAAAATTGTACTAATTGTCTCCTTTACCGTCATTTCGTTATAATTAGTGATTTTCTACTAATTAGCTAACATTCCCCTTCGTCTCGGTCAATTAACGACACTTTGTTAATTAACTAGCTTTGTCACTCATCCTAAATGTCAATTAATGTCGCCGTTAGTTAAAATCCCATTTTACTTAATTAATTAACCATTATTAATTAATTAAGCTTTCAATCTCGTATTTAATCAATAAACCCTCTTATTGGTTAAATCCCCCTCTCAAACCCTTCAAATTCTACTAATTTCCCTCAAATCATCTCCAAATGGCTTCTATAAGCTTAACTTGGCCTATTAATTAATCCTAGTTGATTAATTAAACCTTCCCAAACTCCCATGAGTTGTTAATCTCTAATTAATCTCTTCTAATCATACTTATCCCTTTCTAATTCTACATTCCCTTTATCCCACATTCACTAGGTTGCAAGCTTCTCCCAAAATGGAAAGCTATATAAGAAACCTAGTACCTTCCTACCAATCTACACCTTTACACACCATGTCCTTGACAAACATTATACTTGAGAAGAGCATTTCATGTTATTGGAAGGCTTGTTAAATCTCCCCTTTCTACTTGCTAAAGAGTAGTAAGAGAAGAATCAAAAATGGCAATTAAGCCATACTTGATGAGATCTCTTCCTCTTTGCTTGAGAAATCCTTGATCGTACATGGTCTACGTTCGGCTCACTATGGAAATTCTACATCCAAAGCAAATCAAAAATTTCAAAAGGAGGTTTGCAATTAGTATAGATTCATATTTTGTGGTTTAACTAGCTTCCTTTTTCGCTTTATCATGATGTATTTGTTTGAATTAACTAAGTTAGGATCTACTTGGTGTTAGGTTCTTTCAATTAGCTTAGTTTACAGTTTAGCATGCATACACTTGGGATCTCACCCCTCTTCATAAGTGAAGAAAAATGGTTCAGTGTAGGTGGATATATCAAACCAAGTATGGTGCCAATGGGAATGTTGAAAAGTATAAGGCGCAACTTGTTGTTAAGGGTTTCTCCCAAATTCTTGGAGTTGATTATTTTGAAACTTTCGCTCCTAACACCAAGATGACTTCTATTCGATGACCCTAGCCATAGGCAGCACTAACATATGGGATGTCCACCAAATGTACTTTAAGACTGCCTTCCTTCATGGTGACCTAGAAGAAGAAATCTATGTGGAACAACCGCTAGGTTATGTCCCGGATGTCTCCCTTGTTTGCAGACTTAGGAAGTCTATTTACGGCCTCAAACAAGCCCCTCGACATTCGCATGCCAAGATGGACTCCTTTCTTCTCGCTTCCAGGTTCACTAGGTGTCACTCTGACCTAAATGTTTAGATTTTTCGGCAAGATGAGTCCATGCTTATCTTAGTTTTGTACATCAATTACTTGTTGATTACGTGCAACTTTTCATCCATCATTGATTCTGTCAAGATGCGCCTTAACCAACAAGCTCTCCATGACCGTCTTGGGTTTGCTTCATTACTTCCTTGGGATTCAGATCACCCAGTCTAACTCGCAGATCATCATTGCTCAACCCAAGTATGTCCTTGATTTGCTTGCTAGGTTTAACATGGCTAATTGTAAGTCATCTCCCACTCCCTTCCTTTCTAGAGTCAAGTTAGTTGTTGATTGTTCCACTCCCTTAGTCGATGGTACCCTTTATCATTAGTTGGTTGGGAGCTTGATCTACTTAACCCATACCAGATCGAATTTATCATTTGCTATTGGCATTGTGTCTAGATTTATGCAAGCACCTCATAAGCCATATTGGAAAGTAGTGAAGCGGATTCTTCAACATGTTAAAGGCACCCACATCGATGGCATACATTACTTGGGGGTAGAAATTGACTTGGTTGGATACTCATATTCTAATGGGATCGGTGATCTAGATAATCGAAATCTACCACCTGGATACAACTTTTTCTTGGTTCAAGTCTCGTTAGTTGGTCAAGCAAGAAGCGAAGGCAATTGTTATATCTTCTACAGAGGCAAAATACAAGGGGGCAATCAACATTGCCACGGAAGCTATTTGGTTACGAGTGGAATCTCGACATAGTTTGGTTGTCGGTTCATGCGGCCTACCATAAACTATTGTGACAACCTTATAGCACTATCTCCATCTGCAGAAATTTGGTTCGGCATCAGCAGACGAAGCAAACTGAGATTCTTATGCACTTCATCGGGAGTTGATTTAGGGACGTCATTGATTTGCAAGACTACTCGACATCGATCATATTGCAAATATATTTACCAAACCCTTCACTGAAGCCAAGTTTCTTCACTTGCGCTCTCTACTTGGGTGACGTCTACTATTGCAAAGCATCTACTTTGAGCTTTCTAGTCCTCTTCTCCTCTTCTTCTTCTTCTAGAAAGATTGCAATTTGTACATGGGTACCTTATCAGGCCTTGTTTTTGGGACCCATATGACGTATATTTCTTAGTTTGTTTAGGGGAGTCTTCTATCTCTTATAAGTGGACGTTTTCCCTTTGGATTTTCTTCCATTACTTGAGATCCTTATTGTACATGGGTACCTCATTAGGCATAGTTGTCGGGACCCATTTCTCTTTTTGTCTTGCCATGCCTCATCCTAAGTTATGTTGAAGGGGGTAGCTATGCTGAAAGGTGAAGGGGGTGTTGGTGTGAGGGGTATTATTCACTTTATTTATTTATTAGGTGAATTTCCCTCACCCATGGTGAGTCACCTCACTTAGGTGAGTCATAGGTCTTTAGATGAGTCATTAGGAGTTATATGATGAATGATAGATTTTGTCATAGAATTTGTCATATGCGTCATTGTGTTATTGTCATAAGGGAGTTACATGTCATTCTTACATTGTGACTCCTCTCTCCTATTTTGGGAAGTACAACAAGTCCGGGCATGAGAGTTACACAAAGACTCCATATGTACTTCTTCTTTTTATTTATGAGGATGAGTAAACCAATTTTTTTGTATGCACAAGTTCCTTGAGATGTTTTCTTGCTAATTACTTGGAGTTCTTCATGTTTTCATTAAGAGTGCAACTTTGTCAATGTGCACGAATTCTAGATGATCTTCGTGCCCTCTTTCATATATGCATGCATGAAGTCTGAATACAGAAAGAAAGAAGCATGCAAAGTCGCTAAAGAAACAACACAAACAAAGTGGTTAACATTATTATCAAGTTTGTCCCATGTAAATGGAATCCTAATTCTTTCTCGGTAGAGCTTCCTAGACATATTCCCTTATGCAGGTAACGGCCAAAGGAGCAGCTGAGACCTTTTTCAGAGTGAGGAGAATAACATCCAGTCCTGTGGAAGACCCTAAGCTTCCAAGGTCTTGATTCCTAGATCTTCTAGTTGAATCCTAGTAAGGCTAAAACTCGCTAACTAGTTACACACGATGGATATTTTGGCAATGAGTAATAAATATTCTCCAACTGCATATGGACCTTGGTGCATGATTTGTTTCTGCACAGAAACAATAGCAATCGATAAAGGAAATGACAATATGGTTTGATTTGCTCAACATGAGATGTTTTTTGAACCAATATTGGTACAAAGTTGGGGAAGTCATTTTGAAATGGGGTACTGAAGTATAAATAATGCAACAACTATACTACATTAAAATAGTCACCAAGAGATGTGGGCATTGTTTGGTTGACGGGATCCCCATCCCTGAATCTGAGGTTCCTGGTGACCATGGATCCATTTTTCTTTCAATATATGAAGCAAAAATTCACAGTCTCTGAGGACTTGCCAGCCCTTCAAACATAAAAGATGTGACAAATAAGCCTAAGACCAACTGATTCAGGGCAGTGCAAAGGTTACAGATTTAAGCAGCCATGCATGAAATGCTTGAGCTTCGGGCCATCATCAGAATGGGTGCATGATTCATTCCATTTTTCTGCAAACATGGGATTCAATAGCCTTTAGCTATACCCTATAAAGGGTTGGGCCAGGGAGGCTAACCCATCATGAATCAAAGGCCATGAAAAATGATGGCATCCTCATATGGGTCATTAAAACCCTTGATGGTAGACACCAGGCAGCACATATGAAAAAATCGTCCTTGAGACCTTAAGGACTACAATGTTCAATTGAAATTTCCTGTGTTTGGGTTATTACATTTGTTTCTAAAATCCAATTCTGCTTGCTATTGAAGTGTCATGTAGAACAAAGAATAAACTAAACACTTGACTGTGGAATCAATGAAAAAACAAAACATTCACAATAGGCGTTCACAAAAACAGACTTCGATGCCTGCATAGTCAAATCTCTCATTTTCATGAACATATAAACCAAATGTTAAAGGAATCTTAGACACACAAATCTGCATTGTAAAGTCATTTCTATAGTATGCTACGATGATGGCAGAGAGAACCACGTCCACCCTGCCTACCTAGACCAAATAAATTTGCCATACTTATCACATACTAAAACCCAGGGCTTAAGCAGCAAAACCCCTGTTGGCTTAGCTAAGCCAAGCAAACAAATAGTCACATAAATAAATATATGACAAAAAACTATGAAATTCATATGAAACCAGTACAAACAAAATACATTATAACTGCTTTACAGTTAAAACAAAAGGTTCTTACCTAGCCGTGAATATTTTACCGCTGCACAGACCATACCTACTTTGCACCTTATCTGCCGGCAAAACAGTTAGGTGGATTGAAACATGTATTACAAAGGTGCAATCGGCACTGCAAGGAAGGAAAATAATGAAGAAATAAGAAAGGAAAACAGTTATTTGGTCTTTCAGCATCAGTGATACAGATATGTGGGTTTTCAGTATGTTCTAGTTCGTGTTAAAATTTAAAAAGGTGCAATCAGCAGTGCGAGGCAGGAAAGTAATGAACAACTGTTGGTTCTTATATTTTTCACTATGAAAACCTTCCTATTCTGTCAACTCTTTTGTAAAAACCTGTTATGGCAGAGAAGATAGATGCATCTTTCTGTTCACACTCAATTGATGCTTTCAGTTTATCTACCTATGTTGCAAACTATTCTTGAAGCACATAATTAGAATACTTTTCATATGACGAAACGAAAATTCTTTAAAGTGCTTTGGGTCTGAGCAGACAGCAACATAGATGATAGAGTTATAGAACTGTGCGACCATGAATTAGAAAACTGATCAGATTTTGGTGTTCCCTAAAGCTCACTAGTAATTAATGATCCAAAAATCTTGGAGTCGATATCGCTTCATGCTTTTTAGTATCTTCATATCCAGTTAATCAAATACCAGAGGGTCAATTCAGTGCAGCATTTTTGACTTACCACACTCCTTTTGGCAGAGTACATCTCATTGCCAAATCCATAGCCATAGACCAACATGTGCTACTGCAGCATGCCAGTAAGGGAAGATCTTGCGAAGCTCCAGCGTATGCATGCATACAGCTGCTTCAAAATTTGGAAGGCTTGTGTCAAGTATTATGGTCACAATCATATTCCTTGTCCCCTCTTTAAATTAAAAGGGAGTGACATTCTTTTTCCTCCAATATTTAGGAATTATAGCTCCTTTGAAAAGGCAAAGAAAATGTGGGGTGGTTTTTTGAGATTCAACAGTGTAGTTTCAAGCCAATCTACATTGACCCATATTACATGAGTAGTGGTTCACTAGAAAATTTCCGTAAAGGATCAAACCATAGTTTACATACTCGGCAAGTATTCGGCGAGTCTGCGAGTAATCACTGAAATTTAAACTGGGCAAGTTCTTTTGACTTATACTCGCGGAGTCACGAGTCTGCCAGTCCCGAGTTTTGGCGAATTTTCCAAGAATACTCAGCTATACTCGCCAACATTCGCAGTGAGTAGTCACCAATACTCATTTGATACATTTTGTAACTGCATTTTATATTAAATTTATGGTTTTTAAAGAAATTTTAGTGTTTTTAAGTTGCCAAATATTGCAATGTATTTGCCAAGTCGAAAAAAATTCGTCTGCCAAGTACAAGTAGGAATTTGGAGCTTCTCCTGCATTTTTATTTACATGCCCTTTTAAAGTGATATAGGGACTTTTTTCTTTGCTACAATTAGCTCCATTAGAAGTTTGGAGGTTGGTAAATGTTTGACATATACTGCTTGGTTCATAACTCTGGAAATTTACTATGTCTGGAAGAACTCGGAATATAGTTGCAATCTGAAGCCAAAGGAAAGAAATTTCTTGGAACTTGAGTAAAAGGTAACTTGTAACTTTGCAGCAGAGCTACGGGTACTCTAGCTGTTGTCAGAGAAAGTGGCTTCTTTTCCTCAATCGAAAGATGTAAATCAAACAATAACTTAGGAATGATCGTGAAGTTTCAAAGAGATAAAACATAATTCTAGTTATATTGAACTATCCCTTGTTCATATGATTGAGAATTTTTTCAAAGAAACCAAGGCAGATGAAGAAGAATGTCATGTCAATGCACAATACGAGATGCCAATTGCAGTTATCAGTTAAAACCAATCACTTTTGCTGAAGCTCAATGCTCAGACCAATGTAAGGATGGAGATCAAAAATAGTTTACCAGCAAGTGGCTCGCAACATAATTAGAATGGCGTCAAACCAAAAGAAGGATGAAGATCAAAAATAGATACCAAAAGTGGCTCACAACATAATTGAAACGGCGCATTGCTCGAGAGAAAATGTAAATAGAATGATTGTTCGGCAAGTAATAATTAACATTAGAGATGGATGCAGGCTGTGGGCTGCTGGAAAAGGAAATATCAAGAAATAAAGTTCTCTCTGCTGAAGATAAGACAGGGCAACTGTCAGGCTAGGCTCAGACATGATAGCTTAAAAGCGAAGTGTTGCAAATAACCAAAAATAAATTTATACTAACAGTTGAACAAGATGGATTCAATGGTTTTGATGAAAAATTAGTGATGAGGAAGAAGAATTCATTCGGAATCTTTGCTTGACAAAAGGACTCGAAGATATAAAGTTGGCCTGAGAGAGAAGCTTGAAGATGAAAAAAGACCATCTTGACAAAGACTTTGTAATGTTATAGTCACCTAGCAGTGCTAAAATTTTGTATAGATATGAGCAGTTCTAAGTTTTAGAGATAACAATCACAGAAAAATCAGAGGAGTTATAAGATTTAGAGATAACAGTTGCAGAAACAATCATCTAAATGAGTAAGCACCTTCCAATAGGTCCTGGATTCTACTTCGGCCAACCAAACTTTAAATTCATTTATCTTATATAAAAAGGTGCAGGCTGTCAAAAATATTCACGCGGTAAGAACGTCACAAGCTGTTGTTTCAAAATTAAAAGTCATGATCGGGTCTGGAATTTCAAGTGAATGATTTTGCGTTTTATGGGATTAAAACCCTAATTTTGAAGCCGAAAGAATGAAAAACAAAACAGACAAATACACGATGGTTTCAAACTACATTTAAAAAAAATTAATTACGCTTCGACGGTGACAAGGATAACCGGTTCCACCATGCATACATAACCTGAAAATTCTTGCCCTAACTGCCAATATCAAAACCCTAATTCTAAGCGGCCAAAAACCTCTATTGTCTTAACTAACACGCGATCGCCCCCAATGTGCCTGACAAAAAAAACTACATATTCACAAGAATCTAGTACAAAAATAAAATGCATGATAACCAATTTATAGTAAGAAGAAAAAGGTTTTCACCTAATCGTGAATATTTCACTAGCGCTTAAAACCTAGTTTCCCTTCTTCTAGAGATCGCAGCAGAAGATTCAAATGGTGCGAAACGTCGAGTTCTTATTTAGATTTATAGAGAAAATGTGCAGTAAATTTGTTGCAGTGACGAAATTTTAATTCACAAGAACATACGTACCCCGGTTCCAATGCTTCCCATTTTGACCCAGCGATCTGCTCAGGTTGAATAATAAAAACGAGAAATGAGTTGCTGTTAAGCCGCCGTCCTTGGGCTCATAGATTCTGAGTTGTTCCCTCAAGTAAACCAGCTCTCAAAGCAAAAGTGAAGTCTGGGTAGTAAAACTAGCAATTGCAAATGAGTTGCAAATTACGCCGGAGATAGTAAGGGAGAGGAGCCAATAGTGGAGCATGGACCAGTAATGGTGAGGGTATTTGTGAAGTGAGTGACTAGTACAGGTACATTTGTCATTCAACATTTGAAAAAAGTAGCTAATAAAATGTGTCACATCAAAATTCATCCAATCACATGATGCCACATAAGTGGAAAAAATGCATGACATAATGCCCTACTAATGGTCCACCCTTTTTTCCTTTGTATGAAAAATTACTTGATTTAAATCCATTTAAAAACCACTTTCCATAAAATAAAAATGCTCAAAAAATATATTTAGATTAAGAAAAAAAAAATCTTTTAAAGGGTTTTTTTTTCAAAATTTGATGTATTTAAATGTGTGTTGTACACCCCTCAACTTGGGTGCACAACTAGTGGCTCCTCTCCCTTAGCAATATCTAGTTTATTTGAGTTGTATTTCGGGTTGATATTGCATGGATGTCTATATGATGTGGCAAAGCTCTTATTTTGCTATTGCCCATATTTTTATAAGACACAATTATGATAGTCGCCAAACTAAATCAAATTTCATCATTTGGGCAAACACCAAACATTTATCTATTAAATCATTTTCGAATCTCAAAATTTTGAACAAGATATATTACCAATATTATTTTCCAAAAATAAACTATAAAATTTACTCTATGAAGAATAAAATCAAAATCGGAAAACTTTTGAATCAAAACTTTGAGCAAGATATATGACCAATATTATTTTCCAAATAGTAAACTATAGAATTTACTTTATGAAGAATAAAATCAAAATCAAAATCAAATATCTAAGATAGTAAATATCTAGGAATGTAGAAAAATATCTAAAATCCTAAGTGACCTTTAAAATATCTAAAATCCGGTAAGACAATAAATATTGGAGCCGCTAATTTGAATTTGACACTTTCCAACAAGGGCATCTTTGCTTGAAAAAATAGAGCCACGGCGAACAAGTGTATATGTGTGTGTGTGTGTGTGTGTGTGTGTGTGTTTGCAACTTTGGAAGCAAGTGCTTGTTAGCATTGCTTCATTTTTATTTTTCGCACTTGATAAATGTTTAGAATAGGGATTCCAATGTGTAATAGAGATGACTTAGGAAACCTTTTTTCAAGCAACAATGGAAATTGATTTGCATCAGTAGGTCGTGTTTGCGATTTTGTGGGTTAAAAGATGAGAAGACAATTGACCCTAGACAATTAAGTAAGTACACAAATATGTTTGAAAAAATTGTAAACCGTGTAATTTTTTTAATAATTTGTAAAAATATATAACTAATTTGTATTTATGTGAAGAAACTATAAAAAATTTGAATTTACAATTATGGGAAAGAGTTGAATTATCAACAAATTTTGTTTTGACATACACCGAGAAATTGAAATTTTGGATATGAATGCAAGTATCGTGTACATGCCTAACTTTGCTACGGTACTCTTCAATTAATTTGAGGCTTATCGATTTTATATATTTATTCGATTACAAGTCCAAGTTTGGTTCTTATTAGTGTGTGTCTCTTTGTGTTGTCGCTCTTAGACTTTTTCTTCTACGTCGTCATTATTTGGTTTATTCTTTTTGCATTGTTGCTCTTCGACTTATCCTTTTTTGTTATCTCTTGTGTCAACTCCCTCCTATCGAGTCTGTTTTTCTATGTTATTTGTTATTTTTTCCCTTCCTCGTGGTTTTCTTTGTTCCCCTTTATTTAAGGCATTTTGTGGAGATTTGATCACTTTTGTGGGGCATTGACCATTTTTCACGTCACACACAAATATGGTCATTTTCCCATGAGATTGGCTCATTTGCCCTATTGGTTCCTTTTAACCTCTAACCATGTTTTTCAAGTTTTGAATCTCTTTTGGTTAGTGTTTAACCCTTAATTAAATTTTGGGTCAATTTAATTAGGTTTAGATTAGATTAAAGTTGATTACAAATCTTACAAAGATGTTACAACATAAATAATAACTCAAATTTCCAACTCGACTAGGATAGAAAGAATATAGCATATACCAATCAACCTAACATGCAACTAAAAGCTCAAAGTGGATGTATAGAGGCACTTAGCTTATTACATGTGACTTTTGGAGAGATCTAAAATTGTACACTACAAAAAATAGGTGATATGAACCTAAATGTGTAATGTCGTGCTCGATCGCAAATGATCGTTGAGAGTGTGGACCCTATTTCACGAAGCATCGTGTCGTACCAAACTTTAAAATTAGTTTGAAGCATTGTCGTGAGTTTGAGTTAAGGAACCCTCGTTTAGCCGCTAATGCAAATGTTCATGTTCACGATGTGTTAGAATATTGCGAGCTATCCATTTCGGAATGAATAACATGTGCTAAGTAACGATAGTTATTTTTGGCGATAAACAAGTTACATATAGTAATTAAAATAACCATAGTATTTAAAATATTAAAATATAAAATAAGTAAAATGGGAATAATAAAATAAAATTAAAATAAATAAAATAAAACAATACAATCTTGTACTCGTATGTTCGTAATAAAGAATGAAAAAAATTAAATAATAGTAATAATAACATAAATGAAGTGGTTTCGATGGAGTGACGACTGAGGAATTCATGTAGGTAGGTGGATGGAATGATGAAGCTTTGTTAGGTGTTAACCAAACTTTCCCCTAATATTGGTTAATGCTCTCCATGCTTGCGTCAAACTGGAGTTGGGAACCCGACTCTGCCTTATTCTCGCACAAATCCCATTTTTATCCTGGGCACTGTGCAGTCTGATGGTGGTTTGAAAAACACTTCAGAGGTAGCTTAGGTATCCAAGTGGTGGGCAAAGGGTCATTTGGCACTTGGTTTGCTCGTTTGGCATTTGGGATTTGTGTGACAAGTTTTTTTCTTGTTTTTGGAGATACATGAGTGGTTTGGCAAAATCTTTCAAAGACATGTGCTTTCGTGGACAACAATGGTTGCATAAGATTTGCACAAAAGGGGTTCGTTGAAGAAGCTTTAGAAACTTTCAAGCAAATGCATGATGTATGTAAAGCCAAATTCCACAACCTTTGCGAGCATCCTACATGTTTGTGACAAAATGGGAGCTTTGTGTAGACACAAAATCACGCACTTGGGTACATTTCTAGGTCCTAAAAGCATGCTAGCATTTACATGATTCCTAAGCAAGAAAACTAGTAATTGACAACTCCCATTAGCATGTTTCTTTGTCATTTGCACTTTTATTGGCTTTATACATATGTTACTCTTGTCAACATTTGACTATTTTTATCTTTCTATGGCTTTGGACATTAGCGCCCGATTCATACAAAGATCGTCAACCGATCATGTCCTCTGGGCACTCATGTCCCTCTTTATCTTTTTCCTACCCCTTTTGGGCCCCTTTCACTTCTTAATTGCATTTTATTACCTTGGGTCGGCCTTTCAGTTGTCAATTTCAAAATTCAAACAAGGGAATCATATAAATACAAAGTTATGATTTCAAAATAAGGGACCAAGCACTAAGCATTACTATCATCACCTAAGTTTGCATTCAAAAGGCACCAAAAGCATTTCAAGGCATCCATGTAGCATCCATTCAAGGGAGAAGGGTTGCATATTTTGCATACACAGAATAGGAAGGGAAGTTTATTCTATTACATCCACACATTTGCATCATTGAGCAAGTATATCCTGTTATCTAGTGCATCTTACACAAGGGCGTCCTAGGGCACAATTTATACACACACACACAAGAACTACATGGATTCTGAGATGTAGTGCAACGCTTAGTCATAAGTTCACTCTTTGGGTGACCGTTGAGTCAGTCAGAATCCCCATTTTGTATTTTCCTTTTTAGGTTTGATGCGGTTTGTGGACTTGTGCAAGTGAACTTCTCTTTTGCAAGTTACAGGTATCATCGGCGATCTCAATGTGAATATCAAGCGATCAACAAGGGACAATAAGAAACCCTAGCAACACATCAGAATCGGATTCTGAGCTCTTGCATAGTCATGGGCACCCAATTCCAGTCTCCAATCCTTTAGCGGGCACCAATGTTTGACATTGTTTGTAGATTCCAAAGTTTACAGTGACCAGTGATGACCTTGTTTGTAGTTTGTTCAACTGTCACACCTGCCCAGATCATTTCCTATCCATTCGGAAATTAGTTAAGTCCTCTTACCTTTTCATCTTGCTTAGGGTTTCATATTTTGCATGCTTTATTGATTGCGCTTTTACTATATCCTAACATTTGAATATCATACACTACGGTAGCTACTCGGAGTAATATATAATTAACAATTGAGTTTCTATTAAATCTTTTGGGAGCAGGTATGGACATCCATCAAAGCATTGAAAATAGGATATTTTTGTCGTATGTTGTCATTTTAAGTATCATGGTAGATGTGCATGCACTTTGTTGGAGGTTGTAAAATGTGGGACCATGTGAACCATTTGACAAAATGCTGCAAAAAAAGTTTACTCTCATTGATAGTTGGTTGCAGGATATACACAAAATGGGTTTGTTTGAAAGGCCTTGGAACTTTCAAGCAAAAGTGCCTAGAAAAGCTAAATCCAAATTCCACAATCATTGGCGTGCACTATAACAAGGTTCGGTGTTTTAAACTTGTTGTGTTCTAAAAGGAGCAAATTTAATTTTTTATGTAAATCATCTTTGAACCTACTTAATGTTACCTAAAAGGAGCATCTCCATCTTACCTAATTAAGAGAAGGATAAATCATGTTTGAACCTACTTAATGTTTCTACAAACCACCTTGGTAGGAGGTGTATGGGACCTTGTGAAAGGTGTATTGAGTTATACTATTCTCCTCCTATAGTGCAGGACTGTGTGTGACCTAGAATCCATAGAAGGATCATGGTCAAGAAACTTATTATGGGATAAATATCTCAATTGTGAACATCTCACTTCCTTAGCGAGGGCTAGTGTGTGTTTTAGGTCATATCAAAGTTGTACACACTTGGACCTAACCATTTTGTCACGAATCATAATTTTTTTTTGAAAGAAGTAATGAGAACAAAAATATGGAAACTATTTTAACCTAAATTAAATTAAACCTTATTTCAGAGTAACTATTGTAACAAATGATATTCAAGTAATTAAGTATAGTATTGTATAAGCACTAAACATTCAACAATGTACAACCCTAAGTAAATGAGAGGGAGATAATGACTTAGTTATTTTTGTGTAACTTGGGAATGATCAAAATAATGTATTTGTTGGAATAGGATGGAGACAAAGTGTCATGCAAAGGCTTGATGAGGGTTTGGAACCTCGGGAATGTACTGACATAAGTGCCCGCAGGAGGATAGGAGCACCCCATGCACTAATTGATCTGAGCACCTGTGTTTACTCAGATGCTCGGAATCTAGTCTTTTCGGGTTAGAAGATCTTCATTGTTATTCACCCTTTATCGCTTTGGTTTTGTTGTTAGGGTTCGATCACACATGTGACCTACAAAACAAATGACTACCTGCACAGACCCACAAACCACATAAAATATAATAAAAAAAGATGTAGAATGTGGAGTCGAACTGACCCCAACAATCACCTGAAGAGTGAAATTATGACCGAGCATTGCACTACATCTCATACTCTATGTAGTTATTTGTGTGTGTGTGTATCTCGTGTCTCATGCCCTAAGTTGCCCTTGTGCAAGTTGCACAATGATAACATACAGATCTAGATTGTCCCAAATATGCAAAACATGTGTGATGGAATAAAATAAACTCCCCTCTTATGTAGTGTATGTAGATCAATGCAACCCTTGTCCCTTGTATGAATGTACTAGATGTATGCTTTATAGTGTTTTTGTTCCTTTGTGCAAACTTAGGTGGTGATAGATAATGTTTATAGTGTTTGGCCCTTTATTTAGAAGAAGTAACTAAGTATGTGTGTGTGTGTGTGTGTGTGATTCCCTTGTTTGAATTTTGTAATTGACAACTAAAAGGTCAAACCAAAGTATTAAAAGGTGACAAAGAAGTGAAAAGGACCCAAAAGAGTTAAAAGAAGAAAGAGAGGGACAGGAGTGCCAAGGCATTTTTGTCCTAATTGGGCACTAGTGTCCGAGGCCATTAAAAAGTAAATCAGTCAAGTGTCGATAGAATTGTAAGATGTGTAAAGCTAGTAAAGTGCAAGAGATAAAGTAACTAAAATGCAAAAAGAGTTTTCAACCACTAGTTTTCTTACTTAGCAATCATGTATACATTAGTATGCTTTAGGACCTATAAATGTACCCAAGTGCATAGATTTTGTGTCTACATTTTTCCTCTCTTTATGTTATTGAGTGAATACTCGATATCATAAAGTAGATAGAAGAAGCATACCATATAAACCGAAGAGGAGTGTTGTTGATAGTGTGTCAAGTGAACATGTAGCCATGTGAAGCATGAAGTGATCACAATGTGAAGCATGGCAACTAGGAAAGGGAGGTAGACCTTAGGGGTAAATCGTATGTGTAGTAGCATGTTGTTTGAGCTTGCTCTTGTTGATGTGAGATGATACTTGTTGCTTTTAAGGACGGACCTACAAAAGAAGAGCAAGAGAGTAGTCAAAGTCTCGTGTATGAAAAATCAGAGTAATGTATGTATATGTATGTAAAAGTGGTAGAAAGTAGTAGCTAAGGAAAGAGTGCACATGTTGTATGAGAGAGTATAAGATAGAAAATTGTCCTATTTTCTTTGGAGATGTTGTGGATTTGAGCACCCAACCGCCAAGGATGAGGTTTTTGGGTGATCTCGTGCTAAGAGTGAGGTTTTTAGGCAACCTCACGTGAAGGTTTTTTTAGGCGATATCATGCCAAGGACAAGTTTTTTGGGTGATCTCACACCAAGAGAAGAGTGTTAGGAGAGAGGTTTTTTCTCTCCTTCCATGATGTTTCTCAAATGATAAGTGCCACTGCAGATTGACGCGTCCTAATTTTATCCGGATTTGTAATTGAATCAGAATCGAATTACAACCAAATGACTAAATTCTGAAAGTAAATCTAATTACGACATCAGTAGGTACCGTAACTTGCTAGAAACTATGTTGAACTGAGAAAATACCTATTTTTACCCCCGTGAAACAAACGCCCACCATTCATGTCCGATACCGCGCGCTAATGTCCGCTTCTGTGTTTGTGATCCAAGTCTAAGTCTAATGTCTTCTGTGTTTTAGAAACTTTTGTTATAGATAAATTCCACCAAGTTATGTGGGGAAAGTCAGTAATGGAGAAAGAAGAAGTATTATTTGGAGAAATTTAACTCAAAGATGTGATCATCAACAAAAGGATTTTATAGGGACTAATATCTCGTGGAAAGCAAAGATCTTCATAGCTCAACTAAGAACTAATTCACATCATCTTCGATGTGAAACAGGAAGATGGAAAAGACCTAAAGAGACATGGGAAGAGAAAATCATGTTTTTGCATGTCTAACGTAGTGGAGTCAGAGAAACATTTCATGTTGGAATGTAATGCTTATAACGACATTAGGGCCCAGTTTGCTAACATGGTGGCTATTGCATCCTTTCAAAATATTTTTAGCAAAAATATGGTTGAAAAAACAGGGAGTTGATTGTCAAACTCATCAACAGGAGATCTGAACACCAAAAATATCTTTAATAGGATTTGTTGTCCCATAGGTTGTCTTTGGTAGCCTCGTGGACGTTAAAATAACTTCTTCTTTTTCTTTGCAACTTCAAAGTAATTGCTTATTAGTTGCTTCGCTTTTATTTTTCACGCTTGATGAATGTTTAGAATAGGGATTCCAATGTGTAATAGGAAAGGGCTATTCTCCCCACAAAATGAAATGAAATGAAATGAAAACTTTTAACGTCCATGAGGCTAAAAATAGCCTATGAGACAGTAAAACCAATTTCTTTTATTTTCATCATTTCTTATTTTTTTCTGTTAATTGTGATGATGAAGTCCCCCATTATTAGCTATCAAAACTAACCATACATAAATCGGCCATAAACCGCATCATCGTGACCATCATGCCCATCTCGATGCCACGTGGTTCAGCTTGATTAGTTTTTTTGTGATTTTGGTTTTGTTGAAAAACACATTATGTACAAACGCCCATAGGGATTCGAACTTGTGACTATTCTTTACGAATGCAAGTTCCTAACGATCCGCCTACTACCCGCCACATGCCACCATCTAATTTTAATCGGGCATATTAAAAAATAAGAAACCTATGATGTGACTACTCACACGCTGGTCCCACCCATGTATGTGCATACATGTCTCTATGGTGTTTTTTATGGGTCGTTTTATGTATGGTGGTACATTCTGTCAAGAGAATAGCCTCTAACATGTAATAGGGACTAGTAATCGCACGCAAGAAGTGTAATGTGAATGCCAAAAATGGATGGGGTAGAGGAGCAAAGACGGAGGAGCTGCGAAGGGTTGAATTTGAAGGTAGTAAATTTGTTAATAAATTCGATAAAAGAGAACGTGAATAGGAGGGAGAGATGGATAGAACCATAAAAATAGAAAGGGAAGATTGCATATAGGGAATCTTGCAAAATAAAAACTTAACCTTCTCATTAAGTGTTGTAAATTTTCTTGATCTAGAATTCAAAAGTTATAATGTGGCTTTTATTTTAAAATGGAAGAAATAATTAAATTGCTTGACAAATTAGAAAAGAGAAGGCATGTGTTGTTAGGAGCCCACGATGGAAAATCCTATGTCGATGTAGTCTTGTTCAAGTGGTAGGGATAAAGTATGCACTCTCAAAGCATCAACGCCAATGTTATGTAAGGCGTAAATGTAGTTCAAGATTTGGCTTACGTACAAGATATGTGGAAGCGTTAGCCCAAGAACCTCAACACCGTCATCCCCGACTATTTTGGACTGGTGGCTAGCATGGAAAATTTAGGAATATTGAAAGCAATTATCTATTTTTACAATCTCACACAAAACATGGGAATGTTATCTCACAAGATAAATGGAGGACCTAAACCAATCCACAGGATGATATGAATGGGTAAATCAACATTCCTACCGGAAAGCAAAACCATTTGCATAATGCACATGCCTGATAGAGGAGGCAACACAATGAAATGTTGTACACGGTACCAAATTTGAACTCTTCATAGGCTACCGAGGAACCGTGATGACACATGCCTAAGGGGGAAAGACTCGTGGAATCGACCTTGGTATCCACATTCTTCTCACCCTCGAAGGCTTTGTAGAGTACCATACATTGTTTCTTGTAGATAGGAAGCTTGCATATGCCTGTGTATGTCACACTTAACCACATTAGAATCCACAGAAGAGGGACTAAGTGGATACATTCGTAGAGTCTCCTTTAGTGGCCCATGTAGATAGGGAAGCTTGTTACCCTTGCCTACTATTGTATCTAGCTCATCCTGCACCTTCTTTCTCCAAAGCTATGAACATAAATTAATTCCCAACCAAATACGGTGAAAATAGATAGGAAGCTTGCATATGCCCTGTGTATGTCACACTTAACCACATTAGAATCCACAGTAAGAGGGACTAAGTGGATACATTCGTAGAGTCTCCTTTAGTGGCCCATGTAGATAGGAAGCTTAGTACCCTTGCCTACTATTGTATCTAGCTCATCCTACACCTTCTTTCTCCAAAGCTATGAACATAAATTAATTCCCAACCAAGTACAGTGAAAATAGAAAATTAGAGAGAAAAATATAAAATATGTTGTGTTGTACCTAGAGAACATAGATCACATCATTGTCATCAAGCCTATCCTCCAAGCCAAAAGTGGGAATAAATCAACAAAAGAGACAAAATGGGTTCAAAGGAAAAATGGTTTGTCAACATTATATGTGCTTCAAATGCATGGTTTTTTGTCGGTGCTAATTATTTTTCCAAATGTTGTAAATTAGAAAAAACCTAGTGGAAAATTATTTTTCATAAAATCAATGGGCTCAAAACATTGGTTGAGATTTTAGTGTATGAATATCCACATTGGTTTAAGGAGTCATTATCTCCTCTCGATGAAGCGACACTAATAGCTACACTTGTCATCCCCTCCTTTTGATGAAGATGATGACTGCGATGATGAAGAAGTGAAATGGTTCCATGGTGAATGTGTGTGTGTTAGTCTTGAAAGAGTGAAAAATAATATGATGAGCTTTTGTTGTAAATGGTACACTTCAACATTTAAAAATGGGATTTCTATAGTCCATGTACCACCCTTTTAGCCAACAATATCGACATTACGTGAATATCTTATGTGGATGGATCCTTATCAACCATGTTCCAATGAACATTAATTGAGGAACCCTTCATTCAATAAGAGCACATGCAACAATGTGTTGATTTTTAATATACAATACATACATATATCAATATATCTTATGTATAAATCTATATAAAAATAAGCAACATTTTAAAATCTAAAAATAAAACCATGATTGAATCTAAATCTTATACATGTAAAGTGGCCATAATTCCTAGCCTTATAGTTGTTAAGAATGAAGGGCTGACACTCGACAAATTCCCTCGTAGCACAATCTCGAGCTCACATGTTACCGCTTAAAATCTCTCAATATTTACACCTTTTCGGTTGGCTAAGCAACACCTTTTACACTATCCTATACATTGTCAAACTACAAACCATTTAATTAAAATCCACAAAATGTATGAGATGTTGATTTGAAAATTATACAAAGATTTTATCACCAAAACCACAAAATGGTGTCAAATTTATGCCCTCATTATTCATATCATGTTTTTTTCATGTTGAGGTGGATGATGCGAAGTAAAGATATTGATAAATACATATAGGACAATTATTTTTACTTTTTATTTATTTTTAACTTTCCATTAAAAGGAAATTGTAATGTGATATGACACGTGAGTCTATGACTACCAACAAATTAATTTTTCAAAAAATATCTAATTTTTTTATAAATAAAAAACAGGCACAAAAATAATTGAGCTTCAAATGTACTTGAGGAAAGAAAATCCCTTTTTAAAATATAATGATTTAGAAAATCGTAGGTATAAGCGAAAAAAATACCTAGAAACATTGTCGGGAAGATTGACTTCAAGTAAGGAAAATCCTTAAATTTTAGTGCCATTTTCTTGAAATGATAATCCTTTTTGTATGGTAGTCATGTGCGAATACATTTTAAAAGAACCAATAAATGGGCATTAAAATTCACTTTTGCCATTTTTGTGACAAACAAAGTCAACACCTTGGCGATATTATCCCCCCCCCTGGCTTGTATGTTGATGAGACAACAAAGTGCCATCACTTCTAGGTTTTATTTTGGGGAAACTATCCTACCCTCCAAAAAAAAAGGCAATCTTCTTACTACATTGGGTAAAATGCTTTAACATAAAGAAATTGTTATAAATATTATTATTTAAGGAGGTTAACTACCCTATAAAGACGTTTGATGGAGCTTTGGGCAAGACAAGATCGCAAGCTACACTAGAGGTGACATGGGAAAAGATGCACAAATGCTTCATGGTCATACTTGATTGCCTCTTTTCCAAGATGGGCCTCCAACCGAACCATATTAATATTGTCATCACTTCAACCTTTAGCTCAGGCCCTTTCGCATGTGTTCGGATCATGAGTAGCTATCAAATGATGGAGAGTGTCAAGACCTTCTTCATCTCTCACACGCAGTACGCATTATAAATGTCATTGGCTTCAACATGGAAAATGATGTGTTCAAGCTCTACCCCAAAATTTAAAAAGTAATTGATAATGATAGAATAAAAAAGTGTATGTTGTAGATACAACAACTTCACATGATAATTGCAATGGAACAATGAACACTTCACATATAATTGACATCATTCAAAATCAAAAGAGAATATAACCATGTTTGTTATGTAACTAACCAATAACATGATAATTGCAAATGATATTATAATTAGTCATAAGAAACTATACTTATAACAATGTTGTAATCTATTAGGAATAACTAGGTCTAATATTATTTTTATAGAAAATTAGAAACAACCATATACTATAAGTGTGTTAATAAGTAAAACACATTTTTCTCCTCTTGGCCTAGCCCTGACCTTGCCTAGGGTTTTTACACAAAAATTGCATATTTTATGATTCCACTAGTGAAAAATATTGAAATTTGTCATGTAGGTGTGTTTTTATGTACTATAACTGAGTTTTTGAGGTTTTTGAGGTCCGTACAAGTATTGTTAATGCTTATTGTGTATGCTAAGGCAAGGAGGCCTAATTGAGACTTGGGTTTGAGAAATTTTTGTGTTCTTTTGATCTTACAAGGAAATTTGAATTATGAAATTGTTGGAATGGTATGGGAAGGTGGATTTGAACCTCTATAAACCATTGGGAAGGTTCCTAAAAGATTTATCTAGTCTAAGTCCCCCAAACTACCATTTAAGCCTAATAGCCCTATTACTAGTTTGATGCTCATTCAGTCTTGATAAAGTGGTGGATCTATAAAAGTTGTATTTATTTGTGATTATGAGGTCGATGACAATCATTAAAGCATTGAGATAAAGTGATTTGATGTCAATCCCTTGAAAAACTAATAAAGTGGCTTGTAGCCTAATATGCCTAGTTAGTGCAAAACTCAAGTTTGACATACAAATGGTTCTAAATCCTTGAGTATAAGACTATTTTACATTGACTATGATGTGAAGAAGCCTAATGATGCCCTGAGAAAGGTAATTGTCATCCTAAGCCCCAAAAGAGCATGTTAAACCAAAGAAGAGTCTAACTTGTGATGTATTGTCTTGTGGTATAAAGAGGAAATTTGTCAAAACAAAGTTGTATTATTTGTCAAGTGAGTTTTCATGATCTTGAAAAATGATATGAGAGATGTTGAATTCTAATAAGGAACAAGGTGTTGTATTTTTCCACATGCATTGATTCAAACAAGTTTTCTTTTCTAAGAAGAGATCTAGTTTTGGGAATTGTCAAAGTATTGGATATCCCAGACACTAAGAGAGGGTGAATAAGTGTTTGTTCAAACTTTTGAACCAATTTACAATTCTTCAACCATCCAAAGTTAAATAATCTTAACCATGATGAAGCATGGACATTCAAACATGAGAGAGAGAGAGAAACACACACACATGAACACCAATTTTAATGTGGGAAACCCTTAAAGGGAGAAAACCCCACTGAAACCAAAGAACTAGCTTGGAAAAATTGTCCTTTTATAGTTACAATGATTTCACTGTTGAAAATCCACTCAAATTGAGGTTACAACCCCAAAATTTGGTCAAGATACTACTTAACCTTCTGCAAGCATCTACTTGTTTGGAAGCTACAACTCCCAAAACTTCAACTAGGCTTCTACATGTTTCTTCTGTAAGCTACAACTCATAAGGAAGCTTCAACTCCCTCTTGCTAAGCTACAACTTAGTCTTCAATAAGATGGTTGATCACTCTCAGTTAGTTGTCTTAATACAATAGGTTGTGATCTCAAAATCAGCTCATATATCTTTTCATTCCCCTCTCTACATCATTCTGAAATACTATTGCACAAGGCTTCTCTCATACACACACTCTTGCATACTCCTTCACACCAAAAAGCTAGTCTTCGTGCATTATTTTCTATCTCCTTCAACAACAAGTTTACATGCACAATTTTATGCTTATATCATCAATACAACCTTCTCACATGTCTCTTGCACTTCACCTTGCAAAGAAACTCTCCAACTTCAAGTTTCAACTCGAATAGGGAAGGATGAATAACATCATACATAACTGATTATTTTACAATCATGATAAGTTCAGACATGTCAGTTACATATTCATACTTTCTTTGAGTTCTCATAACTCTTATAATACCTACAAGGGACCAAAATAACCTCCTAAAGTTCATTGACATTCATATATTCCAAAATTGACCTTTGTTCACTTTTTGCACTCCGATTTTCAGAATCGCCAAATTTGTTTTCTTCTTCCTTTTGAACATGTAAACTCTTATCTTCTAGTTACTATGGCATGTTTCATGTATTCTACTCATGCATGTATGTTACAAAGGCTCTAACCATGCTATAAACTCTCTTGATGAGCTTAGTAACTCGCCACTTTGACTCTACAACTCCATTAGAGCTCATGAGCATCACAATTTTAAGATTTCAAAAACTAGTATGCATTTTGAGAGTAGAAACTACATTTCAAAGTCATGTCAAGCCTTGTAAATCACATGGAGGTCATTAAAATATGTGTACTTCATCATCATATGCTTGGTCTTCATCAAATCAAGGCAAAAGATCTCGTATTTCATCCTTTTCTCAGCTGGACATTCATTGTCATGGAGGTCTCAAAAACCAGTTGCATCAACACTTCATTATCATCAAATGTAGAAAAAAAAAGACTTCTAATCACTTAGAGAAGGTGATATAGGACCTATACTTCACTCTCAATCCTTCACTTACATGATTTATTTGGAGAACTTCACTCTTGCACTTCCATTTTTAGATTGCTTTCACATGTCTTGTGCCACAAGAATTAGGTCTTCAAGAATGAAATTGTTCATACCTCAAACCACCTCATAAAGTCTCACCCCATACATGTAATTGGAAATTTCTTGATGTTTACTTTTTGGAACTACTCATTTCTTTCACCAAAACAACACAGTCACTCAACCACCTTCATTTCTCAAACAGGTTTGACTAGGTTCTAGGAGCTTAAAAGCTAGTATTCAACTAACATGGTACAACCACCTTCAGAGAACTCACCAAGTCATTTCATTTCTTCAAAACTTCATATACATCCTAAAAAACATTCTCAAGCACTCATACTTGTACCTTCTTTGGGAAAAACATCTTCTTCATACTTGTAGCTGAGGGCTTCTTCACTAGCTCAAGTAGGAAGTTTTGGATCACTCAAACTTGTACATACATGCAAGCACCTCTTCACACCAAACCAAGCATGATCAGAGCTTGCATGGAATTTCTTCATGTTGTTCAGGACCAAAAACAATCACTTCATGAGGCAATTCATCAAGTATACTCTTCATACCTTCAAGGCTAGTCTTACATTCTAGCATTCTCAAATGGTAGGAGCACAAATAAACATGTAATATAAAATTTCTCCAAAGTACCAGCTAAAATTAATTCATGAACATCAATACCACACCCCCAACATCCTTCAAAAAATTTGAGCATGGGTTATTTTGTAAACTTTGTCCTCGTGACCTTGAATTTATCACAAAAACATGTTTTCTTGTGGGGTACACCATGAGTCAAGAGCTCAAACCACCATGAAAATGTTCCCTGAGGAATTATATACATGCTAAAGTTCATAAAACAAAAACAAAAAATCATTTGGAGGCTCAACCAAACAAATTTCTCTATACCGATTTAACTGGGTTTGAGGAAGGCTTAAGACAGCTTCACAAAAATGGATAAAACTTTCTTATTTCTCATCCATTTGAACTCAAAATTTTTACAACATATTTTTATCATAATTCTCTTCAAAATTTTCTCTTATGATTTATCCGAAGAAGGATCCACAATTTATCTTGAATGCTAAGAATTCAGAGTGCTTAGTTTAGCATACCTTGCTTAACCTAGTTTTGGTAAAAATGTAATATCTTGCACAAAAATCCTCCTTATGTCTTGAAATTTTGTCCACACCTTCATGACTACCTCCTCCATGATCTCTAATGTCTAATTTTTCATGTTTCACTCTGAAACTTCCAATCCAATCTCATTTGTGCATGCTAAACTTGTTTGTCCTGAAAGGCAGTCACACCAATGACCCTAACCATGCCTTTAACTATTGAATTATGACCTAAAACTTCATTTGAGAACTCTTGGAAATGTCCCTACACACTTCTCATGACAAAAATTTATTTATTCAGCTTTTTTTGATTCATACCCTCATGTTGGGTGCTTGAAATAGGCTAATTTGGGCTAGTTTACACTACAACTCACCATGATTATCATGTTCTTCACCTTGTATCCCCTTAACCATGTCCTATTATGTGATTTATGTCTCTAAAATTATTCACCATTAGCCTCAAGCCTTCACTTCACCTTTCCATGTCACTTTGCTAACTAGGCCTTGGGATTAGGCATCCTGAACTGAGCTAGTCTCACAAAATCAACTCATGTGCCCATGTATCCATCCTTATGACCCTATTTACACATCATATACATGTTATATTGTGTAAGACTCCATCCTAGTATGCTCTCACATCATCACTTTTCCTTTGCTAGTCATTGGCTCCTCAAGAAGTCAGTGCTTACTCATGTGTTCTCAAGCCTTTGACATGTCCTACCTTTTATGAGTGACTCCAAGCTCCCTTTAGCTCTCTTGCATCATGTTTTGTCATTAATATGCCTTTGACATCAATGACAACTCAACATACACATGCCAACAATCTCCCTTTTGTCATTGATGGCAAAACTCTTGATTCTTCTCTCCTTTTTGCATTAATGAAAAAGTACTTGGCTTTATTTCATGGTCTTCTGTATCAGTTTGTTTGACCTCTATTTAGGTTGGAAACAACAACCAAACTCATGATTTAAAATATTTCTCTTGTCTTTCTCTTCCTTATCCCTATTTTGATCTTTAATATGCATCAAGTTCACTATTACTCCCCTAATAACATTCATTTGTGTCGCATACACATGCCAAAAACTTGATACCGGGTGAAAATAGTCTCCTAGCACATTAATATGTCAATCTTAGTTGAGATAATTTAGTTCTAGGCTCAATTCCTCCATATGCTCATTGTAGGAAAATCTAGGACTTAGGTCCCTAAAGCAACTTTTAAGTCCAATTTGGTCAATGTTTGTCATGCTTTAGAACATCATGTGCTTCATGAAACTTTGGTTTATATTTCCCATGATGCTATACCATCCATATATAAGTCATCATGCACAAGCTAACCGACACAACTTGATTGATTTCATGTCTTATATTTGGATCAACATCTCTTCCTCTACCATGAAACATACTTTCGGTGTTTATTGTCCTTATTTGCTTGGAAGACTGACTCACTTGGTCATATACTTGTTACCCTTGCACATGTTCCTACCATTAATCATCCTTTGGATTTTCTACCTTTTATACTACCTTAGCCACCTCTTAGAGCATTGTAATTTGCTCCCCTACCTTGAATCTCTTTATCAAACTTGTAGATTGATATTTCGACCTCTAACGCTCTATAGTGCCCTCGGTTAACAAAAAAATTGGTCTTCATACTAGTAAAACATGTTATTTTCTCCTCAAGGTGTCTCTATTCTTGTACTTGTCTAACACTTCTCATAAATTTTGTTCTTCTTCCTATTCTAGGCATAAATATAGGATTATCACTTCTTAACTCCACTTCTTCACTCTTTTACCATCAACCTCCTCACATTTGCTTTCACCCTTCACTGTTTCTTGTGCTTCTTGATTGTTTTTCAAGACATTCATCTTCTTAACTCCTATATCCTACACAATCTTCTTAGATAATCACTTAGGCCCTGTTTCAATGCTCCAAGTTCATGCATACAAGTTTCTTTTTGCTCACTCAAACTTCTTGAGCCACTATGTCTCTTACTAATTCTCCCTAACTCTATTTTCTAGTTTAATGCCTTGAGTTGTGAATGGTGTACTTGTTCGAGGATTACCTTCTCTCTTCTTACCTTGTCTCAATCTTCAATAGGTCTACTTGTTGCCACGGACTTCATTAGGTGATCAATAATGTCCAATCCTTTAAAGGATTTTAACCCGCAACACACTCTATGAAACCCTTATCCTCGTACTCGAGATCTCATTCTCATAAAAGACTATAACTATGTGTAGTTCTAACACAATAATCTCTCTTTCAAAGACTTATAATGATGTTCATATTTCTTCCACCTTGCACATACTTGTACATATCAAGAAGTGTCTTCCATAACAGAGTATAGGCACCCATTCACTAATAAGCTCTCCCTTGAACCTTTTTAATGCCTTGAAACAAATTTATGGAGCATTGTTGCTCATATCCAGACTTAGGGTACTCTTGATGTCAATTGTTTTCCATATAGCTTTATTCTTGTCTTTTGAACCATTTTCACGAATTTTTGACACACAATTGAGATCGAACCAACCCCGTTGTTACAAAAGATTGCAATGCCTTCTTAATTTTTTGGCACTTGATACAACATTGAGTCAATATTGCTTGAGCACTATTCCTTTTTAGTATAACCGTTTATAAAACCATATATTTTGACAAAGCTTAAAGATTTGAATGAAAATCCTTATGTCGATCGATTATGTTGATGGGTTATTAATTCTTTGAGGTCATTGATGATGGTCCTTGTCTTTGACACCTTATGGTGCATATGAAATTTCATGTCAATTGTGCCTTGTCATATGTGATCAGTGATGCAACTTCATACTTGTTTCAACACATATTATATCTGGGAGAAATTTGAGGGTTTGACAATCTAGCTAGGCTTGATAGACTTAACCAACAAACACTTTAGTACACACATAAGAATTCTTTACATACCTTATTGGCTCTTCAACCTTATATATGATGTCCTTATTCCAAGAGTAAATTCTTTTATACCTTAGATTTTCTTAACCTATCTTTACTCCACATACTCTCAAGTGGATGTCAATCTACCTTGCCAAGTTTAACTCTTCCTTAAATAATCAAAACTGTATACATAATATAGTCAAGTAAGAATTTAGTAACTCGTGGTCTTAGAATATCTTAACCCATGTTTTGAGATTTCTTTGAATTCTCTAGATTTCCCTTATCACACCTAAGAACCATCATAACATGTTCTTTGACTAGTTTCAACATTCCTTACAAAGTTCTCCTTCATTAAACCCTTAACAAAGGTATAGTTCGCTAAGGCACCTTCTCTAAGTTTACCACCTTAAGATGATATCTTAGACCATCTAAACCTTTATACAAGGTCTCCATATCTTGAAAAGACTTAACTTTTCTCTACAAGTTATCAACTTTGTTATACATAAAATGACAAGCACAAAATCCCAATTTTTGTATCTTTTCCACTTCTTGCAAGAACGTTCATTCTCTGACACATTTTCTTACTGACCTTGGATTACTTTGAGTGATTTAAATAACTTGAATATCTTGGTAGAGCATTGTTGCTTAATCTTCTCATTATCAAGATTATGACATGGCTTCTTCATCATTCAAATCAGACCTCTCTTGAAGTTTAGGAACTACTCTTCGTTGTGTGAAGTGTTTTTCAACTTTATAAAACAGGAACACTTACTACCTTTGACCTCATGTTCACTCATGGGATACTCTAAGACATTGAATCACTAAGATAACATCTAGATCATGGATCATGTCTTCTTGATTTGAAAAATATGACCAATACATATACATACTTGATTTGTAAGGGTAGTCACTTTGTATTCAAACAAACTTATTCAGACTAGGACAATCTATACATGGTCATGAACAAAAAATATTTTTCACAACCTCATAACTTCTTTGAAGACCTCTCTTACCTCTATACAAACCAAGAAGGATGAATCAATCATGACTCATTTGATCATGGCTCGATGAGCTGAATTGAGACAATTTATATGTAGACACACATAGTTAAGCTACATAAAGGCATAATTTTAAGACCTTAGCTTATCTTGAGGACTTCTCACACTGTACTAGCTAGGTAAGATGACTCTTTGGGAAACACTCACTAGTGATGGCAACACGAGACCTAGGGGATAAATGAACACACTTTACTTTGCTTGATCACCAAACATGACTCTCAACCACCGTATACAAACCAACTATGCACAATGACTTCATGAAGGAGCTAAGCAACATACCTTTAAAGGATTAGACAGATCTCTTCTAGCATTGACCGACATTGATCGACAACCTCAAATGGTGATTCATTTCAATGACACTTTTATGCTTCTCTCAAGTGATTCATGTCTCCTAGAATCCTAGAGGAGACATCTAATGCTTGTAGGGTCACCTAAAACAATATAGAGTCATAAAAAAGAATTGATGACTTAACTTTCTCTCTTTTTTATTTTGAAGCCTTTTCAATCTTCTTGGATGGACTTCCTATGTCTTTTGCTTCTAAACATACATGGTGCATATCATACACTTGCTCTATCATAGCTAGGGGTAAGATCTATTCTTGGAGTTGATCATCATCTTTCGCTACCTTGTTTGAGCTTTCCTCTCTTTTGATTGTCATTGACTGACTTGTCTCTTCATCATCTCTGCTAATTAACTAAAATTAATTAAACTATGTAGTGTAGGGTATAGTTAATCTAAGCTATGAACAATTGTAAATGAAGTAAAAAAATGTAGTAAACAATATGCTAATGATCTAAGCAAATATGTAAAATGAAATACTAAACCCTAATGTGTAAGAAAGAAGAGGAAAGAACTCAACTGATAGTAGATGTTTGTCAGACAATGTCATAGAAGTAATTGGATAAATCAGAAGTAGGAATGACTATGTCGGGGTCCCGTAAAGGGCATATTTTGGTTATATGGCTAGATGGAGTGCTAGGAGAGGACTGGGGCACCCACGGGTGCTCTGGTAAGTAGAATAGACACCCCGGTCCAGGAAAAAGGCCTGAACCTGGTCTTCTGCAAGTCTTGGAGATGACTGATAATATTCACTGTCTCTGTCACATTAATTTTCTGTCTTGTGTCGAATGCTCCAAATATTCCATGAGGAAGAACAACCCGCAAAAGACCAAAAAGACGTATAAAAACCTCAAAAACTCTCACAACTTTTAAATAGGGATTCAAATGACTATGTATTGAGTAAGTATTGACGAGTGTGCACATGCCCACTATCATAGAATCAAAATTATTTGTATGAGAATTTTTAGAATAGGCACATGCCCATTTTTAGATAACAAATATATTTCAATCACGATGTGCACATGCCCATTCTCAAAAAAATAAATATTACTTGTATTATAAAGTTTATAATGAGCATATGCCCTTTATGATAGGAATAATCAAATTTACTTTGTTTTAGAATGGGCACCCATTCTCACATCTTGTTAAAGAGTTATGAAATTGATGGAGCTTTTCGGCATTGTCTTGTATTGAATGGGTAGATGCCCCTTCTCATTTAGGAATCATAGAAGAAGAATAAGAAGAGTATGGATAAAATAGTCTCACAGTTTTTAAATAGATATAAATAGGAATATTATAGGAAATCTCATAAAATCAAAGTATTGATTTTATTATAATGTTTAGAATGGGCATGTGTCAATTCTCATGTAAACAAAATTGTTTCATCTCTTTTTGAAAGGGAATCACATTTTGATCCGACTATTCTCATTTAGGATTCATAAAAGAATTGCTTGGGCAAATAGAAATCATAAAAGAAGAGTATGCATTTTTTTATTAGATAGGGTAAAAACGGGATTATGGCTCCCGAGGGCCTTACAGTAATCAAATACATAGTGAGAGACGAATAGAGACAAAATAAATGACCTCTACTAGTGATAAGAGGAACCAAAAACAAGTGGAGAGCTGTTTAAAGATGAGTCAAGGAGACTTGACTCAACACAAACTAGGCCTTACCACCGGCAACCGCTCCGGAGCGGCTATGTGTAACAATGTGTTTTTTTGGTGGACCTTCATCCAACCCACATCATCAGTCCCAGGAGGGAAAGAAATAAAAAATTGTTTCAAATCATGCCCGAGGAAAACTTCGTGCCTCCCATTAACTACATCCATCAACCCCCCTAAGTTGTGGTGAGTCCAACGTAGGTCTACTTCGAGCTTCGGCCATTAACTACACAATCATCCCGCGCATGGCCAAATTCAAATGGGGTCTCCCACCCGGTGACCAATCCACCCTCGTATCCTCTAACGACACCTCCCCTTTTCAATGTTTTACCATCGCCTAGTGGTACAAAGTTCGTCTTTATCAAAGAAGCATCCAGTGGAACCCGCACATGCTAGGGTCTCACCACCATCAACGACAACACCAATAGACCCATCCATGTCCACCATAGACCACCCAACACATGAACGATCCCTCACCAAATGTTTTACAGAGATTCGATTACATTCTCCATAGATTCGAGCTCTTCCCACCCGAGTCCTCTAACTCACCTCCTCTCCTCCAGATGAGGCATCCAGTTCATCATCCCCTTGGAGATAATTAAATTTCACCAGTGGTTCCATAGGCCCACAACAATCCTTCATCTCATATATAACTATTTAGCACTTACTGCAGAAAATCTTAGAACTCTCAACTTATATAACCTATTCCCATTTTCCAGTAGGGGAATGTAAGAAAATCCTCTTAGGAACTTTGAACCCCACTGGTATATTGATACATAGCCTAGCATAAGAAAATATAGACCTCATTTTGGTATTAGGATCCATGTGAATAAGCACACCCATCGATTTGACAACCCCAAAAAAACCTTTGTCTCTTAGAATTCCAACGAAAGGCTCTGGAGCCGAATCCAGATAAAAAGTGAGTGGAAGCAAAAGTCATGAGGCATACCAGGCTCCCCTTGGTGGAAAGTGAAAGAAGCACTTCTAAAAAACCAACGTCCTTCATTAAAAACTTTCTACGTTTCCAACTAGGATTAGAAGAGAAAAATGAAACCTTCTCTCCCATGGCTCTTACTTCTACCTTGGAACGCCATTTTGTCCTACTCCATTCTCTCACCATATTAATATTCAAATGCAACCAAACAAACTTGCCCACTATGCATAACGAAATCTCTGTTTGGCTCTATCTCGCATAAAGAAGAGTATGCATTATACATTCTCATAGGTTTTATATAGGCATAAAATTGATTGACCATGTTTACATTGTCTTGTCTCATATATGAATCTTCCTATTCTCACATAGGAATCAAAAAAGATTTCTTGGTAAAGATAACAATTATAAAAGAAGAGTATGGATTAGATATGCTCACAACTTTTAAATAGGTATTCAAATGACTAAGTATTGACGAATGTTTGGAATGGGCACATGCCAATTATCATAAAGAAAATATGTTTCAATCACGACTATGCACATGCCCATTCTCACAAAAATAAATATTACTTATATTATAAAGTTTAGAATGGGCATATGCCCTTTATGATAGGAATAATCAAATTTATTTTGTTTTTGAATGGGCACCCATTCTCACATCTTGTTAAAAGAGTTATGAAATTGATGGAGCTTTTTGGCATTGTCTTGTATTGAATGGGTAGATTCCCCTTCTCATTTAAGAATCATAGAAGAATAATAAGAAGAGTATGGATAAAACAGTCTCACAATTTTTAAATAGATATAAATAGGAATAATAGAGGCATACTCATAAAATCAGTATTTCTTGTATTACAATGCTAAGAATGGGAATATGCCCATTCTCATGCAAACAAAATTATTTCTTGTTTTGAATGGGAATTGCATTTTTAATCTGCCTATTCTCATATAGGATTCATAAAAGACTTTCTTGTGCAGATAGGAATCATAAAAGAAGAGTATGCTTTATAAATGCTCACAAATTTTAAATAGGTAAAAAATTGATTGACCATGTTTACATTATCTTGTATCAAATGGGCAGATGCCTATTCTCATATAGGAATCTTCCTATTCTCATATAGGAATCAAAAAAGAGTTCGTAGGGAAGATAACAATGATAAAAGAAAAATATGGATTAGATAGGCTCACAACTTTTAAATAGGTATTTAAATGACTAAGTATTGAGTAAGTATTGACGAGTGTGCACATGCCCACTCTCATAGAATCAAAATTGTTTATATGAGAATGTTTGTATGAAGGATGGGCATATGCCTATTATTTTTAATTTCAATCATAATAGAAAGTCCATTATTGTTCATGGATATATGTGAATAAGATACAAATAACATTTAATTTTTTAGAGTGCACACTTACCCAATCTCGACCTTTGTAGGTGTTTCAAATCCAACGTGTCACTTCGTAATGATTACTCTGATTCCTGTATACCAGAAAAAAACAATAAACTGTATGCATGTCAGTTTAAAGAAATAACATGAATTATCAACTTGTAATCATGTCTGAATTATTATAGAATGAATATTAAAAATGATTAACTATCCTTTGTATCTACCTAGTACATATTATCATGAAACAAGGTAATAATGCAATTTGTGTTGGAAAACAACTTTTGGTAACTAATTTTATAATCATATAGACAATTACAAATCTAATTAGCAAGAAACAAAGGTCATTCATCATCACAATAATCATTATATAAAACAAGGTAATAGTAGTGCCTATTAATGATTCAGACGTCAACATTAAATAAGATTATTTCATAGTAATATTTTACATAAAAAAATTCATACATGATCATAGGAATTAATAGAGATATAATTTAATTTGTTTCGGAATGGAAAATTCCCCATTATCACAACCTTTATATAGATCTCAAAATAATTGACTTCAATAATATAGATGAAATTTAATTTTCTATTATTTTGTTATGATTCCTATGTGAGAATGTGCATATAGAATGGGCATATGACCATTCTCATATAGGGATCACAAAAGTAAACTTGATCTATTTTTGTTATATGATTCTTATATGTCAATGGGCAACTTACCATTCTAAATAAAATTAATTTATCTATATTATTCATATATGATTCCTATATGACAATGGGCATCTGCCCCTTCTTTATCTCATAATAATTCAGCAAAGAATAGTTAGAATAATTCATGCCTAAAATTGTCTTCAAATATTGTGCTTCACAAGTCAAAACAGTCTTACGAAACAGAGGGAGCCCAAAGCGAGAAACTTAAAGGGTCAACAAAAATTTAGCAGAGAGAACAAACAATATCTTAGAAATATTCTTCAAATCTTCTCGCTTCACGGGGAGGAAATGGTCTAACGAAATACGAGCAGTCCAAAGTGGAAGGAAAAACAATAAAACAATAATTGGATGAAAAGAAAGTGGAAAGAATGAACAAAAAGAGATAGCTTCATCGACTACGGTTAACCTTGCAATTCCCAAGATCTCTACCATCATCGAAAATAATAACCGCCATCATTCTCTCTACCATGCCACAAAAGAATTAATTGCCATTAATTTCACCAATTTCTCCAATGGGTGCTCGAAGATGTGTTTGAAAAACAAGTACCTTCAATTAATAAAAGGTGGTAAACAATTTATTTACAAATTAATGGTCTCACTATGCCATGGACAAAAACAAATGTAAATATTAAACAATATCGTAGCCATGTTTTAGGTTTAATTATTACACTTAAAATAAAATTTAAATTTTCAAAAAAATTCATAGCCATGTTTGAGGTCTTTTTTTAATGGATAAACACTTTTGACCAAGAGCTTTGAACTGAGGGGTTCTTGGGTCCCCTCCATTACAAAACATTATATACAATATCAAGAAGCAAGGCAGCCCAAAAGCTGGAAATAAGTTTAAGATACATAGGAGCATTATTATTCTGATAATTGAAACTTCAACATTCACTTTGACCTCTTGAGCTTCAATTGTAGTTGGAACCTTCATTTTGGAACTACTGCAACGTTCTTGAGAGCTAGCTTGCACAACCCTTAGAAAAGAAGTATATGAAGCCATCCCATCCCTCCCGAGTTTAAAAATTTGAGTTGGAACATGGCCAATTAGAAATGATAAAGCTTTCAAGTCTAGTGTCAATTCGTGGCTCATTATGCGAATTACTGATAAGTCTGGGAAGGATAAGTAGGCAAGACCTTCCTCCTTAAATTGATATTTCTGATGAACTAAAACAACAAAATCCAAAAGAGTCTGATACCTCATTTCTAATTCTTCAACATAGCCCTAAGCAACCAAATCCCCATTAACTACCATTGAAATTTTCGAAAGAGTTGTGGGAAAACTAAAATTTTCCATCGCAAGACCAACTGCGTGTCTAGGTTGAATAAAATGCCAAGAAATCTGTAGGGCCTCATCCTTGAATCCTCTAAGGATCAACAGGTGGGTGATGAAAAGGAAGTGACCACAAAGATTGACATGAGCTCGACCACAACCTTACATGTAATCCTCCCAATAATACTTTCAATGGATTTCTCGACCAAGTTTGAATCAATCTAGAAGATTGTTCAAAGCCTGACAGAGGATATAGGGCCATATAAGGCCATCTCCCGATTCCCCCTTAATAAAGAGCCCCAGTAGTGGAGGGATCGCCATGGCAGCACTGAGAATCAACAAAAAACCTAGTGTAGAGAATCAACAAAATTAATTTGTACTAATTTATACTAGATATATATATATATAAAATCATGGATAATTAGTAAACTTGTTTCAAATTTTAATAGTATTAGATTATTAATGACATGTCATATATGTTATGAATATTATTATTTATTTTACTATTATGATTGGATATAAGATTTATGAATATATTTAAATGTTTATTACATTCTACACCTTCTCCATATATTTAAATTTTTATCTTGTATTGAATGGGCATATGCCATTCTCATATAAGAATCATAGAAGAAAAATAGAGGTAATATTTAATTTATTTTAGAATGGATAGTTTCTCATTCCCCCATCCTTTGTAGTGATATTAAAATGATTAAGTTCAATATTGCTTCATTGAGGTAGAATGGTTAGAATAGGTATATGCCCATTCTCATACAAATAAAGAGTTTTATTATTGTGATGAGAATGGGCATATGCAATTTCTCATATAAACAAATATTTTTATCATTGTGATGAGAATGGGCATATTCCCATTCTCATAAAATCAATATAGAAAGAAAGAAAAATTATCCTACGCGAAACATAAAGAATGAATGACAATTACATCCTTTTATGAGAATGTTTAAAATGGATAGATGCCCATTCTCATAGTTGGGAATATCGGAAGTATGAGGAATTCTTGTAAAAGTAATATATGCTATGTTAATATGATGAATATATTTCGATGATGCAGTTAGCAATCAAGTTTCTAATTAACTTCTATTTAACCTCTATTTATTAATTTCTCATCTTATAAATTCAACCTAAATTCTTCTTCTATGATTCCTATAAGAGATTGGGCATCTGCCCATTCAAGATAAAAAAATTGTTTGTATGAGAATGGGCGTATGCCCATTCTTATCATTGTAATACAAGCAATACTGAACTTGATCATTACTATGGGAAAAGTAATAGGATATAAGAGTGAAAAGGAATTGTCAATCTAATACAAGAAATATTTGTTAGGAAATAAGAGATAAAATATGCGGAATAATCCCTCACAGTAATGCAATGAGAAACTAATATGCGTAAAATATTACAGATCTCAAATAAAAGTGCATAATAAATAACACAACACAGAGAGACAAGATTTAACGTGGTTCACCCAATTTGGGCTACGTCCACCAAGAATCACTTGCTCAGATTTTATTACAAGCCTCCACTCTCTCAATACAATACCCAGATCCGTTTGGAGCTATGCTCAACAAACTCTACAGAATTCACACCCGAATTCAAAACACATCTGCAATACATTTGCTTGTATATCTATCATATGCATAAGACCATATAAATAGACAATTGCTTAAGCAAGTTTTACAAAACCATGGGTATCAAACAATGGGAAAAAAATAAAACCGTCCCATAAACCTATGGGTAGCCGAAGAGGTAGTTTTACAAAACAATGGGTACCGAAAAACTATGGGCCCAAAAACAGCCCATAACGGTTACCCATTACCCATGGGTTAATAAACCACCCATGAAAATTTATTTTGGGGGCTTCACCCCGAATCCCCTTCAATCTGGGGCTTCAACCCCCGAACCCGCTGACTCCGCTCACCGTGCGAGCGGGACCGCCGTAAAAATACCCGAGTGTAACACATGGAAGGTGTATCACACTCTAACATGAAAATAGGCTAAACAAACATAACAATATTTAACTTAATAAATTTTAAAACTATATGAAGGTTGTGAGAGTGGGCAAATTTCCATTCTAAAACAAATTATATATTATCTATTTTCTTATTTTATGATTCCTATATGGTATTGGGAAGTTTTCATTCGATACAAGATTGAACATAATAATTTTAATACCTACGAAAGTTGAGATTATGGGGAATTGCCTATTAAAAAACAAATAAATTTGATCTAATTTTCTTATATGATTCCTATTTTATAAAGGGAAACTTCCCATTCAATACAAGAAATAAATGCTTGTTTGTATGTAAATGGGAAAAGACTCCTTCTAAACATTCTAATACAAGCAATATTGAACTTAAACATTTTAATACCTCTATAGGAATGGATACCTAACCATTCAATGGAAGATAAAATAGTTTTTTTATATGAGAATGGGCGTATGCCAATTCTAATCATTATAATACAAGCAATATTGAACTTATTATTTTCAATAAATCTATGAAGGTTGTGAGAATGGGCAAACTGTGAATTATAAAACAAGCTAGATTTTATCTCTGTTCTTCTTTTCATGATTTCAATTATGAGACGAGAATTTTCTCATTAGATACAACATTGAACTTAATAATTTTAATTCATATATGACAAAAATTAAGTTCAATATTTCTTATCTCAAGAAAGTGAGCTTTCCCACCTAGCTCGGCAGTCAACTGGATAGCCCACTCGGCAGTCAACTCGCCTACCGGCTCGGTAGGTCATCTACCCGCCCTAGCTCTGGGAAGTCGGTTCACCCACCCGCCTAATCTAGTTAACCTCGTTCTCTCGAGATCGACATGTTAGCTCGCCTTCCCATCTCATCTAGCCAACTAGACCAACCATCTCGAACATCCAGATCAACGAGCTGGCTCGACGAGCTAGCTAAATTGCTAGCTCGACCGTCATCTCAACAGATCAACTCACCCGCCCAACTTGGAATGTCAACTCACCCTCCCATCTCAGAATGTCAACTCGCATGCCAAGCTCGGCTAACGCAACTCAACCACTCATCTGGGCCCGCATAGCTACGCCACCCAACTTGGAAAATAAGTAACGCTTAGGTGGTAACCCCACATTGTACTTTGGTAATAACAAAATAGTTAACTCCTTGTCTTAGCAAGAAGGATTGGAAGTGGATTTCTTAGAATCATATACATTTTTTGCAAGGGAATGTGATCATGTTGAGACTCTGAAACATGCATGAAACAATCATTTTTAGATGCATCCTTTTATAACTATGGAGGATAAAAACTATGCAAGTCTTACAATGAAAAGATTGAAGTGATATTCTTAAAACCCATATCAAAAATACAAAAATATAAAATACGACATTATTTTATACCCGAAATTCGGAATACAATAAAGAAGAGTTTGAAATAGTCTTTTTAGATGCATCCTTTTATAACTATGGAGGATAACAACTATGCAAGTCTTACAATGAAAATATTGAAGTGATATTCTTAAAACCCATATCAAAAATAATCTAAAATACGACATTATTTTATACCCAAAAATCGGAATACAACAAAGAAGAGTTAGAAGTATCTCTGAAACTTATCTTCAATTTAGAAAAGAAGTAAAAAATTTCTTCACTATAAAAGAGTAAATTCTTCTTCTAATAATGAGTCATTGCTGCTGAACTCAATTGCATAACTAGGAAAATAAACAATGCTTGTTATGCCGCCCATGTGGTAAGACCACTTTGTACTTTGGTAAAATCATAACAGATAACTCCATGGGTAAGACCACTTTGTACTTTGGTAAAATCATAACAGATAACTCCCTGTATTATCAACTACAATTAGGTTAACAACTATGCATGTATTTCAAAACATTGAAGTGATATTCTTAATACCTAGATCAAAAAATAGAAGATAAAAAATAGGGCATTATCATTAAACCCGAACATAATAGAAGGGAAAGAAAACCAAATGATATTTTTCATCTATAATAATTCAAAAAAGAAGAGTTAGAATAATTCATGCTTGAAATTTTCTTCAAATCTTGTGCTTCGAAATCCGAAATGGTCTTACGAAATAGAGGGAGCCCAAAGCGGAAAGGGTAAACAAAAATTTAGTGAAGAGAACAAACAATATCTCTAAAATATTCTTCAAATCTTCTGCTTAATAGGATGAAACGGTGTAACGAAACACAAATCTTCTATTTCTCAGACGAAATGATATAACAAAATACAGGCAGCCCAAAGCAGAATGACGAAAAAAAGCTGAAACTGGATGAAAAAGAAAATGGAAAGGATGAACAAGAAAGACATAACTTTGTCAACCATGGTTAACCTTGCAATTCCCAAGATCTCTACTATAATCGAAAAGCTTGAAGAACGCCGACATTCTCTCTACCATGCCACGGAAGAGTTAATTGCCATTAATTTCGTCAATTTCCCTCCAACGATTGCTCAAAGACATGTTGAAAAACAAGTACCTTCATTTAATAAAAGGTGGTAAACAATTTATTTGCAAATTAATGGTCTCACTATGCCATGGACAAATTAATAGTAATAACATTAATTAATAATATTAATAAATTAATATTATAATATTAATTAATAAAATTAATAAACTAATAAATTAATATTAATACATTAATAAATTAATAACATTAATTAATAATATTATAATTAATTAGTATTAGTGCTAATTTAAATAATTAATCAATAATATTATAATTAATTTCAAAAAAATATCCTATCAATTAATATTAACTACAAGAATTAATATTACTAATAAAATTCAATTATTATATTAAAAATGACATCTAATTATATTATCAAATGAATATAAAATAATTAAATAATATTATAAAAATATAATTAAACTTTATAAACATAATTAACAACTTAATCGCCATTATTTTTAATGCTTAATTAATTATTGTGCATTTTTAAAATAATTTTAAAAATATAGTAAAACTTTATAAAACTAATTAACCACATAAACTCCATTAATATTTATAATGCTTCATTACTTATAATGCTTCATTAATTATAATGCTTAGAATGGGTTAGTAATAATATTTAAATTTAATCATAAAAAAATTAGAAATCAAAGAATATGTATTTAACATATCATATTAGGACTAATCAAAATTAATTAATTAACAACATTAATTAATAATACTAATAATTAAATACAAGAAATAATATTGTATCATTTAATAATACCTATAAATTTCAAATAATATTTTACATTATGAAAAATAAAATGATTGTTGCAATACACATAGACAGAACGGGCATATGTCCATTCTCATACAAACAAACATTTTTTATGTTGTATTGAAAGGGCATATGCCCATTCTCATATAAGAATCATAGAAGAAAAATACACATAGACATAATGAGCATATGTTAATTTTCATACAAACAAACATTTTATCTTGTATTGAATGGACATATGCCCATTCTCATATAAGAATCATAAAGAGAAAATATATATATATATATATATATATATATATATATATATATGGACAATTGCTCATTCCCACATCCTTTATAGTGATATAATAATGATCAAGTTCAATATTTGTTCAATGAGGTAGAATGGTTAGAATAGGCATATGCCCATTCTCATAGAAACAAAGATTTTTATAAGTGTGATGAGAATGGACATATGCCCATTCTCATAAAGAAAGAAAAATTCTCCAATGGGAAACATACAAAATGAATGACAATTACATCCTTTTATGAGATTGTTTAAAATGGATAGATGCCCATTCTCATAGTCAACAAAATATGAGAAGTATGAGGAATTCTTGCAAAAGTAATATATGCTATGTTAATATGATGAAGATATTTGGATGAAGCGGTTAACAATCAAGTTTCTAATTAACTTCTATTTAACCACTATTTATTTATTTCTCATCGTTTAAATTCAACCTCATCTATTTAACCTCTATTTGGATGAAGCGGTTAGCAAATGGAAATGTAACCTCTATTTATTTCTCATCATTTAAATTCAATTGAGTCAAGTTCAATCATAGTTTAGAAATCGTGTTATAAATATTTCCAAATTATATGCATAATTTTGAAGTATTTCCAAACCTTATTGAATTATAGAAGTTCACAGCTCATGTGCTATGTGTATTCAATATACTTATGGTTGTACATACATGATAATTTTTAATTTATTTTATGCAATTCTTTAAGATATTTTCCATCATCTCACAAAATTTTTATTTTATGTTGTTACAACAACGAATTATTTTGCATTTGTAGAGGATGATCATGTGGACTTGTTTTCAAAAGGAACCAAATTTGCAGAGGGAAGAGTATATCCAAGTAGGAAGACACTACATTGCAAAGATGTGGGAAGAGGATTTGTGGTTGTCAGTGTTAACATAGTATTGGATGGAAGAGTAAAATTTCCTTTCTCAGTTGATGAATTTGAAACCTTGGTAGATATTGGGAATAAATGATACTAAATTGCTTAGGAAGAGAGTGAAGTTTCAAAGCATGCAAATTCATCCATTCCCCCAATTTGGGAAGTGAAAACATTTTTAGTGGTTCAGAGGATTATAATGCAAAGAGTGATGGAGATTGTAGTGATGACATTGAAAGCACCATCAATACAGGTCCTAAAGATAGAAGAGATTTTGTCACAAATAATGTCATTCTCAAACAAAAATCTTGTAGCAGAGATGATGACATAGCCATGGGTTTTATAACTCATGTGCTAGAAGTTCATGAAATTGATGGAGAGAGGTTGGGTCCTTTGAATTTTGGTGTATGGATAGAAAATGTGGTAAATATGTGTTTTGGTTGTTATAGACACAAAATCATACACTTTAAGCTTTATTTAGCCTTGGTCTTATACTACTATTTAGAGGGTTCTTAAGTGAATAAAGTATTAATTAATCCCACCTTTTGGCCACCTTTATTTTATATTTTATTTCTTCATTCCCACACATTTCCTCCCACATATCCACCTATTTCGCAATTGTCCGGAATTTAAGCCTAAACCAGGTGACCAGGCTGTATTAGGGCACCTCGAGGCACCTTGGTCCCACTTGGGGAACCCCGATCTATGTTCCACTTTCCCGCTACTTTTGGGGTCTTTCTAGCCATTTTTCATCCTTATCATTTTCCTAGTCAGCCATATCGGGGTTAATTACGAAATTAGAGAAAGAGAACCCTATAAATATAAAGTTATAAGACCATAATAAGGGTCCTAACGTTAAATACTACTATCACTCTATCTAGAGTTACATCCATTGCATCACTTGCATCCACATAGTGTTATGCATACTGCACTAGGATATCTCGCATCAAAACGCACAACATAGGGGGAGGGATTGTATTCTTTTCCATGCACACATGCTATTACATTTTCTATAGTTATTATTGCTCGCTACTTCACAAAGTGTGACTGGCACAAGAGAACCTAGGGCATGACATGCACACACACCTAGAACTACATCCGGGTCCGAAATGTAGTGCAACGCTTAGTGATAAGACCACTAGTTTGGGTTGAGGTCAGTTTGACTAATTCATTCAACATATTTTATTTTTCTTGTGGTTTTATACTTCCTTTCTTCTTGCAGGTCATCATTGCATCATTCAATACATTTGGTGTAACTCAGAGAATCTAGTGTGACAGACAGACAATGTTTCAGATCATCTTGCGACCATACAAAATTAAGATTCTAGACATTTACAGAGACATGGGCACCTAATCTGTAGACCAGGGCACCCCAGACAGCCTCAGTACCTTCCCAAGTGCCCCATTCATCTCAGATCCTCCAGATCTAGCCTTCATAAGACTTCTGGGTGTTTGTTCTTACCTCTGGATTTTATTATCAGACTTGTAACAACCTGCAACAGTCTTCTTTAATCAACTAAGTCATTTCTCCTTCTTTACTTGCATACTTAGGGTTTTATTTCACTTAGTATAATTATTTACAATTATTCCATATTGTTTTAGTCTATTTATTACAACATTTTAGTCCTCCTATTTAGATTAACTAAGTGGCTATACTTCTCATAGTATTAGTTTAGTTTTCCATTTTTAGTTAATCATTTTGGTGAACCCAACCATTTGTGCTTTGTTAGGGTTTCCTTACTCCTTTCCTATAGATCCCTCTTCTAAGGAATTTACTAAATCCCACCTTAAATCCATCAATGATCACCTTGTTGAACACCCCATGATCTCGATTTACTTTTGTATGTGGCTCGTGAAGAGGCTACTAACTTGGCCAAACTTAATTCTTCTATGGCTCTACCCACTTCTATAGCCACTAAACCGTCTCGCTTCTACGATTCCACCCATATGTACTATCTTGGTTTATGTTCCCACTCCTACTAATCATTTTACACCTCCTTTATTCTCGCATGAATGGAAAACCTCCTCTGTTGGCAATCAAGATTTAACCTCTCTGTATCATGATCTTCAGGCTCAAATTTATAAGTTACAACAAGCTACTACATCTCCATCTTTAGATTCTACCTTGTTATTGCATACTTCATTTGCACCTATCATCTCTACTTACCCTCTTCCTCCTAAAATTTTCAGCCCTAAATTGTCCATCTTCAATGGGCATGGTGACCCACAGGAGCATTTGCACGCCTTTCATGTTGCTTGTCTCGATTTTGTTGATGATCATATTCTCTTAGCTAAAATATTTTCTCGTAGTCTCCATGACTATGCCATGTGTTAGTTCTACGATTTACCTATTCATTCAATAAATTCCTTCACTCATCTAGTCGACGCTTTTCTCACACATTTCTTCATTAACATAGGTTCTAAGATGTCTTATGCCTAGCTAGCACAACTTAAACAGGGCCCCAATGAACAATTCGCTATGTTTTATGATATAAGAATCATCTCACTAAAATGACTAATGTCCTTTCTGATTCTAAGCTGCAAGACCTATTTATCCAGAGTCTCTTACCACCTCTCCAAGAAAGTGTTCTCTTTGAGACCTTTTCTTCTTTTGATCAACTTTTCCATACTCTTAAGCTCCATGAATCTAAAATTTTATCCATCAACAAGCTTAAGTATCAGGAGCAACCTTCCTCCTCCACTCATTTTCAAAACAAGACACCATTCAAACCCTCTACATCTAAACCAACCTGACAATAAACTCATTATTAACGCCATTACCCATTTTAAGGAAGTTTAGTCCTAATCGCCTAAGTGCACGTTTACTAACCTTCCCATGGCACCACATCTTATTTTAAAGCAACTCCTTGGCAACAACCTCAATGCTCGTCCTCCACCACTTGAATTAGACCCATCATGACGCAATGTATGAAATTAAAATGAAAAATTCCATTGCGATTATCATCATTGTGTGGGACACTCTACAAATCGATGTCTAAAACTCTGCACAATTATTCAAGACTTGATTGATAACAAGCAACTCGAAATTACAGAACCTACTAGCCTTGATCCCTCTAAGGACAAGGGTAAAATCAAAATATTTAATAATAAATCCCACAAATTCTGTGGAATCTTCCGCTAATCATACATACCATGCCGCAATACCGCCAGATTCAGGTGCTCTTGAATTATTAGTTGCTAACACTGACACAACATAACCCATCATCTTTTTTTCTAACACTGATTATCACGCAACATTCGTATTCAATAATTTATATATTCAGGAATCCATTGGCTCAACCTTTATCAACAACACTAAGGTTGATCTATCTTCCCTATTAATGCATGTTCCTTGTCCTTCTTACAATCTATCGGTTACCCTCCATCAAAAATTGACTATCCGTTTAAAAGACCCTATGGTGTTGTTAAGTTACATATCATAGTTGGTCCTCTCAATCTTCTAACCCCTTGCCTTGTTAGTCAAGAAGTATAAGGATATGACCTAATTTTTGGTCTCAGTTGGATTTTCCAATCCCAATCTATTATTTCTATGAACCACTTATGCCTTAAATTTGTTTACAATAATCAGGTTATTTCCATTAACAACATCCCTCCTTTACCTCCATTATCAACACCTCTTAGTACCACTCCTCGTACATAATCTCCTCTTCCTCACACAACTCCTATGATGTTTCCTACAATACATTCTACTCCTACTTCACCTCTTCGTTTGGCCTCTATGTGACCAAACTGTTCCATTAGCCCTACACATTGGCATAGGCCTATTCCTAAGACCATCACCACGTCTCACCGCCAATCACTACCTTGTTTTATTCCACGTGGATTATCCACCCCTTTGCACATGACATTATCTCGATATCCATTTCCCACACACTTTACTATGCTACGATATTCATCTTCTGTCCACCCATCGCATGCATATCAAATTCATTCCTCCAAGTGCGGTGTTTGTCTACCATACCACCATTACTCAAGCATGGTCCTACACTTTCCTCATCCCAGGAACCAATCGATGAACCTTCGTCCCTCAACCTTATCGGTTGATTCCTACTACATGAACGCTTAGGGGCATAACCATTGCATAATCCCTCCCTCTTATTTTGGCATAATCATGTTGTATTACATCACACGAGTCCTATCAATTATTTCTTGTCATTTCCTCTAAGCATATCATATTGTTTTACCAATAAGCTTACACTTTCTACGATGAAACAGATAGAGGGTAAATGGTTAAGGAGGAATACCTGTGAAGTGAATGTGGAAGGTAGATTGTGCACGTTGTTGACATTATCCAAGCAGTTGTAGAGAGCTCCTTTTTACCTAGGAAGAACTACTGTGAATGCAAAGAAAGACCACAAAAAGAGTATTAAATAGAATGTGATTTGTGGACTACCTAGCGTATGCTAGATCTACAAAGTGTGGTCTAGAGAGGTTATCAATCCACAGTTTAATAACAATTTAATGTAAACACAAAACAAAAATAAATAGGTCCTATTGCGATGTAATGATTTAGGTTTCTCATACACACAATACACTAGATTCAATGCTAAATATCAAACGCAAAACTAAATATAATTAGAACAAGAGTTTTGTTTAGGTAAGGTAGGTATGTCAAAGGCAGTAAGGGTTTAGGGATGGTTGGTTGAGGCAGGTTAGTTTTGGATAAAAGGAATGCTTCATTGGTCTAAGAATATAAAAAAACATAGAGACCAGTATCGGTCGGGTTGGGTGACCGATTCTGGTATGGGGAGGAAACTGAAGGTGGTAAGGGGGTAGACAATAAATTTGGGTCACACTCCCCTTGGTCCATTTCAATCAATTAACGTAATATACTTAATTAGTCACGATCCCTTTATCATATACTAATATTCATCCTCACATTATTAATTAATTTAATTAAGTTAATTTCACCCTCACACCTCCACCTCATCATTACACCTCACCTTGGACCCATTCCAAGGGCATTTAACTCACAATGACTAAGTCATCACTCTCATCACTAAGTCATCACTCCTAGTGCTGAGTCACAACTTAACTTAAATAACTAAGACTTCTTCCTAAACCTTATTAGACTTTTTCTATGACCTTCCTACCTTCTCTCACATGAACTCCACTTTCCTAAGCGGACTCAATCAAAATCACACCAAAAATAGTAAAGATCTGCCTATTTTTGGTAAACCTAGACTTTCCCACCATTACCGACTCGATTATCCCTCAACCGACGCCGGTCACCTAACCACCATCTAAGCACTGATATACACTTTCAAAACTCTTTACATATGTTGCTCATTTAGTTATTGGGGCATGATTGCATTCAAGTGTGAATCTTCAAGCCCTCCTGCATCCAAACGATGAACACACACAACCACAGTGTAAAAACATTCCTTTTTCCCTTCTAGAGCATTGGAATACTCACGGGAGCACATAGGTCGTATTGTCATGGCACTAGACTCAAGCACTTCTTCTCCAATCAACCATCAACCATTCCAACTCCCAAGATCTACAAGACATCAAGTAAGTATTGTGATTCTAATCATTTGGCTTATTATTTTATAGATCTTTTTCTCCTTTTAGTAGTTTATTTCCTCTGTTGCCTGTACATCACCTTCTTCCCACCAACCCACTATTCAACCATCCCAAGCCTTGTCATCATTCCAAACCTCCTTATTAGTATCCATGAGTCTTCTCAGCTATATTATAATCCAAACCACACTACCCTAACTCTCAGTGCAATAAAAAAGAGCCTAAAAGCCTCTATTTACTAATTTAATATCAAATTTCCCCTACCGACGCCAGTCACCTTAACCATCGTCAGTCTCCCCTCTCTACCAGAATCGATCACCGGACCGATATTGGTCACTGTGTTTTCTATTAACCTTCACCAAACTACCTCTAACATCACCTAAAATCCACCCATACCTTACCAGATACCTCTATGACCTTACCTAACACCTCTTGTGACTTGTCCTAACCAAAAAAATACCTTTCCGATGCTATATTAGTTTAGATTTCAATAATTTTCTTAATCTAGTTTTTTTATAATGTTTTGAGATACCTAAATCAAAGTGTTAGCAATAGGACCTTTATTTCTCGTATTTACTTTCATTGATTTGATAAAAACAGAGGATTGATAGCCATTCGAGGAAGCATCATGCTTCCCGGATCTAGCCTTGCTAGGAAATCCTTTGACTCTTTCTATTTAATATCATTTGGTGGTCTTGCTTTGTATCTATAGGTAGTCCTTCCCCAAGACAAAAGGAGTTCTCTATAATAATCTTGGATAAAGTTAGTAATATGCGCATTCAACCTTCAACCTACATATCACAGGTATTCCTCCTTGACCTTTTACCTTATCTATTTTATCACATAACTTATTTGGTGAAACACATGGAACCAACATTGGTAGGGGCAATAGGTAGTAAACTATTGAAAATGAGTTTTTAGACTCTCTGTGATTGCACAAAGAGTGAGGGTAGTGTGGTTTAGGTCGTAATATGGCTAAGAAGACTTAGGAATACTAAGAAGGTGGTTAAAAAAGGTGATAGGTCTTGGGATGGTTAAATAATGGGTTGGTGGGAAGAAGCATATATATATATATATATACGTAATGGAAGAAATGAAATACAAAAAGAAGTAAGAGATCTACACTTGAATAAGCAAAAATGATGAATATCACAATACTTACTTGGTGTTTTACAAATCCTGTGAATGGAGATGGTTGGTGGTTGATTAGAGAAGAGATGTCCAGGTCCAATGCCATGACAATGCAACTTGTGTGCTCATGTGAGTATTCCAATGCTCTAGAAGGAGAAATGGATGATTGTCTTGCACTGGTTTTGTGTGTGTTCATCGTCTGGATGCAGGAAGGTTTGAGGATTCGAGCTTGAATGCAATAAGGCTCTAATAAATGAATGACCAACCCGGGTGAAGAGTTTTGAAAGTGTATATAAAGTGACCGATGGTGGTTAGGTAATCGGTGCCGACCAAGGATAAACTAACGTCGGTTAGGGTGAAATAGTCCTTTTACAAAAAATAGGCATATATTTCTAGATTTGGCATGTTTTCCAAGTTGATTCCACTTAGGAGAGTGGAGTTCTTGTTATAAAAGGTTAGAAGATCATATAAGAAGTCAAGTTAGGTTTAGGAATAAGTCTCAATTAGTTAGGTCAAGTGGTGACTCAACATAGGGAGTGATGACTCAATGTTGAGAGTGATGACTTGGTCATTGTGAGTTAAATGCCCCTGGAATGGGTCCAGGTGAGGTGGATGTGTGAGGATTAAATTAACTCAATTAAAATAATTAAGTTAATTAATAATGGGAGGATATATATTAGTTCAATTATAAGTGATTAAATTAATATCAACGTGGGGTAAGGGGTCATGGTTAGGTAAATGCGTTACGTTAATTAATTGAAAGGGGTCGAGAGGAATGTGACCCAAATTTGGTGTCTACATTTTCCCTTTTTTATCACGTAGCTTGTATTGATAAGCGACACTGACAAAAACAAGAAGTCATTGTCCCAGGTATGAGTGAACATTAGGTTGCCCCAAGTATGGGTGGAGGTGATCCCCCTTAAACCAGGAACTAATGAGGTGATAAATGGAGTCGGTGAGTGGTTTGATAAATGGGGAAGTGATGAAAATTAGGGAGGTTTGGGTATTGGTGTGATGAGATCAGTTATGGGGAATAGGCAAGGGCATTCAAACACACACACACACACACATAGAATGTGATAAGGTACATGGATGAAGAGCTCGCAAACTCAACATCGTCAAAGGTCGATAGGTTTATCCAAACAAGGTTGATGTGATCTAGGTATCCAAGGTATAAGATATGGTCCTGAAACATAACTAGGCAAGGTGTAGGAATGAGTAATAGGTGTGTTCCAAAACACCAAAGGTTTGGTCGGGATAAACAACACAACATTAGGCAAGGCAAGGTCATTAGGTTGAACAACACGAGTAGCGTCATCGCAAGGTATAGTGAGTAAGTGAACTTGAGTGTCAAAATGGGTGGGGTTGGGTTGGGTGTTTTAGGAAAGGCCGTAGGTAAGGCCATGTTAGAGGAAAAAACATGCCCCAACTGATAGTGAGGTTGGGTTGTAGGTAATAAGGTCATTAGGTGGGGTTATAAGTCTGGGGTGAGGTGATGGTTGTGATAAAAATGGACATGGGTGGAAAAATTTAATGCAAATTAGTTATAGGTTGGTGAGAAGGTGACCGAGCATTGGTTTAAGTAAAGCGACGTTGGTAATGGAAAATTGATGTCGATATACTAGGGCTAGAGAAGCGTCGGTCAATTCGGGGTAGGGTAAAAAAGGAAAAAAATGTTTTACGGATTCATTATAATGTTTCAAGTTGTAGAAAATGACAGAGGAGATTAATTTTAGCACTTTGAAAGGGATAAAATGACAAGGATTTGTGCGAGGTTGAGGTAGAGGTAGCTAAACCATGGACATAGTATGGAGACCCTATGTTGGTTTTCCTACATATAGAGGTATGGTGCGGGAGTTATATGGGCTACAACTACTAAGGTAGATACATGGGAGACGTGAGGTGAGGTTCATATATGGGGGTGAGAAGGATGATAGGTGATCCGCATTTTGATTTTTATATATATACGGCCTATGTGCAAAGATGCGAGATTATACATGATATTTTTGAGAGACTCGGTACTTATTTATATTTGTATGTATATGTATTGATACAAAAACATTCCCTTTATATAGTTGATGATGATATTGGACTGATGATGTACTTGGTTTTATTTCCATGGTTATTGTTATTATGGAAACTAGGTGGGTTAGGCATGGTTGAGTCAAGGTTGATTAGGCATGATTGAGTCTAGGTTGTGAGGCATGGTTGATTAGGTATGATGGGGTATGAAATGTTGAAGTGTTGTTTATTTATGGAATGTAGGTTATGTTAGGCATGGTTGAGTCATAGGTGTAGGCATGGTTGAGTCAAAAATTTTCAAGTTACTGTTTTTATGGAAATTATGTGTTGTAGATATGGTTTGGTTAAATTTCCGAGTAATTGATATCATGGAAATGTTAGATGATTCAAGTATAATGAAATGATGTATGTTTTTGATATGTCAATTTCCAATTTATTATGTAGAAGAAAAATAACTAGGTTATGACGTGTGTTAAAGGGAGGAATGGTCGGGGAAAGAGTGGCCAAGCTAACCTCCAAGGGCCCCATGCCCTCAGATTGCTGCCTATATAGCCCCAAAGAAAAGGGGCCTAAAGCCGATGCATTTCTCCCATATGATAGGGAATAATATGGTGAGGTAGATGGGTAGGTTAGTTGGTTTGGGTATGGGTAAATGGGTAACGTTGATTAGGCATGGTTGAGTTTAGGTTATTTAGGAATGATTAAGTCAAGGTTGTTTAGTCATGGTTGAGTCTAGGTTGTTTAGGCATGGTGAAATTTTTAAAATAGGTTGATAAAAGTAGATGAGGAATGTTGAGGTAGGTGACAATAGAATAAATCCAAGCAAGTAAATATAGAAGGTCAGTCTATGTAGCGAGAATCAATAAGTAAGACAAGAGGCGAAAGGTAAAAGAGGAAAAATGCTTTAGAACTGGAAAGGACTTGAATGAGCATACCAAGGATAGGCTTATGAACCTAGGCCCCACAAGGCATTGCATGTTTGAACTTTCCAATGGTGAAAGAAGTTACATGATCACAAAGTTTCGCATGTGTGCCACGTCCCTTGAGTAGGTAGAAGAAGGAAAAGAAAGGAAGGTGAGGTGGAGTGGTTTGTTTAGCGTAACCTTGTTGTGAGACAACATGCCCCTTCTACAAGATACCCAAAACCAGAATAGGTAAGTCCATGATGAAAAAGTTGTACTTTTCTTGATTTTTGTATTTTCTTTTTGCTTTTGTTTTATAGACTGATCAATGTGGGAAGTCTATGTGGGATGAATAGAATGAATCCTTGAGGTCTTCGTGAAGCTGATCGATGTCGGAAGATTCAAAATATTTTATTTTTATTTTTCAAAAATAGTCTTCTTTTTGGATAGACTATATCTACAATAGGGTGGCTTTGTATAGTTGTCCTTCGAGGAGAAGTCTATTTATAGCAGCAAGATAGAGAGATAGATGTCCTTTTGAGGGATTCATCTATTTATAAGAAGTTTGAATCAAGGAGTGGAATTTGAAAATACCATATATTAATTTTGAATTTTTTGGACTTTTAGGTCATGGACAAGACTATAAAAGAGTATAGGCTTATTTTATGAAGAAAAAACCATAACACACAGAGGTTAACTATGAAAGAGAAGTTTTAAGTGATGAACGACCATGGGATTCCATCCTAAAAAGAATGAAAAGTATCCATGAGAATCATGCCATGAGTAGAGCCATGGTACTCATATTTAAGATAAGGTTGAAAGGTAATGCAGATAATCACATGATTCTTGTTTAGTCATTGATCCTTAAAAAGAGGTAGATGAATAAATGGATATTCAAGGGATGAGTGTGTAATAGACAAAAGGTGATATAGTACTTGATTCAACAATAAAATGGTCGAATATGTAAGGCATTAAGGGGATTAGGTTTGGGTTTACCTTCAAGAGAAGATAAATGATAAGCACCTAATCCATAGGTATGTGTGACAATGTAGGGTCCAAGCCAATTAGGAGAAAACTTGCCCGTTTACTTTTCTCAGCTTTGGTTACATGTTGATTTTCCTTTAGGACAAGATCACTAACCTTGAAGGTCTATTCATGGACACATTTTTCATCTCATTTAAGACTTTATAAACAAGGGAAATTTTTTATTTTTGTATTTTACATAATGTTCTCTATTCTAAATTAATATAATTTAGAACATACATTCCATTTCAATCCATCGATAAAACCATGAGAAAACCATATCATATCTGTAAATGACTCGGTAAGACACCGATCTCTCATGTTAACTTAATAATGTGTATACTATGTATACTTGGTTCCTTCTCCCTATTTAGGGGTACCCAAGTGTTATGTCTAAGAAGCCTATCTCGAAATATCTGTTATTGATATCATCGATATCTGCATCTTAGACTATACATAAGAAAATGCAACAGAAGCTTGTGATATTTTGGCCAAAGTTTTTAAACATGTTTATATTCGTAGATGGCATACTCATCGAAAGGAATAAATCCCTCACCACACTTGTTCCATTATCTAGAATGGTATTTCTTGACTTCTATTAACTCAATCTGATTCAAGGTTTCACACTAGACAAGGGAAACATGCACTAGTGTGGAAGACTACTCGTGGTGACTAAGGATACATAGACATACTCAATCAACTTACGTCGATTGGGTGTGTCTAGTTACCCTAAGTCAACATGAGTTGACCTCAACACTAGATCATGTTTCTATCTCTTGTTTAGGTGGGACCTTGATCCGATATTCCGTTTATGTCAATCGAGTTAATCGAACTAAGTGGGGTGTTGAGGCATAATAGGATGCATCATAGTATCCTCGTAATGACCCATGTCATTATGAAGTTACTATGTCGTAGTTATTATGTTCCAACATCCAACTGAGTTTCCTCAATTGGACCAACATACTTAAGATTATAACTTTATTAACCCAATTAATCATTATCTTAAAGATTAATGATTACAATGCTTTAAGGGTCAACTAAGAATCATTTAACCTAAAAGGTTACAAGGTTTAAATTATACAAGAGGTAGGTATGCATAGATAAAATATTCTTTCCTAACCATTAAAAATTCATGCTTATGTTTATCTTAATCTTATCTATCTATCTCATATGTCGTTATGATTGAACTTAATGTTATGAAAGTGTGATCAAAAGATCCTTTACTTTAGTTTTAGCTTATAACAAGCTTATTGAAACTTTTACTTTAAACTTCATAATGTTGAAGTCTAAATCCTTTTATTATCCTTTTTAAGCATTCATATTTCAATTACAAAAATCTACTTAAGGAAAACACAACCAACCATCCTCATAATTTAATCATAACACCTAACAAGTTCTCAATTAAATCTTTTTGTTTTAATTACAAGGAAAAATATATTTTCCTTTAACAAGGACTAATGTCCTAATTATGAAAACATATCACATATGCTTAAACACAACAAAGAATTCATACTCATTTATATAATTCAATCATATTCCCTTTTTACTATTTAAGTATCCACTCAAGAGTATCAACTTAGTTGTGCTCTTCACTTGAAAATAGATCAACTACTAGAGTACGTCCTTAAACAAAGAAGCTGATATATTATAAGATCTAATAGTTTCATAATCCCATATCACATAAATACCTAAATTGCCCTTTATGAATGATATTACTTAATAATATATCACAATTTTATGCCAATGGAAGTATCACTAATAAAGAAGTAATCAACAATCATCAAGCCATTTATTTATCAAAAAGGGAGTGACCCACTCACTGAACTTAGGAATATTTCAAGTATTACAAAATGTCATTACATGAATATAAAAATAGTTTTAATACATCTTATTTTCCCGACAAAAGTACATCTCAAGTAATGTGCTACATAATCATCATAATAAAGAGATCAATTTCTTTAGTAAAAAAATGTAACTTTCTATATGTCTTTCTCCTTTCATATTTTATGAAATCCATCTGCAAAATTGTTAGCATGAGTCAGTTCATATGAACTAAGCATGATAAGCACTATAACATTAAAACAATGTGCTTTTATCTAACTGTTTCATAAAAGGAACCCTACTTTAGATGAAACAATTTCGAAATAAAAATTAAAATTAACATAAGGATTTCCCAAAAGATTACAAAACCAAGAAGGAGAGAGAAAGATCATAGAATCTACAATAAGTATTTTTAAGTAATAACTAATCAAATCAACGTAATTAATTCTATCTCAACCACAAATATGAACTCATTACAACCTGCTAGTCATCTAACAACAACATTTAATAAAGAAGAAATTCATATTTCAAACTTAATCTTAACTTCTAAATCCAAACTTCTAACTTAAGTTTAACAACTCAATCTATTTTCTTATTCAAGAATAAGTACAAGGATATAAAAATTCCTTTTTATAATAAGTTTGTTGTTTTATAAATTCAAAATGTTAACAATTTGTATTATGACTGAAAGATCAAACAAGAATCCAAGTATCATTTCATCAAACAATCTTTCCTAGCTCAGGCTCAACTCAAAGTCTAAGAATAGGAGTGATCAAGTAAAAGTCTCAACATTACATGTGAGAAAGGTTTATCCAACAAAATCTTAAAAACAAGACCAACATAACTCACTATATAAGTTCCCTACAAACTGAACTCATTTCAAAGTTAGGATCTTAAATGATCAATACATAACTAACATTTAGGCTTCCCAAAAACAACCATATCTGTAAAGGTTCCTAAAGGTCTATAATCAATTTGAAGTTCAAAATTATAAGTTAAGCCAACTCAATAACTAATAGTCTTTTGGAAATATATATCGGATTTTGATCCTTTTTTGTTGAATCTTCATAGTTATAGTAGGTTGGTGAGCCCTTTTTGTAACAAGGTATAGTCCCTTCAAAACTATTTACCAATAATAAAAAAACACCATGTAGTCCTTTATTTCAACAATCAACATAACTATTATTCCAAATGCTAATGTTAGAGATATAGTAGTCAATTCCAAACTTTATACCATTCACATAGTCTTATCCAAAATATTGAACTCATCTTAATGAAAGGATCCTAATAATGAATGAAACAACAAATTACAAACAACACAAGACTCCAACCATCCCAAGGGAAGTCATACACAAGATCCAACAAGTATCACGGTCATGAAGACAACATGATAACACAAGGTTCCAAGATAGTAAGAACTACAAATGAGAAAGAAAAAACTGATACACACCTACATAATCCCAAGTTCCACAAACCCAATATTTGGAAATAACTCATAAAAGAGTGTCCATTAGATTTAAGAATACTTCCCTCCTAGAAGGAAAATAAGGTTTAACTAGACCAAAAGAATACGAAACCATTAAGATTTATCACCTAGCTTTGAACAAGTCAAACCTAATGAAGTTCCTCCTTACGAGTGAACCCAACATGGGTTCAAGTTCCAAGTAACACAACAACAAAGAAAAGAAGGAGAAAAATTCTAGTCTTAGCTACTATGTTGGTTCACCGATAAGGTTAAAACTACCCAAACAAAGAAGGGTAGAGAGAGAGAGCATAAGAACAATCTCCATTCAATAAAATGCTACCCAGGATCAACAATCCTTGTAAAATTTCCAAGATCAAAAATATCTACTAAGGAAACCACAAGCCTAGAATGGGTTTACAAAATATGATTTAAATGAAAAAGAACAGAACCAAAACATTCCACATGCATACTTTCATGTTCAACCTTTTCGAGAGACATACTCACCCAGATAAGGTTATACAAAAGAAACAACAGATTTGATATAGTTACCATTTGGGGAAGAACCCAAAATAAGCATATCCTAGATCTAAACAAGATGGATATTCCATGTAAGTAATGAAAATATAGTCATGAAACAAGTCGAACAAAAATAGTTGGTCCCCACTACCATCAACAAGCAAACAAACCAAAACGAAGAACACAAGGATTTCCTTAAGTCACAGGCATATTTCTCAAACTGTCATGACGAATTCCACCTATAAGGTTAGTCTCCAACCATTACTAATATGGAGAGATTTTCAAGCTAAAATCTATAGATTTCAACAAAAACCAGGCTACTATTAATGCATACACAATACCCAGTCAAGGTATCCATTTAAACAGAGAAACAAACACATATTCATTTATATTCCAAAAAAGTTCATATGCAAATAAGTTAACACATTTTTGTTCAAACAAAAGAACCTAGATTCCATATAATACAACACTCAGCATCATAAAGCATCCACAAAACCAAGTCAAAATCCATGGAAGCAAAGAGAAGAAACACAAAACTAAACCAAAAGTTTCAAAAAGAGCATAGATTTATTTTAATGAAGACATTTAAATAAAAGCAGAAGACTTAAAGAGATAGGGCCTATCATGCTTGATAGAGCTCATATCTTCTATTCCTTGTTGCAAATCTTCAAGCATATCCTGATAAAAATTTCCACAAAAATGCCAAAGACCAAGCTCTAAAATTTTCTTTTCCTTCTTCTTATAACTTCCTCGCTTAATTCCCGTTACCATCACCACCATGCAAGGAGAAATAATCATGCACATATTTGAACTAGAGGTTCAAAAATGAAATCCACATGCAGAGCTACAAAGCTCACACAAAAACCAAATGAACAATGAAAACCGAAAACCATATTTTCTTCCAACTTCCCTATTTCCTAGGATGTTTTTCACAATTGCCAAGATCAATTAATGTAAACAGGCTGACATATTCCTTCCTTATCTCCCGCCTCCACCAACTCATGTTTGGCTATTACTAAGTTTAAAATTCCATGCAACTAATACTTTAGTAGAGGTGCCAACTCAGCCTCTCCACTAACCTTTCATGCACTCACCAAAATTGGCGGCAACAAAGAGTTTAAAGCCCCATTTAATCCTCTTAAATACTTAGAGATTGGTGCCACTGACATCCCTTTGTATGTCATCCATGCCATCCCTTTAGGTTAGTCCAAGTCTTAGGTTAGGTTTACAAACATTAGATTAGAAACTCGAATTAGGTCCTTAGGTTAGTTTATTAGTTTAGTCTAGGTTTCCCTTTCTAATAAACAACCAAAATAATAATATCATCAATTTAACTTAGGATAAGCTTACAACTTAGGAACTTAGATTTAATTAGGTTCCCTTAACAATTATTAAAATTGTCAATTAAATCTTACCAAAAGAAGAATCAAAATGGCATTCACGGATCACATAAGAAGGACATGAGTAAAAAGGTTACCAGTGATCCCATGACAACTTGGGTTCAAAATCCAATATTCTACCCAGCTTGGTCAAGATGACCTTGACGTCATGAAATTGAAAGCATACCTTGGGATGAAATTGATCCAAGGTATAACTATCCTACATTAGAAACCATAAAGACTAAAGCACAAGTTCAAATGCAATAAAGACTATGAATGAGTTTAGGTTGAATCAATTTCTTCTATCCACATGTAGTGAACATTCAACATAAGAAGAAATGAAATACTTCATTCTAATTTCATAATAGACATGGAAAAATTGTATCTATTTCCAGAAGATAACATATTATCTACAACAAACATGATTACTTAGTTCACAAGAGTACACCATCTTCAAACAAGAATCACATATCAACATTTGCAACTTGAGTAAAGAAGTCATCATAGATATCAACCATGTTAGAGGCATTACATACCTCCTCCTAAAAATCATCATCATCCCGATGATTAACTTAGTCCATATTCTTAAACAAGAAAAATAATCATAATTATAGTTATTTTATCCACAAGTTCTCAAACAGAAACCAGATTTGAGAAATTCAAGTTTTCATAAATTATTACAACATTAAAATAGTTGTTCAACACTAATAAAATATAAAACTAGTAGAAATTAAAGATAACTTTAAAACAAAGTCTTTAATTGTTTCCAACATTAGAACTAATTATGTTCAAATAAATGAGGAAAAGCAATTTTCATGTCCTCAAGGTTTTCCCATGTTGCACTTTCTTCATTAAATTGGTCCCACTAAACCTTGCATTGACTAATTTCATGATTTTTCAAGTGCAATTGGTGAGTTTCCAACACTCTTATGGGTTCAACCATGATTATTCCTAGGTCTTGGACCTGTAAGGAATCCTAATTTAACACATGTGATAAATTTGAAATGTATTTCTTAAGAAAATAAATATGGAAAACATCATGCATTCATGACAAAGTGGGAGGTAATGCTAATGATAAGCTACATGGCTAATCACTTCAATAATCTCAAAAGGTCCCACAAAATGAGGTGATAGTTTGGCTGCCTTGCTAAAGGTTATAGAGCTCTTTTTAGGCTTAACACGTAAAAAGACCTTTTCACCAAGTTCAAATTTCTTATCGATCATTTTCAGATCTGCATAAATTTTTTTTCCCTATCCGCAGCTTCTTTTAATTGTTCACAAATCATTTTAATTTTTTGTTCCATTTCAGTAAGAATTTCATGTCCAATTACCTCTCTATCTTCAATGTTATCCCAACTAACTCGGAGTTTTTGCATTTCCTTCACTACAATACTTGAAAGGGCATCATTTTCAAAGAGGCATGATATGTATTATTGTAAGAAAATTCAACTAAAGGAAGGTATTCTTCCCATTTGTACTACTTGATCCATGTAGTACATTTGTAACATATCTTCCAAAACCTGATTAACTCTCTCAGTTTGACCATTTTTTTCGGATGGTATGCGAGAACTAAAATTTAATTTTGTTCCTAAGGCTACATTTAGCATTTTCCAAAAATGAGATGTCATTCTAGGGTCCCTATCAGATATAATCAATTCAAGTACTCCATGTAATCTAAAAATTTCATGCACAAATATTTTCGCTAAAACAGGTGAATCATCTTTAAGATTACCAACAATAAAATGTGCTACTTTTGTCAGTTTATCAACCACAACTAAAATAACATCATGTTTATTTCTTGACATAGGTAGCCCCTGAAAAAAATCCATGCTAATTACTTTCCACTTATATTGTGGTATGTTATGAGGATATAATAAACCACTTTGGGTGCATATGCTCAACCTTAACACGCTGACATTCCAAGCAGTGTGAAACAAAATCAGTTATGTCTTTCTTCATCCCTTTCCAAAAATATTGTTGTTTTACATCAGCAAACATTTTTGTAATATCGGGATGTCTTGAGTAAGGTGAATTATGAAATTCCATCATTAACTTTTTCCTTAACTCATTTCCTGAAGGTACGTACACCCGCTTTTCATATCTCAAAATGCTTCATTATCAAAGTTAAAACCTTTGTATCTTACATCATTTGGATCTGCAACAAGTGTTGTTTTTACTTACTAAAAGTAAAAATTAGATTCCATGATACTTTTTACCTCATCCTTAAACTGAGTTCTCAAAGTTATAAGTGCATAAATATGTTTCCTATGACTTAGTGCATCTGCCACTCTATTTTCTTTTCCTTTAATGTAACTTATGTCAAAATCATATTGTGACAAAAATCTAACCATCTTCGTTGTCTTGCATTCAGATTTGGCTGAGTGAAAATATACTTTAGCCCAAGATGATCAATATTTAATTCAAAAGGTCTTCCTAAAAGATAATGTCTCCATACTTGAAGTGCATGAACTATGACAACAAGCTCTAGGTCATGGGGAGCATAATTCAACTCATGTAACTTGAGTTTTCTCTCTCATATGCTATAACATGATCATTTTGCAACATAATACCTCCAAGTCCTTCATCGGAAGCATCTGTAACTACTGTAAAGTTTCCATTTGGATCTAGTACAAGCCAAAATAGGTGTAGATGTTAATTGATCTTTAAGAGTTTTAAATGTTGATTCACATTTATCACTCCACACAAACTTCTTGTCTTTCTTTTGTAATGAAGTTATTGGGGTAAAATGACTTTTGAAAATTCCTTTACAAATTTTCTATAGTAACCAACAAGCCCCATGAAGCTTCTAACTTCATGTACATTTTTAGGTGCAGTCACTCAATTATGGCAACAATATTTGATGGATCAATTATTATTCCATATTTACTTATGACATGTCCTAAATAGTGCACTTCTATTTCATAAAAAGAACATTTGGACAACTTACCATACAATCTTCTCTTTCTTAAGATTTCAAGTACTATTTTCAAATGCTCATGATGCTCATCAATGATTTTAGAATAGATAAGAATATCATCCAAGAATACAAGTAAAAACTTGTCTAGGTACTCTTGAAAGATATTATTCATTAAATTCATAAAAGTTGTAGGTGCATTTGTCAAACCGAAAGGTAAAATTCATGAATTCATAATGTTCATACCTTATCCTAAAGGTTGTCTTATGAATATCTTCATCTTTGATTCTTAACTGGTGATACTGAACAAAGATCTATCTTAGAATATACTTGATGCACCACACATCTGATCAAACAAATCATCAATTCTAGGAAGTGGATATCTTCTATTTTTTATTTTTGCTTTGTTTAACATCCTATAATCAATACAAAGTCTAAGTGTTCCATCTTTCTTTTTCACAAAAATTATCGGTGCTCCTCAAGGTGAGACACTTGGTCTTATCAAACCTTAGAAAAAGATCTCTTGTAATTGTTCTTAAGCTCTCTGTGAGTTCAATGGTAGTCATTCGATAAGGTGCCTTAGAAATAGGCTCAATTCCAAGTTTGATTTCTATTGTGAAGTCAAACTCTCGTTTGGACGGAAAATCGGGTAGTTCTTCCGAAACACATCACTGAAATCTCTTAACAACGGAATTTTTTCTAAGAAATCACTATCCCCTTAGTTGTTTCAAATTTTTATTGCATACAAAGTGCAACCTTTATTTTTTGCCTTTTTAAGTTGCATAGATGACAATTTTCTAACTGAAATTTCTCATTTTACCCCTTAAATGTCTGTTGTTTTCTACAGATCATCAAGACAACTAATGTGTTTTTCAAAACAATCAACTTTTTCTTTATGATCAACAAGCTAGTTAACACCTATTATGACATCATATGACCTAAAGGAGCAACATAAATATCTACTTCAGTAGAAAAATTAGGTAATTCTAGACTGCTCTAAAAAGACATTTACTAACAATATGGACAACATTATTTCCATAATGTACAGTCCAATATTTTTCCATTATTCCATCTTTTCTTTTTAGTTTTGTAGCTAATTTACTAGAAATAAAACATTCAATAACTTCAATATAAAAAAGTATAGTAATAGGCATACCAAATAATTTACCTAGCACTTCTATGGGCGTAACTTGCTTTTCAACTTGTTTATCAAGCTATTGCAGCATGTATCTATATCCTTTTGATTGTTTTCATCTTTCTTTAGAGGGAATGATTTCATAGTGATCCTTACCACAATTGAAACAACCCCTATAGGTCCTCTTTTTGGTTCAAATTTATTTCTAGCCCTAAAATTATTGTTTTGTCCTCCATAGGACTTTTGTCCATTATTATTGTTCTTCACAAAGTTGTTTCAAACATTTGCAATAGGTTTATTTGTTGTTGTTTTCTTATTATTATCAGTTACAAAATTATTTTTGGCTCCAAAATTTTTCCATGCCCTTTTTGGGTGTAAGAGATGAAGAAGAATTAGGAATTTTCTTACGATTCTCTTCCTTATGGGTAGAAATTGCTTTTAATTTATTTCTGCTCGAATGGATTTTTCAACAACCCCTTCCATGGTGGTTGGGATGTGAACATCTACTTCACCCCTAATGATAGGGTTTAATCCCATAATAAACTTACATATCATGAACTTCTCGTTAGTTTGATACTGAGGAAATACTTAAGGAGTTTAGTAAACCTTTCCCAGTACTCAATTACAGTTAATTTTCCTTGAATTAAATTCTGAAATTTTGTCATCTTCTAATCATAATAGAGTTGTGGCAGCCAACATTGCCTAAAGTAGCTCTTAAACTGATCCCAAGTGATGCTTGATTCATCAATGTTTAATTCAGCTTTACGGTTGTCCCACCAGGAGGATGCCTCATGGGAAAGTTGATAAGCTCCCCATACTACTTTTGTTTCCTTTGAGAAGTTCCTTATTACAAAGTACTTCTCCATTTCACTGAGCCAATTCTTAGCTCCATCCCCAATGTAGTGCCATCAAACTTTGGTGGAATTATCCTCTTTATGTCATTTGTGAGTTCATTGTTAATCTTGCCTTTTTATTTTCAAGCTGATTGGGTACATTTGCATTTGCATTCACAACATTATTATTAACATTTACAACATTGTTATCTACTGCATTATTATTATCAATGCCCAAATTTCCAACATTTGCATTGTCCCAGGAGGTGGTTGATTGTTATTACCAACATCTTCTTCCTCCTCATTACCCATAACTTGTTGTTCAAGTATAGCTAGATGATCTCTTGTGTCCAACAGAGCAATAAAAATCTTGTCATTTTTTTGTGTGGTAGCTGCCTCTCCACCTAGAGGTAGTTTATTTGCAACACCTCCCATTTTTTAACCATTTTCTATTAATAAGAAAATTAATTTTTTTATCAGATATGGAATCAATAGGTCCAAGAGCTGTAACCTTCAGATCTGATACCAAGATGTAACATCCTCATTTTAAGACTTTAGAAACAAGGATTTTTTTTTAATTTTTATTTTACATAATTTTCTTATTCTAAATTAATATAATTTAGAACACACATTCCATTTCCAATCCATCTCATAACAAAAAAACCATATGCATTGTAAATGACTCGGTGAGACACCGATCTCTCATTCCATGACTCGGTATTAAACCGATCTCTCATGTTAACTTAATAATGTGTATACTATGTATACTTGGTTCCTTTACCCTTTTAGGGGTACCCAAGTGTTTTGTCTAAGAATCCTATCTAAATATTGTTACCGATATTCATCTAAAATCCTGCATCTTAGACTAGGTGACATAGGACAACGCAACCAACAACTTGTGATACTTTGGCCAAAGTTTTTAAACATGTTTACATTCCTAGATGACATACTCATTGAAAGGAATATGTCCTCACCACACTTGTTCTATTATCTAGAATGGTCTTTCTTGACTTCTATCAACTCAATCGATTCAAGGTTTCACACTAGACAAGGGAACAACATGCACTAGTGTGGAAGACTACTCGTGGTGACTAAGGATACATAGACATACTCAATCGAATTACATCGATTGGGTGTGTCTAGTTACCCTAAGTCAACATGAGTTGACCTCAACACTAGATCATGTTTCTATCTTTGTTTAGGGTGGGACCGTGATCTAGTCTTCCACTTATGTCAATCGAGTTAATCAAACTAAGTGGGGTGTTGAGGCATATCAGATGTTGCATCATAGTATCCTCATAATGACCCCTATCATTATGAAGGTACTATGCCACATTTCTATGTTCCAACATCCAACTGAGTTTCCTCAACTAGACTAACATACTTAAGATTATAAGTTTATTAACCCAATTAATCATTATCTTTTAGATTAATGATAACAACACTTTAAGGGTCAACTAAGCATCATTTAACCTAAAAGGTTACAAGGTGTAAATTACATGAGAGGTAGGTATGTAGATAAAATATGCTTTCCTAACCATTTTGAATTCATGCTTATGTTTATCTTAATCTTATCTGTCTATTTCATATGTTGTTATGATTGAACTTAATGTTATGAAAGTGTGATCAATAGATATTTTACTTCAATTTTAGCTTATAACAAGCTTATTGAAACTTTTACTTTAGACTTCATAATGTTGAAGTCTAAATCCTTTTATTATCTTTTTTAAGCATTCCTATTTCAATTGCAGAAATCTACTTAAGGAAAACACAACCCACCATCCTCATAATTTAATCATAACACCTAACAAGATCTCAAATAAATATCTTTGTTTAATTACAAGGAAAATATCCTTTTTCCTTTAACAAGGACTAATGTCCTAATTATGAAAACATATCACATATGCTTAAACAAAACAAAGAATTCATACTCATTTATATAATTCAATCATATTACCCTTTTTACTATTTAAGGATCCACTCAAGAGTATCAACTTAGTTGTGCTCTTTCACTTGAAAATAGATCAACTACTAGAGTAGGTCCTTAAACCAAGAAGTTGATATATTATAAGATCTAATAATTTTTGTAATCCCATATCACATAAATACCTAAATTTCCCCCTTCATGAATGATATTACTTAATAATATATCACAATTTATGCCAATGAAAGTATCACAAATAAAAAGTAATCAAAAATCATCAAGCCATTTATTTATCAAAAAGGGAGTGATCCACTCATTGAACTTAGGAATATTTCAAGTATTACAAAATGTCATTGCATCAATATAAAACTAGTTTTAATACATCTTCTTTTCGACAAAAGTACATCTCAAGTAATGTCGCTACATAATCATCATAATAAAGAGACAATTTCTTTAGTAAAACAAATGTAACTTTTTATATGTCTTTCTCCTTTCATCTTTTACAAAATCCATCTGCAAAATTGTTAGCATGAGTCAATTCATATGAACTGAGCATGATAAGCGCTATAATGTTAAAACAATGTGATTTTATCTAACTATTTCATAAAAGGAACCTTGGTTTAGATGAAACAGTTCCAAAATCAAAAATAAAATTAACAGAAGGATTTCCCAAAATATTACAAAACCAAGGAGAGAGAAAGATCATAAAATCTACAATAAGTATTGTTTAAGTAAGAACTAATCAAATCAACGCGATTAATTCTATATCAACCACAAATATGAACTCATTACAACCTGCTAGTCATCTTACAACAACATTTAATAAAGAATAAATTCATATTTCAAACTTAATCTTAACTTCTAAATCCAAACTTCCAACTTAAGTTCAACAACTCAATCTATTTGCTTAATCAAGAAGAAGTACAAGGATATAACAACTTCCTTTTTATAATAATTTTGTTGTTTTATAAATTCAAAATGTTAACAATATGTATTATGAATGAAAGATCAAACAAGAATCCAAGTATCATTTCATCAAACAATATTTCCTAGCTCAGGCTCAACTTAGAGTCTAAGAATAGGAGTGATCAAGTACAAATCTCAACATTACAGGTGAGAAAGGTTTATCCAACAAAAGCTTAAAAACAAGACCAAAATAACTCATTGTATAAGTTTTGGGATCTTAAATGATCAATACATAACTAACATTCAAGATTCCTTAAAACAACCATATCTATAAAGTTTCCTAAAGGTTAAATCAATTTGAAGTTCAAAACTCAATACTACAGTCATAGATAACACCATGTAGTCCTTTATATATCAACAATCAACATAACTATTATTCCAAATGCTAATGTTAGAGACATAACAATCAATTCCAAACTTTATACTAGTTCACAGTCTTATCCAAAAGATTGAACTCATCTTAATGAAAGGATCCTAATAATGAATGAAACAACAAATTTAAAGAACAACACAAGACTCCAACCATCCCTAGGGAAGTCATACACAAGATCCAACAATATCACATGGTCATGAAGATGACATGATAACACAAGGTTCCAAGATAGTAAGAATTGAGAACGAGAAAAAAACGATACACACCTACGTAATCCCAAGTTTGACAAACCCAATATTTGGAAATAACTCATAAAAGAGTGTGCATTAGATCTAAGAATACTTCCCTCCCAGAAGGAAAACAAGGTTTAACAGACCATAATAATATGAAACCATTAAGATTTATCACCTAGCTTTAAACAAGTCAAATATAAAAGTTCCTCCTTACGCATGCCAACCCAACATGGGTTCAAGTTCCAAGTAAGACAATAACAAAGAAAATAAGGAGAAAAATACTGTCTTAGCTACTATACCGGTTCACCCTTTAAGGTTGCAACTACCCAAACAAAGAAGGGAAGAGAGAGAGATCATAAGAACAATCTCCATTCAATAAAACACTTACCAAGATCAACAATCCTTGTAAACTTTACAAGATAAAAAAGATCCTAAGGAAACCACAATCCCAAAATGGGTTTACAAAATATGATTTAAATGAAAAAGAACAAAACCAAAACATTCCACAGGCATAATTTCCTGTTCGACTTCCGTCGAGAGATGAAATCACCCAGATAAGGTTCTACAAAAGAAACAAAGATTTGATATAGTTCCCATTTGGGGAAGAACCCAAAATAAGTGTATCCTAGATCTAAACAAGCTGGATATTCCATGCAAGTAATGAAAATATACAGTCACGAAACAAGTCGAACAAAAATAGTTGGTCCCCACTGCCATCAACAAGCAAATAGACCAAAACGAAGAACATAAGGATTTCCTTAAGTCACAGGCGTATTTCTCAAACTTCCATAACGAATTCCACCTATGAAGTGAGTCACCAAACATTACTAACATGGAGATATTTTCAAACTAAAATCTACAAATTTCAACAAAAACCAAGCTATTATTAATGCATACACAATACCCAGTCAAGGTATCCATTCAACAGAGAAACAAACACAAATTCATTTCTATTCCAAAGAAAGTTCATATGCAAATAAGTTAACACATTTATTGTTAAAAAAACCAACCAAGATTCACAATAATACAACACACTCAACATTATAAAGCATCCATGAAACCAAGTCGAAATGCCATGGAAGCAAGGAGAAGAAACACAAAACCAGAAACAAGAAGTTTTAAAAAGAGAAGAGTTCTTTTAATGAAGACATTTAAATAAAAGAAGAAGACTTAAAGAGATAGGGCCTATCATGCCCGATATATCTCTATCTTCTATTCATGTTACAAATCTTCAAGCAGAACCTCGATACAAAATTTCCACAAAAATGCCAAAGACCAAGCTTTGAAACTTTCTTTTCCTTCTTCTTATAACTTCCTCACTTAACTCACATTACCATCACTGCCATGCAAGGAAAAATAAGCATGTACAGATTTAAACTGGAGGTTTGAAAATGAAATCCACATGTAGAGCTACAAAGCTCACAAAAACCAAATGAACAATGAAAAACTGAGAACCATCTTTTCTTCAAAATTCCCCTATTTCCTAGGCTATTTTTCGCAATTGCCAAGATTAATTAATGTAAGCATGACTGAAAGATTCCTTCCTTATCTCATGCCTTTTCCAACTCATGTTTGGCTATTACTAAGTTTAAAATTACATGCAACTAACACTTTAGCGGAGGAGGTGACAACTCAACCTCCACTAACCTTTCATGTACTCGCCAAAATTGGCAGAAACAAAGAGTTTAAAGCCCCATTTAATCCTCTTAAATACTTAGTGATTGGCGCCACCGAAATCCCTTTGTATGTCATCCATGTCATCCCTTTAGGTTATTCTAAGTCTTAGGTTAGGTTTACAAACATTAGATTAAAAACCGATTTAGGTGCATAGGTTAATGTATTAGTTTAGTCTAGGTTTCCCTTTCTAATAAACAACCAAAATAATAATGTCATCCAGTTTAACTTAGGATAAGATTACAACTTAGGAAGTTAGATATAATTAGGTTCCCTTAACAATAATTAAAATTGTCAATTAAATCTTACCAAAAGAAGAATCAAAATGACGTTCATAGATCACATAAGAAGGACGTGAGCAACAAAGATTACCAGTGATCCCATGACAACCTGGGTTCAAAAATCCAATATTCGCCCGCGGCTCGGTTAAGATTACCTTGACATCATGAAATTGAAAGCATGCCATGGATTAATGAAATTGATCCAAGGTATAGCTATCCTGCATCAGAAACCATAAAGATTGAAGCACAAGTTCAAATGCAATAAAGATTATGAACGAGTTTAGGTTGAATCGATTTCCTTCACATGTAGTGAACATTCAACATAAGAAGAAATGTAATACTTCATTCTAATTTTTGAATAGACATGGCAGAATTGTATCTATTTCCAGAAAATAACATATTATCTACAACAAACATGATTGATTAGTTCACAAGAGTACACCATCTTCAAACAAGAATCACATATCAATGTTTGCAACTTCAAGTAAAGAAGTCATCATAGATATCAACCATGTTAGAGGCATTACATATTTGAGTGAGATATAAAGTGATGGAATTTGGACTTTGAGAGGCAAGAAAACCTCTGTACCATAGACCAAAGAGAAAGGTGTTGTAGCGGTGGAGGTATGTACTAGTGTGATAAGCCCACAAGGCAAAAGGAATGTGCACGTGTGAATCCTTACCACTTCATCGTTGACTAATTTCATAAGAATTTTGTTAATTGATTTGGCTTGGACATTTTTCCGAGGATAATAAGGTGAAGAAAAGTTGAGTTGAATACTAAAGGTGTCATGAAAGTTTCGTATGGTTTTGTTTTTAAATTGTTTTCCGTTATCGGTGATGAGATGGTGAGGAACACCAAAGCGAAAAATGATGTGATGGTTGATGAAATCAAAAATTTTCTCAGCCTTATAGAAATAAGAGGTACAAATTCCACCCATTTATTGTAATATTTGGTTGCGGTGATGATCCATTGATGATGTTGAGAAGAATGAGGGTTAATCTCTCCGATGAGATCCAAACCCCATTGGGAGAAATGCCAAAGGTCTTTGCAACCTGTAAGGCGTGATTAGGGGTGTGGAGAATATTAATGTGTTGCTAAAATTTCACACAATATTTGACATAGTCACAATAGTCTTAGTTTAAGGTTGGCCAGTAGTAGCCAAGGCGAAGGATACGCTTAGCAACAATGAGGCCACTGAAATGACCACCATAAATCCCATCGTGAAATTCCTTAATGGTGTATGGGATTTCAGAACTTATAAGGCATCGTAGGAGGATACTGTCAAAGCCACATTTATAGAGAAAACCCCCATGATGACGTAGTGAGAGACACTTTTGAGAAAGTATCTTTGTCCATTGTGAGTAAGATCTAGAGGTAGAATTGAAAGGGACGGGTAAGTAATGATTGTTTATACCAAATTTCACGTGGGTCCGTTTTAATTCTTCCTACAAAGTTAACGTTTGAGAATAAATAAGAGGGTGATTACAACCTTTTTTGTGACAAATATTTTTGAGTTAGAAGGAGAAGAAAGTATTTGAGAAGAAAGGTAGGCCATGGTATCTCGTGAATTTGTTAGTGGAGTGTGGAGTGGTTTGAAGTTCATAATGATCAAAGGTAGTCAAAATTATGTTGACGTGATGTTTATACTTTTGAAGTACCTCATTACGATATTGGTATAAACCATTGACTTAGTTCACAACTAGTTTGGAGTCTCCAAAGATATTAATGGATTTAACATCTAAGGCGATGGCGGTCTAAAGACTTAACACGAGTGCTTCCTACTTGGCAATGTTATTACTAAAGTCAAAATCTAGTTTGAAGGATAAAGGCATAGGCTCACCATCAAGAGGAATAAGGATGAACCCTGCACCACCCCCATGCTGACATTTAGAACCGTCAAAAAATAAGGTCATCTAATAAATGATGTCATCAAGGGAGAGGGTATCAATTGATTCATGAGGGAAATCAAAGTTAGAAGATTGATTTCTGGAAAGACGTGCATTAGCAAGTTGATCCGCAATGGTTTGTCCCTTAACAAAATTTCGATAAATGAACTCTAGGTCTAGGTCTAAGTGGAGCATGAGCCAACACGAAGCATGTTTGTGTTGATAAGGCTTATCATACATGTAATTTAGGGGGTCGGTGTTGGTGACGACAAATTTTTTATGTTGAGTATGTAGTGGAAAAGTTTAGTGGCTTACGAATACTATGGCTAAGAAAAGCTTCTCGGCATGACTATATCGAGTCTTATAATCTTAAAGTGTATGACTTATGTAATAAACCACTTGCTCCCTATGTTTCTCATTGCGGTGAGCGAGCATGGCACCCAGGGAATGGTCAGTGATAGAAATGTAGAGGTAAAATGGTTGGTCGTCCTTAGGTGGAATGAGTCTTGTGATTGGAGGAGGCATTGTTTTAAGGCGTCAAAGGATTTACGACATTCATTATCCCATTTGAAGGATATATCATTTTTGAGAAGATGATGAAATGGATGGCAATGGTTGGAAAGATGAGAAATAAAGTGATGAATAGATTGTAACTTGCCTTGCAAACTACGAAGTTGATGAAGGTTAGTAGGTGGAGGCATATCAAGAATAGCCTTGATTTTAGTGGGATCAACTTCAATACCATGCAAAGAAATGATGAAACCAAGAATCTTACTCGAGAGAACAATGAAGACACACTTCTTAGGTTGAAGGAGAATGCAATATTTGATGAGATGGTCAAAGACAACCTTAGGACTGCAAGGTGTTCGGCCCAATGTTTGGATTTGGCAAGAAGATTGTTGACATAATCTTCCAATATGCTATGCATGATGTCGTGAAAGATATAATTCATAGCCCACCGATATGTGGCATCGGTGTTTTTAAGACCAAATGGCATGCTATGATAGCAAAAGGTCCCCCAAGGAGTGATGAAGGCAATTTTGTGTTGATCTTCTAGGGCAAGTAATATTTGGTTATAACCCAAGAAAACTGTCCATGAGTGATAACATCTCATGGTCGGCGGTGAGATCAACTAGTTGGTCAATACTAGGTAGAGGAAAGTAATATTTGGAGCATGCTAGGTTAAGGTCGCGGAAAGCCATACAAATGAATAATGTTGGAGATCCATTGGGGATAATCAATGGGTAGAATGAAGGAAAGCAGAAAGGAGGCTTTGGAGTTCCTCTTTTATGAGAAGTGAAATGTGAGGATGTATTTCTATAGTTTACGTTTCACTTTGGTTTTGAGTCAGGAATGGTTACGATATTGTGAACCACAATATTTGGGTCAATACTAGGCATATCGGTGTAGGACCAAGAAAAAGCATTGCTATGATCCCAAAGGAAAGAGGTGAAAGCTTCATGTTCAACAACATCTAAAGATTAGCCTATATTTAGAATGTGTGGGTTGTCCTGAGTGTGAATGTTGATTTCAATGGTTGATTCATTCAACATGGTTTTCATCTCAGAAGGTAATGATGTGTGAATATAAGAATCTTGACAGACCAAGGTAGGTGAGAATAGACTCATCCTCCCGACATTGAATGACATTGGTAGAAGGCGTTTCATCATTGATCAGTCATGATACATGATGGGAAGAGAAGAGGATCCTCACCATCATGCTAATAGGTCCGAGGTCCTAGGAAATAGTGTTTACAAAAAAATTCAGGAGGAATGGATTCTAGATCCATAGACTCCGTAGGTGAAGGTGGTGAAGTAGGTGAATGGGGTGGAGAAGGTTTATCGTCCTCAATGAGTTTGACTTGGGCCTTCTTGGAGGTGGTTCAGAAAATACAATACCACTACAATATTTATGCTTATGGGTGGTGCAAGGAATGACAAAGATGGTGACCTTGTTCATAGAAGCCAAAGCCAAAGCCCTTCCAAGTGTAGTGATGAAGGAAGGTGTGGGTGAAGTAGCGGTTGGTGAGAGATTGGAGATCAGATGAAAATGGTCGAGTTTGGGAAGGTGGCTCAGGTGAGTAGGTAGAAATATCAAGTCCCCCATATGTTAGGTTGGTGTGAAGGTGGGGAGGACCATAGGGGAAAACTTTTCCTACTCGGTGATTATAGTGTGGGTGTTGATGAAGGTTACCATACTCTTGTGGAGTAAGGAATGTGTCAATGTTATAAAGGTGGTACTCCCCTAGAGTGAGGTGTTGAAAAACACCTTCTAAGGGATGATAGTTGGTATGTGGGTAGCTGGAATAGATGAATCACTAGATGGATGGGAAGAAGATGCATCAGATGTTTGAGAAGTAGATGGGTTGGTTGATGGGCTAGTTGCGGTAGCAATGGGAATTGAGGAGTTGGTTGTGGAAGATGTAGTGGTGGTAGATGCCTTAACTGGTATAAGGACATCATTAGGTTGATACAACATGTTACAGGTCTTGAATGGTGAAGGGTCAACTGGAATGGTAAGGTTGAAGGAACACAACCCATAACATGAATCCAGGGTTGGCCAAGTAGCAAGTTGTATTGGAATTCCCCTTCTAAGACATAGAATAATTCAAGAATGGCACGAGGGCCCACACGAATGTGGAGAATGATGGTGCCAAGGGTGGAAGTCATGACATTGTTAAATGAACACAACATAACTAGGTTATTATGCATGTAATTGGTAGGGATGCGTATTTGTTTGTACACATGGGAGGAAATGATGTTGATACTGGAACCTCCATCGATCATAACACATCGAACACATATATTATCAACGTAGAAAGAAATGAATAAGGTGGGGTTAGGATCATATGATTGGAGAGGGACAATCTATTCATCAAAGAAACTAAGAGTAGATACTTGATGAATGGTAGTGGGAGAAGAAGATGGAGGTGAAGTGGTGAGAGTGGCCACATGATGAGGAGTGATAATGGTAGCGATAGGTGTGGGGTCATTAGGTAGAACCTCAATAGATTATAGGACCTTGATGAGGGCTTGATGATGAGACTCATAGGTTTGGATGAGGTCATACAAATACATTTTGAGAGGAGAATGGTGCAATTGTTTGATCATTATATGATGTGCAACCCTGTCAGAAATGGGTTATGTGGGTCACTGATTGTAACCTTAGGGGTAGGTGTTGGAAAAATGTGAGGTAAAGATGTAGCGAGATGAGCTAGTTGTCTTCTCCTTTCCTTTTTCCTTCTAAACTCAAGTGGTAACTTGAAACATATTGTTTTGAGGTGAAGAGGAAGGTGTGTTGTGAAAGGTGTAACAATAGGATGGAAAAAAGTGGTGAAGTAAAAGAGTCTTGTGAAAGGAATATGGTGCACTGACATTTTGGAGGAGTTTTGGCTAGTTCTCTAATGTGGACCATGTTGATCTAAAAGGTTGGAGGAGGGTAAAAGGTATGTGGAGGTGGATATGGAGGTCATTGAATAGGTATAGAGCGAGGTTGTGTGGTGATAGGCGAAGGTGGAATTGGGTCCTCATCTAAAAGATCATCATTGTCAAAGTTCTCTTTGAGAGGACATAGTTAGAGAAGAATAATCTTAAGATCCTTACAATTTTTTGCATCATGCCCTGACACATGATGGTTAGCGTAAATTTTGGTATCATCAAACCCGTCTTGTTTAGGTTTGAGTGGGTCGTAAGTTATAAGCGATGGTAATGTGATGACAGAGGTTTCCAAAAGGTTAGCTAAGATGTTGGTAATGGATCAACATGTGAAGTGAGTGTGGGTCTGTATGGAATTTTGGGTGAATTTTGTGGGAGAGGCGTCACTAGAGGTGGAATTGGAGGTTGAGTAAGTTTGACCACCTGTTTGGTAGATAGTACGGTTTTGGGTTTGGGTTACACCTTCTTGGGTAAAGGTGTAGTTGGTGAGCTAGTTATTAGAGGTGGTGTAGGTTTAACTACCTCTTTGGAAGGTAGTGGGGTTTTGGGCTTGGGTTTCACCTTCTTGGGTAAAGGTATAGAAGGAGTGCATGATGTAGAAGGGAAGGTAGATGGTGGAAGGGGATGGGTTAGCCAAGGTAATAATGGAGGTGTGGTGAAGACGGTGGTAGGAGGCAATGTGGAAGGGACTGGTTGAAGAGAAGGGAATGGCATGGGTAATGATGAGGATACAGGAAGTGGTGTAGGTATGGGAGGTAGAAAGGATGTAGGTAATGGTGAAGGTGTAGGTTGTGTAGGTAATTTGGGTGGAATAGAAGATCGTGATGAGGAGGTGGGCTGTTGTGTTTCTTATTTACCTTGGGTAGGAGACTACTTGACCAAGGTTAATAGTGCAAACCTTAGAATAGATGGAAGTGGTGAAGGCGATAGAGGGGTAGCGGGCGAAGCCAGTGTATGTGGCCTAAAAGGTTGGGTATTTCTCTTAGGTGGGGGAATAGTCTTGACAACATTAATCTAGTTTGATAGGAGGATGGACTAGGCTTGATGTCGGCATAACTCCCAATGTTGTGATGGGTTTGGGCGCGAGTAAAGGTATGGGTGCAGGTAGGGTTTTAGGCATAGGAAAAAGTTTGTTTGATGGTAACAGTTTAGGTGTGGATGAGGATGATGAAGAAGAGGTGAATACAATTGGCATGGTGGGTTTGGTTGTGTTAAACACCTTTGGATAGATCGTGGAAGTGTCGGTGGAAAACATTTGCATTTTATTTGAGATAAGAAGCCGAAGGTGTCCCAAAGCATGGAATTGTCAACATAATCCAAGCGGTCATCCAAACATGAGAATGAAACAGAAGTGGAGGGGCATGATGTTGATTTGGTAGTAATCCCTGTAAAGAAATGTCGTGAGACAAGGAAATGGTTGGCTTCAGACTTTGTGGGTAGAAGAGACAATACTAAATTGTGTGGTCTTTAAAAGCTAGTGGGTAATTTTTGCCAATGGGAAGAGATACCAAAAGTGGGTCCTATGTTTGCAGAGGAGGAGGAAATGTTGATTTTATAGGATCTTCCTTTAGTAAAGAAGAGAGTACGTTGGGATCTTCCATAGGGAGAAGAATGGGTAATGCGGGTTTCTCGATAGGTGACGAGATGAGTGGGATACATGCATCTAAAGATAAGGAAAAATCCTCCACGGGTAAATAAGAAGGTAAGGTATACTCCTCTGTGGGTAGAGAAGTGGATGAAACTGGGTGTCTCTGTGGGTGAAGGAACTCATGAAAGAATTTCCTCAATAGATGGGATGGGAGGAAACTGAGCGGAAGGATCCAGTATGATATCAAAATGGCATGGACCTCTCGAACATTAGTATCATTAGTTGAGGTTTCATTGGCTTGGTTGGATGATGGGGTGTGATTTGGAAATGAATTCTTGAAGATGTGGAGGTTTTGGTTAGCCGGTGCATTAGGGTTATCCAAGACGAGATCTCCATTATCTAACAATTCTTGGATGATGTTTTTAAAAGTTATACAATTACCATCACTATGACCTCTAACACAGGTGATAATTGCAGTAATCATTCTCCTTGTACCATGTAGGTACAGGATGGGAAGGGTCAAAACCAATATGTGTTTTGATGGGTGGAAGAGTGATTGCTCCAAATTTTATAAGTTTTTCCAAAACTAGAAGAATAAGGTTCTCCAATGGGAGTATATTTTCATTGTTCCTGCTTGAACTGGAAAGTTTGAATAGGAGAAATATTAGAAGAAGGTTTTGATTGGTTGGATGGATGAGAAGGTATGGCTTTTAAAACCACTATGCATTGGCAGATCCTTTTTCTTTAGAATAATTATTTTGTGGTTTGGATGAAGAAGAAGAATCATTGGTTTTGAAGGGAGCATTTTTGTTACGCAATTGTAACTTCTTCTCCTCAATAGCGTGGATTTCAAGTTTCAAGCCATTGTGAATGCCTCGTCGAATGTATGGAAATTTTGAAATTTGAGGTTTGGTGAGATGTGTCTAGCACAAGCTTGGGTAAACAAATATATTAACTCGGTTTGAGGCAGTTGGAATGTGAGTTGATTAATCAGGCCACGCAATGAGCGAAAAAATCTGTGATAGACTCATCCTCATATTGGTGTGTCACGTACAAGTCAGTCATTATGACCTTCTTGATAATGTTGATAGAAAAGTGGTCTAGAAAATCATGAGCTACCTAATTAAATGAAAATATGGAGTTCTGGGTAGAGCACTATACCAATCTAAAGCAAGTCCCGTCAAGGACATTGGGAATGTTTGCGAAGCAAAGCATCATCGTGAGTGATGAGATAACACACATGTTTAAAAGACCGCAAATGATATTGTGGGTCTTCTTTGCTATTGAATCAGTTGAATTTTGGAATTTCCCAATGCGTAGGGTATGGACGAATCGAAACGGAAAAGTGAATAGGTTCATTGTAAATCTTATCATATGTCAGAGAGTTGCACGAGCTAGAGACAGATGCTTCTAATGTCTGCATCTTGTCCATCATCATTTTGATAAGATCATTTGTGGGTTGTGATGATGGAGAACCCCCTGTAGTATAAGGGGGAGATAAGATGGGTATGATGTGGATAACACTCCAGTATGTGGTGGTGCTGAGTATGAAAACTGTGATGAGGGAATATAGGACGGGATGGATGTTGCGGGAAAATACCCAAGATAAGCGGTAGATGAAATAGGCGGTTGTTGATGATAGGTGTAGGTAGGTGGGATGGACGTAAAGACTCTCATGGTAATCGGTGGAAGAGACTGCGAGATGGAGAGGAAAATGTTTTGAAGGAAGTGTGGGTTACCAAAACTAGAGGTGGCTAGGATGTAATGTTAGAAATTAGAGGATTCATAGTTACGGGTTTAATTCATACATACTAAACATTAAACATTAATACATTATGCCATATAATAAAATAAACATTACATAATGAAACAAGTAAATACATACCAAAGATAAATACACAGGTGACATAATATGTATAGTGGAAAACCCAATAGGGTAAAAACCACTTGAAATAACCTTTTACTATTAGAGAACCAAAGTTACATCTAGTATTTTCCACCTCCTCCTTTCAAACCCTAATCACAAGGGTAAAATTATTTTACCTTTGATATATTTCATGAACATATCAAATGAGGACCTTAATGTCCTTTTTATACAAGGTGATCGGGTATGTCTCCCGACCCACCTTTTCAACCTAAAAGGTTGACACATACACCTAGGTTTATAATATTTAATATTAGAAATATAATCATTTCATGATATTAAATATTTAACCTAAAGTATATACCTAGGTTAGCATATTTAATAATAGAAATAGAAATATTTCATATCATTAAATATGAACGTATATAATAGTGATGGACCTATATTAATTAATGGGTGGACAACCCACTTCATCATTATGTTCCAACATTCAAAAGGTACATGGGAAGCGGATGATGTAGGGATGCCTACACTAAATGCATGGGATTATGATATGGTAGATATCGTAGGGGCGACGGATGTCGAGGGCATGATAGTTATCGTAGGTGTGATAGATATTGATAATGTGGGGTCAAGCCGAGAAATAATAGATGATGAGGTAAAAGAAGGTAATGATGTACTAGTAAAGGTTGATCTTTGAGGTGGGGAAATGTGTGGAGGAAAAGATATAGGCATGCCATATATAAGTTTTCCAGATGAGTCATAGGTGGATGAGTGAGAGAGGTAATACTGTAGTGCGACGAGGTTTTGATCAAGGAGTCTTGCGAACTCCTCGTCACCGATATGTATGGTAATAGGCTGGTTGGGGTCCATAGGTGATGAAATGGAAGGTGGTGATGGGATAGGTGGGAGTGGCTGATGGCTAGCGTGAAACACAAGAGTGTTGGATTGTCTATGAGTCAAAACCATGTGACTGATAGTAGAAGCGGTAGTCTGAGCTCAATTGATGATATAAAAACACATAAATATGGAATAGAATGGATCTGGAAGCTGAAACTATACATTGTTTTGATTGAAAAATCAAAACACAGAGACCGACGCTAGTTAGGCAACCGATGTCGAGTATTGGAGGGTAACCGATGTTGGTCGAGGGACTAATGTCGGTTATGGTGGAGAAATGAAAGATTCAAAAATATGGTGGTAGAAGGTGAAAATAAAGTGAAACTGGACTCTGAAGATGATATCAAAGACCCATAAATGTAATGAAGTGACAAATTGATGGATGTGAATAAAACACTATTTTGGGAAAATGACCAAAACAACAATGAACCGACTGCGTCAAGTAAACCAATGCCGGTATGGTGATATAACCGATGGCGAGTTGTTGGACCGATACCGGATACTGTGAATGAATAACAAATTGAGATTTGAAGATGAAAAGGTACGAATGAGATGGATCTGAACTTTGTAGGTGACAAAAGAACAAAAATAAATGATGAAGTGACAGAACAAGTCACAGAAAGTACAAAAATGTAGATTGAATGCTACTTTGGTAGAAATGGCCAAAACAACAATGAACCGATGAATGTCAAGTAAATTGATGCTTGATGAGATGATATAGCCAATGAAGGTCACTATACCGATATCAATTTCTTTGTGAAATCTAGGAAGATAAGAAAAAATGAATTTTGGTTAATTAGATTAACTAAAAAGGCCATCTCATAAATCTGAGTATGGTTGTGATGAGTCCTAACATGCTCGGAATAAACCGAATACACCAATTATGATAGGGTACGAAGGATGAGAATAATGTAGAAAAAAACCTCATACCTCAAAACACAATCAGTCAAAAATCTAGCAAACACAAAATCTTATAATGTAGATTTTATGTTGTGGTTTATGCCATTTAGGACTGATTGTAAGTAGAATAAAAATTTTGCTCAACAAAGGTGCCCTATAGAAACTGACAACTATGGCTGGTTTTAGGAAAATTTTGGTGTGGTCTCTCCAATATATACTTTACAATATGTGAGGCCCTATTTTGATATGATGTATGGACTAAACACCACCTGGCTCACGCTAATCGATTATTAGTCGTTAATGGTAAATACCGGGAAAGAAGATGTTTAAGCAATGTGTAATTTGTTTTAGTGATTTGGTTTAGGGTGTGTGTGCACAAAGTGAGCTATGCTTCATTCCCACCAACCATCAGCTGGTCATGACCTCTAGCATATAGGTTGCAAATAAATTTAAATGAGCTAAAATGTAGCATACACAAGAATGAGATGCACCAATTTTAAACCCAAATCGACAATTGATTTCGATGTAGCAAATGATGAATAGGTCAAGAACGTACTCTTTCACTACCATGCAAATGCAAGAAGAAAGAAATGATTCGTTTTAAGCACCAAATCACAAATGTCATTTAGATAATTAGAAGAAGAGAATGTTACTAGGGAGAAGATTAAATGTGTATTTTTCATAAAGAAAGAGACACACAATATTTCCCTATATGAAGAAAATGCAATGAACCCAAGAGAGGGTCCCACAGGTGCCAAAATGTTTCACCAATAAGTTTACGCTTTCTAGGATGAAACAGATAGAGGGTAAATGGTTAAGGAGGAATACCTATGAAGCAAAGGTGGAAGGTAGAATGCACGCGTTGTTGACATTGTCCAAGAAGATTGTAGAGATCTTTTTTTTCTAGGAAGGACTACCTATGAATGCAAATCAAGAACACAAAAAGAGTATTAAATAGCATATGAAAGTGGATTTCTAGCGTATGCTAGATCCACAAAGCATGGTGCTTCATAGAGAGGTTGTAAATCTCTTGTTTAATAAACATTTAATGTAAACACGGCAATGAAATAAACAGAGTCCTATTGCGATGTAATGATTTAGGTTTCTCATACACACAATACACTAGATTCAATGCTAAATATCAAATGCAACACTAAATCTAATTAGAACCAGGAGTTTTGTTCGGGTAAGACAAGTCTTTCAGAGGTGCAGTAAGGGTCAGGAATGGTTGGTTGAGGTTTGGGTTGGTTTTGGATGAATGGAAGGCTTGTTGGTCTGAGAATATAAAATAACATAGAGACCGGTATCGATCGGGTGACCAATTCTAGTATGGGGACAAAACCGATGACGGTTAGGGAACCGATGTCGATAGGGGCAATAGGTAGTAAACTATTAAAAATGAATTTTTAGGCTCTTTGTGATTACACAAAGAGTGAGGGTAGTGTGGTTTGGGTTGTAATATGGCTAAGAAGACTCGGGAATACTAAGAAGGAGGTTAAGAAAGGTGACAGGGCTTGGGATGGTTAAATAGTGGGTTGGTGGGAAGAAGGTGATATACGGGTAATGGAAGAAATGAAATACAAAAAGAAGTAAGAGATCTACACTTGAATAAGCACAAATGATGAATATCACAATACTTACTTGATATTTTACAGATCCTGTGAATGGAGATGGTTGGTGGTTGATCATAGAAGAGATGTTTGGGTCTAGTGCCCGACAAGTGTAACTGTGTGCTCCTATGAGTATTCCAATGCTCTGGAAGGAGAACCATAGTGATTGTCTTACACTGTGGTTGTGTGTTTCGTCATCCGCATGTAGGAAGGCTTGAGGATTCGAGCTTGAATACAATAAGGATCAAATTGCTAAATGATCAACCTGGGTGAAGAGTTGTGAAAGTGTATATAAAGTGACCGATGGAGGTTAGGTAACTGGCACCACCGTAGAGGATAAACCGGCATCGATTAGGGTGAAATAATCCTTTTTACAAAAAATAGGTAGATCTTCCTAGATTTGGCATGTTTTCCAAGTTGAGTCCACTTAGGAGAGAGGAGTTCTCCTTAGAAAAGGTCGAATATATAGAAGAATTCAAATTAGATTTAAGAAGTCTTAGTTAGTTAGGTCAGTGGTGACTCAACACGGGAGTGATGACTCAGTGCTTTGAGAGTGATGACTTGGTCTATGAGTTAAATGCCCTTGGAATGGGTCCAGGGTGAGGTGGATGTGTGAGGATTAAATTAAATTAATTAAAATAATTAAATTAATTAATAACGTGAGGATAAATATTAATTCAATTATAAGTGATTAAATTAATATCAATGTGGGGTAAAGGGGTCATGGCTAGGTAAATGTGTTACATTAATTAATTGAAAGGGGTCGAGGGGAGTGTGACCCAAATTTGGTGTCTACACTTATCACGCGTCAAAACACTCTCATTACCCGATGACACACTTTTGTGCTTCGGTTCACACTTGAATGTTGAGGGATTACCATTACATTGAACCCCACACACTGCACCATAGGCACTACATCTTCCATTTAATCCTACATTGTGTGTCATACACCCTACACTTATTTCTACACTAGTAATCATCATCTAAACATTACATTCATTCCTCTCTCTACGCATTTAGTCACCTTATACACTGCACATTATCATATCATACATTTTCCATATACTACACTAGTCATCATTACATATGAGTCTAGTTTACATTCCATCCCTCCACTCTACATTTACACTAGGTTACATTATATATGGGTCTAGCTTTACATTTTACTACTACATATTCTATTTTCTATCCATACCTATCATTGAATCTTAAATAGTCTACACACCCTAAATTTCCTACATTGCATGATTCACATGACACATTCATACAACCTACATATTCTACATACTACACTAGATTCCATTACCTATGGGTCTAGTTATATCTATCATCATTGCATATTCCATTTTTATACACACCTATTACCGCATTTTACATATTACATATCCAACACATCCTACATTGCATTGTCTACACCGCACATTTATATACCCTATTCATCACTTGGTCGTTTACACTACATTGTCTTCCATGCAATGCACTTACCACACTATGAAGCACTTTAGTTCCTTGGTCCATACTCGACTGCCAAGGGTTTACCAATCAAATGGACCTTACATTCATCATGCGACATTTTCCTCATGCAACATTTCTAGCGTTAGTGACATACACCTTAGGTTAAATCATCACCCATTTTATCATTTTGTAGTGGTATACACCTTAGGTTACATCACCACTCCCTCCTTTCATCTTATAGTGACATACACTTTAGGCTAAATCGTCACCCTTTTCATCCACTCATTCTATAGTGATATACGCTTAGGGCTAAATCATCACTCATCCATTCAACAAGTCGTGATATACACTTCAGCTATAGGGTTCATGCACATTTCTCCACGTGTCACATTTCATCACCATTATGCATACACATTCATCACAAAGTGCATTAGAAACAACCAACACTATTCGACAATTTCCGATGATGCACTCTCATTTATGGTTTATTCTTGGTGATAGGGGGAAAACAAAATGAACCTCATTGCGCATACATTTCATTCACTGGGGAGTGTTTCCCCTATCATTCCATCTTGCATTCCATTCCATCCATCCACAACATATTGCATTGTCTTGGGGGCATTTACTCTTGCTTTCTAGTGTTTTGCATGCTCACTTTATTACATATGCTAGAATACTTTATTATATGTCATTATCATACACACATGCACATTCACACCTTTGTTTGGTGTGATCTCAGATACAAGATTCTACATGCAACATGGATGCTCACCTTCTACCTTTCCTATACCGGTCATTGGGGGCATTCACATTCATCTTATATGTGTCCTATTGTTTCATTTTGTACTTAAAATCTTATACTACTTGTTCATACATGATTTGACATATTGGTTATCACTCTAACATGCTAAAGAGTGTTCCATGTCCAACACTTGTTGTGTAGGATTACATGTTTCCATGACTACTTCTTTGTTTCTAATTCTTTACTTTGTTTTCCATTGTATATGGGATTTTCCCTTTATTTGTGTGCACACTTGTCTTCTATTTTGGCCATGAGAGCCTTGTGTGTCTTGTGACATCGTGAGTGATGTCCCATGTTTGTAACCCGCTTATTGTGGTCTACATGTTTTCTTGCGTGTTTACACTACTTTGCTTGGTATTTTCTACGCATTATTTATGTATTTTACACTTGTCTTATTGCATGCATGTGTTTTAGGACTAACACTTGGTTTTGGTGGCCATCCTCTTTTGTGCTTGCCTTGGTATCTACCAATTGTTTTCCCTTTCATCCTACAAGACAAAGTTCTATAGGTCGAGTGCGGTTGGTCCTCTTTAGAGCCACATTCTCCTTTCAACAATACCACATGTGTCCCGAAAGAGGGGGCATCATTGAGTGTTTCTACTAACACAACGTATTTACATTGGTTCAATACAATGCACTTTCCACCCTTGGAATTTTGGGTTTAAATACAATGAGTGAGTTCAGACCAATCTACGAACTCCATACACAACAACCTCTATAGGACATGGCGTCCTTTAGAAATTATGCATAATAGTTACATGTTTGAAGGTTACGGTGGGTGTGCCTCTCACACTACTTAATCCAATGGCATCAGATCACCCAAAAACTAGGACAATATAGAGATCTCTTCACACATTTAAGTATAAGCGGTTAAAGGTTGGAGGACACAAAGCATTTCCTCCCTATACTTCTTCAACCAAGGTGGCGTGAGATCAATAAAAAAACTTGCGACAATACATGATATCCTTCTACGCTTTTTTCTCAACATGGATTAGGTGTACATGTTCCATTTACACTTTTCTTTTCATGTATTTTACATTTACGTACTTTACACATTTCTATACACATGTGTATTTTACATAGCATTTTTACATACATATATATTTGACTACTTGATCATTTTCTCCTTGCAGTTTTGGTCGTATGAGAAAAAAAAGCAGGTCAAATTGGGGGGAGACAACAAAAATAATAACAAAAACAACAACAACGGCAACAACAACAACGAAAATGACACCGAAACAACACATCGTGTGAGTGCACTTGCCTTTACTAACCATGTAGGTACACTACACACAACATAAACTACACATGCGTTCCGCCATAGGTTCACTCTCATCACTTTTTATGCACATTTTTCATCTTTAGAATCCATGCTCCTACACACATTTCTTTGTGTCATTCCACGCTTGAGTCTATTCCATCTCGCATGTCATCTTCTACACTCTACACGGATATTGGGTACACATCTCTATCTAATTTATGTTAGTGAGAGTTCCACTCACCAATATAAAGTGAGGGAAAATGTAGACTCAAAATCACGCACTTTAGGCATTATTTAGCCCGGTCTTATACTACTATTTAGAGGGTTCTTAAGTGAATAAAGTGTTAATTAATCCCACCTTTTGACAACCTTTATTTTATATTTTATTTCATCATTCCCATACATTTTCTCCCACATATCCACCTATTTTACAATTTTATTGACATTTTATCCTAAACCCGGCACTTAGGCTGTATTAGGGCACCCGGGGTTCCCTGGTCCCACATGGGGCACTCAATCCATGTTCCCCTTTCCGCTTCTTTTTCGGGGTCTTTCTAGAGGCGTTTTTCATCCTTATCTTTTTCCTAGTCAGCCATGTGGAGGTTAATTACGAAATTAGAGCAAAAGAACCCTATAAATATAAAGTTATAAGACCATAATAAGGGTTAGCATCACATACTACTATCAATCCATCTAGAGTTGCATCCATTGCATCACTTACATCCACATAGTGCCATACATCAAGGCTAGGAGATCTGCATCAACACACACAACATAGGGGGAGGGATTCTACTCTATTCCATGCACACATGTTATTACATTTTCTATAGTTATTATTGCTCGCTCACAAAGTGTGGTGACACAAGAGCACCTTGTAGACACCAAATTTGTGTCTTACGACCCCCTGTGCCCCGCATCCCATTTCGCAACCTAACCTCATCACCTAAACCTTACACAATTATTTATTAATTACCTTATAATTAATAAATCCACATCGCCATACCTGCCACCTCATGTCGCCACCTCATCATGACCTAGTCTTAACCCTAAACTAACCTAATTAAGACCTATAACTTGGTCCAAATCCACACCTATGACTAATTACTCCTCACCCGCACCTAAAACCAACTTCATAATGACTTGACCAAGCCCGCAACCAATCCCTCGGAAGAAAAGGAGGGAAAGCTGGCTATTTTACCAAAAATAGCCCACTTTGACCTGACCGATACCGGTTCCTACTCGACCACCGTCGGTTGCGTAACCGCCATCGGTTCCCTGTAAATGACCACTTCCAACCAAAAACAAGGGATCGGATTTTCATTTGATCGAAAAAGGAGGAGAAATCATTGAAAGGATCCAGATTTTGCTTGGCCGAGCAGAGACAAGTGAAGAAACAAGAAGAGTTTGCAGAGAAGGACATCAAGCCCAAGCTCGGCAATGAATAACCAGAGCCAGTAACACTCATCCGTGCATCGAAGAGGAGATAGCTCGGTTTGGATTGTCGAGATCATCCCACTTGAGTCTGTCTTCGTCTTCATGATCCTGGAGCTCGCATCGCATCGGGACGAGTAAGTAGTGTCTTATATGTTTCTAAGCACCATTTCTTGAGCCCGTGGATTGATAGTAATTATAAGTTTATTCCTAGATCTACTACCAGCGACATACTACACTTAACCTTCATCCATACATCCTGGTATTGCCCTGAAGGCCATTTTATCACACTCTGAGTCTTCCCTGTCCTCCTATTATTCCCCTCAGCCATCCACCAATCTTAATAATCCCACAATCACCCTGCAACCAACCTCTACCCAGAAGCACCTAGATTACTGACCCTACCGGTGTCGATTATCCCCTACCGGCAGCGGTTATCTAACCACGGTCGGTTACCCAGTGACCGTCGGTCACTGTGACTTATACCCCAAAACCTTTTTCTCGCCTATTTGCCACCTAACAACCTCAGATCCAGTCTGGTTTATCCCTATAACTCAACCTGAATGTATCAACGACCAGTAACCAAACAAACAACGTGACGCTTTATTATTGATAGTTTAGCTTCTATTGCTTTGTAACGAGATACCTAAATCGTGATTTTGCAATAGCTTTCTTTGTTATCATTTGTGTTAATTCGTATTAAAAGGGGAACTGACCACCTTCGAAAGGAAGTTTTATATTTCCTGGGCCTAAGGCAGCTCCCTCATTTATTGTCTAATTAAAATCTGGTGGTCCTGTATTCTTACTTGCAGGTAGTCCTTCCAAGACAAAAAGAGTTCTTCGCAATCGATCGATCTTTCTCTACGGTACGCGCACACCATCTCAACATTCAACAGGTATTCCTCCTAGCCCTAACCCTTATCTGTTTCTCAAAGGAATGATAGGATAGAAGCAAGTCTATTCTCGCAGAGCCGAAACATTCTGTGCGAAACATTTTGGCACGCCCGGTGGGACCCATTTCGGGTTTCTGTTTCTCTTGCTTGCTTTCATTTAGGGAGCATACTTGCTGTTGCTATTTTTGTTATATTTAGTAAAGGAATTTGTCTTGCTTTCCTAGTTTTGCATTAGTGAAAGTCATCTTATTTGCTTCATCGAATATCATTTTCGATTTGGGTTTAAAACACGTGCATTACATTCTTGCTTGTTGTTTTCAATTCTAGTGAACATAGACTAAGTAACAGGTCGTACACGTGGGGGTGATTTCCACGGTATTGACAGGAAATTAATCTTACTTTCACTGCACAACACATACCGAATCACTTCATAATTAACACAACAGCTCAAAACATCCCCCCTTTTCCGCGGTATTCCTCCGCCCGATTGAGGTAACCTTATAAGCCAAAACAAACTTGACATTTCCCCTAAGTATTTTGTTTAGGATTGACATCATTCCGCGTCTAAAGGCATAAGCCCACAATAATTAAAATTAACCCTAGGGTTAGTCTCTGGATTTGCGTGTGCATCTTGCTTGTTTTCAGTTCTATTTTCTCTGTTATACACTGTCTTCTGTGATCACCTTAGAACAATTTGATAAATGTACTAAGCATTGTTAACAATCAAGTCAGTAGCTTCTTATATTTTCTTATACCAGTCTTATTACACCGATATCGGTTAACTGACCGACGTCGGCTATAGTCTAACCAACATCGGTTATCAGACCGATATCGGTTACTGTCTTTTACGATTCGACAAACCAAAGAACCTACCAATTTCACCATTCTGAGTCTCTTTCTGTTCCTAATAGATTGAAACCCTACTATGTACTCCTGTCCATGGTTGTTATCACTTGAAAGCAAGCCGCCGCCATGGTTTCACATGCTTGCTCTGGTGCCTTTCCTGAATCACCCCCTTCACATTCTGTGGGGAATCCTACGGACACCAGCGAGGTTCCTAAAATTCCTGTGGGAGATAAAGAATTTGCCAAATTTCTGGATGCTAATCCTAGCGTTGTACAATACTATTTGTCTCATGCCCTTGACCGTACACCCGACGGTCAACTCCTTGTTGGCATGCCTATCAGTATAGCTGCTCATTTAGCCCCTTCTCCGCCTGATAACTCCGCTTTGCCTTCCGCATCCTTAGTCCCATCGCCTACCTCAGCAGCTTCAGGGGTTCATACGGCACAGATTGGCTTTCCTTTGGTTAATCTTGGGCCCAACATGTCATTACCGCCGACTGCTCCTACCTCATCTCTCTTGCAGACTGTTCCGTTCATGACTTGCTCTCTGCCACCTATCCACACGAGCTTTCCTTCTCAAGCTCCGCCCACCTTTTCATTTCCACACACATATCCGGTAACCTCAACAGCTTATATAGGACATCCTTTGGTTGGGTTGCCTCAACAGATTCGTCCTCCATACCTTATCAACATTTAACCCCACCATTGTCAGCGGTGGCCCTTGGCCCAATTTGCCTCCATTTACCACAACCACACCATCATCTCATCTAACTACCGATTTAATTAAACAAATGATGGACAAAATGCAAAATCTGAGGCTTTGTTTCGGAAGTTCAGCGCCTTGACATACGAGCAAGTTTTTCGGGAGCCTATCCACCCTTCGTTCCCCTTCATTCATATCCTCCTCAATGGGAATTACCAAAATTTACCCGTTTTAATAGTAAGGAGGACCTCAACAACACTTGCGATCATTTAGACATGCTCTTGCTATCGATTGCTCACGACGACGCTTTACTACTTCGCACCTTTCCCATGTCCTTATCGGGACTCGCCTTGAGTGGTACGATTGCTTTAACCTAGCACTCAATCTTCTCTTTTAACCAGCTAGCCCAATCTTTCTTGGATCATTTCTCCATTAACATTGCAAGAAAGTATCTATCACCGACCTTTATGCCATCCGACAATTTGAAGACGAATCTATCGCAGATTTTGTTGGACGATGGCGGGGCCTTATCAACCAACTTACGTATGCCTTGCCTCGACCAAACTTATTGAAGCTGTTTACGTGGGCTGCCGCTAAGCACATCTCTCCTACCCTCCAAATTCAAACTTTTCGTACATTTGACGAGGTTTTACTATGGCTCGAAAACTAAAGATTCGAGCCTTAGAGGAAGAGAAATTACGGTTCTTGCAAACAAAACCCCAATTTCCGAACCCAAGATTCTACCAACAAACCTAACACCACCAATCCTCACCCATCGATCGCTTGAAATCAAAAGGGGCCGTGTGCGCGGTGATGGTCAAATCCCAACCACCGTCTAATACCCCACCAAAAACCACCTATAAGTATAAAGCAGAGCCCATCAACTACACTCCCTTGGGAGAAACATATGGTGTGATATTGGAAAAATTGCTTAAAGCAGGAGCCATTACCTTACCTCCTGTTAAACCTCACTCCGGGTTTGATTCCACTCGCGCCATACCTTCTTGGTACAAAGAAAATGACTTCTGTAACTTCCACCGCGTAAAGGGACACAGTCATGAAAACTGCAAGATGTTGAAAAACATAGTGCAGGAAATGGTTGATGTGGGGGATATAGCCCTCGATAATCCTAACGCCCCTGCTAACCGAAATTTGAAAATATTCAACAAACCATTCCCGAATCATTCTTCTAACAGTAATCTAAACCAAGATATCTTAGCCGAGGAGAGTGTTCATGAGATCCATGCAGTCTTCGATTCCCAGCCAAAGACCTCTATCGAACAAATTCTGAATCAAGCCTCTTCACTAACGCAGGAAACCGAACCCCCTTCCTCGCCATCAAGACAAACTGAAATCCTTGCCGTTCCTTTACCCATCAAGGAATTAACCGCCCAGAGTTCCCTTCTCACAAATGAGCCTTCTTACACCACATCCTTGCAAGACTGTGAGCGGATGTTATCTAATTTATCTATTTCCCAAACGTCTCCTTCTACCATTCTTGCTGTACAAGAGGAAGGCTCGCCACTTCTTTTTTCATCCTTAGACGAGAAACCTCTTGAACCGACATCACCACATTCTTTAAACATGACGGATCCTCTCAAACACGCCCTCCTACCTATTAGTCCTTCATCACCTAAATCTTTTCAGCAACCGGTTGACCTCTTAATGCCCATTGATACAGTGCCTCATATACCCCCTGTATCACACCCATAGTGGACCGGAATCACAACCCACCTTTCTTCCATACAAAAGTTCCTATTCCCACGTGAGGACTATCATTCCTCGAAGATGACAGTCCTATGGGAACGTTTGAGTACGCCATATTCTACTTAAATACGGATGACCGATCCAGATGCTTCTACCATATGCCCGAAGTGTTTACAGAAGCTTAAAATGCCTATGTCCTCATCTTCACCCCCCTCATCTCTACCAAATACCTCATCCACTTCTATTAACCTAACCAAATCTTCCCCTACGCTTGGGACCTCACCAATACCTAGTCTAACACACCCACCTAAGCGGCTTGATTTATCTAAAAATAAAACCGTCCATCCCATTAGGAGACAGACCCAATCTCCTCAATCTATGCCGCTATCACAACTAAAACCCTCATCGTCACACCTACCTTCCATATTGGGACCCCATCCCTCTACCTTGCATCAATATATCATACCTCCTGTGTTTTCTTTAAAGTGACCTACGCCTTCTGCACCCATACAGAAATCCAAGGGTATAGCAACACCGTCACCCCGTGGATCCTGCCCACCTATCAACCATAAACAAATTCCATCATCAAAAGATTTGTTTTCTGTCACTCCTATTTCTCCGTGGTTGTTTTATGATACGACATCATCTATGGCCTCATCATCCAACCTAGCTTCGCATCAAAGAAACCATGGTTAGTTAAAATCCATTATCAAAACTCCTGGCTAAACCACCACCCATACAAACCAACCATACCACGTCATCACCGAATCGACCAGTCAATAGCCTCCTCTTCCTCGACTTTGACCCACTCAAAGGCTCTTATGCCAAAATCCTTGCATATGTTGGTAGAGAATGCGACCATTTCCCTACCCCCACTTAGACCTTATGATCCATTTAAACCTCGACCTATAGGTTACGATGAGTCTAAAATCTGCGCTTACCACCACACACGGGACATGACGTAGAGGGATGCAAAGCGTTGAAAGCCATACTGTCAGTCACCTCTCTCGATAGAAAAGTTAAGAAAGACAACTTACGAAGAGAGAGACCTTTAGCTTCAATTCCTCTCCTATACCACTCCGTCCCCGCCTCACCAAGATCTATCATTATTACAGCCCCACCTCTCGAAAACCATGACCTATCCCTACCATCTTCCTCCTCTCGTGTTCACGAGATCAATATGATTAGTGTTCTTTACTCGAGGGCGAAAAACAATGGGAAAGTGAAAGAAACACACACGCGACATCTCTTTCTCCGTTAAACATCCCGATTGCACCACCACCTAAAGTGGTTATTCGCGGACCCGCCTATCCCGTCTCTAATGGCATTGCCCACCGAACTATGATCAAACAGCCTTCACCAATCGCACCGTAAAAATGACCTTTGTATGATCTCATTCAGACTTCGAATCTCATCGACAAGCTCTCGTTGAAATCCTTCAAGGGATAGAGGTCTTACCTAATGAAACCTTGCTCATTACCTCTATTCTAACACCCAATCACGTTGCTTCGCTCACCAAACAATCTATCTCCCCAACCACTTGTCTCTCACAACAAGCCGGCTTTCTTTGTCGGTTTCTCAAGACGAAATTATCGACTTTGGTGCCGAAGATCCCGACTCTTTTCATCTCGACTTATGTCCGAGACATTTGGGTACGTCGTGTTATGATTGACGGGGGTATTAGCCTAAACATCATTTCTTGAAATCCTTCCAACAAATGAATATCCCTTTGAAATTGCATGTGTGCCAACCCCATCATGTTGCGGTCATTCAATGATGCTATTACTTTACCTTAGGCACCGTGATCCTTAACATTCGTGTAGGACCACGCACTTTACTCGAACTCTTCTATGTCCTTGAGGGAGAGTTCCAATACAATAAGTTGTTAGGCCGCCCTTGGATCCGGGCATGGGATGCGTTCCCTCCACCTTACATAGATGCATAAAATTTGAGTACGAGGGGAAGTCCTACACCGTAAAAGCTGATCCTCCCCCTTCAAAACTTGCAATATGTTGTATCGCCCTAACGATGTACTTGTACCAGTCAAGACACCCATTCATCCAACCCAGCCATCTACTTCCGACGCACCTACACCTTCAACCAATGAAAACCATTCTAAATATTACTTCTTTTCCCGCAGATAACATCCCAACCTCCGACCCCTTAGTAGATGTTTTTCAACGCCTTACGCCGGGGAGTACGCACCTATATAACGTTAGTTCTTTCCCTACCCCAGAGAGTACGGACAATTACATGCACATCCCACCTACGACAGTCGCGTGGGGAGGTAATCTCTTACGGACCACCCCATTACCGCACCAACCTAACGTATGGGGGTGTTGACGCATCCTCCATTACCCCCGAACCTCCTCTTGGTGTGGTTCCTTCCAATCCGATTTTCAATATTTGACAAATCATCGTTTCATCCCTCACCTTCTTGACTCACTTTGTGCTTGGAAAGGCTTTGGCTTTGGTCTTTACGAACAAGGCCGACATACACTCATTCCGTGACTACCCGCAAACATAATGATCGCAGTGGTCTCGGTTTTCTGAAACACCTACCACGGGAGACACCTCTTGTCACCGTGTATCCCGGAAGAAGACGAGCGTCACCCCTACCAAACCATCATCACCCACTTTGCCATCATCACCCACGAGAATCGATGGACCCGAATCTATCCCTCCTAACTTTTTTTTTTTTTTTTTTCATAAATGCTATCTTCATAGGTCCTCTCACTTATCAACGCGATAATGAGGACCCATCTTCTCTCCCCTTCGTATCCAGGACATGATCGAAGAGGATTCGCCGCCGATTAATGTTGTTGAGTGCCGGGATGACGACTCCATCCTCACTTACCTTGGGGCGGACGACTCCTATATTCAACGCGCCTTACCATCTGAAACTCAAACCATGTTGAATGAATCGACTATAGAAATCAACATCCACACGGAGGAGGATCCTCACATTGTGAAGATCGGACAATCCCTTAACACATCAGAACAAGCCGCCTTTACTACCTTTCTTCGCGTCCGCAACCAAGCTTTCGTTTGGTCCTACGCGACATGCCAGAATTGATCCTACCATTCTTGGTCCATAACATCACCCTAAACCCCGATTCCAAACCAGTCAAACAAAAACTGAGAAAAATGCATCCACGCATTGCCCTCTTGGTCAAAGAAGAGCTTCAACGACTTCTTTCTGTTTCCTTCATCTTGCCTATTGACTATCCTCAATGGATTTCTAACATCGTACCTGTCACTAAAGCGACGGGGGACTTGGATATGCACAGATTTCCGAGACCTTAACCTCGCTTGCCCCAAGGATGACTTCCCCCTCCCAAGTATTGATCAACTTGTTGATCTCACTGCGGGCCATGAAATGCTTTCTCTCATGGATGGCTTTTCAGGATACAACCAAATTTTGGTTGCACCCCCCGATCAACATAAAACCGCTTTCATAACTCCTTGGGGAACCTTCTGTTATCGTGTCATGCCGTTTGGCCTTAAGAATGCTGGTGCTACCTATCAGCGGGCTATGACTTACATTTTTCATGACATTATGCACACTATCCTTGAGGATTATGTTGATGATCTTCTTGGCAAGTCTAAACATCGCAGTGAACATCTCGATGTTTTAACCATTATTTTCGATCGCCTGTTGCAATATTCAGTCCGGCTTCAACCAAAGAAATGTGTCTTTGGTGTTCTTTCAGGAAAACTTCTTGGCTTTATCATCTCTTTGCGTGGCATTGAGGTCGATCCATCTAAAGTAAAAGCTATCCTAGAAATGCCCCCACCCAAAAACCTCAAACAATTGCGTAGTTTGCAGGGTAAACTTCAATCCATCCGGCGTTTCATCTCCCAACTCTCGGATCGATGTCACCCTTTCCATCACCTTCTTAAAAAAGACATTGCCTTTCAATGGAGTGAAGAGTGTCACCAAGCCTTTGAAGCTCTCAAATCCTATCTCTTGCAGCCACCCGTGCTTATCCCACCCCAGGACGACCGCCCTTTCTACCTTTATCTTTCCGCCACTGACCATGCTATAGGAGCTATGCTCGCACATCGGGACTCGGCACGTCGAGAACAGGCCGTTTATTATATAAGTCGTACCCTCGTGGATTACGAGACTAGGTATACACATGTAGAAAAATTGTGCCTAGCCCTATCATTCGTAGCCACCAAACTCCGACATTACCTCCTGAATCACAAAACTTTTGTCATCACCAACACGGACCCCATTCATTATATGTACGCCAAACCACATCTAAACCAATGCATCGCTCGATGGCTTATGCTCCTCGCCGACCTCGACCTTGAATTTGTACAACAGAAGTCAATCAAAGGACAAACTCTTGCAGACCAACTTGCGGAGGCCCCTTTGCCTGGGGAACAATTTACCAATTTTACATTCCCGACGAACTCATCACCACTCTTTCACTCGGAGAGGAATCATATCCAATGACCCTCTTCTTCGATGGATCCAAATGCCAGTGCGACGGAGGAGCCGACGTTGTTCTCATTCCTCTCGACGCTGAGCCTATGCCTCTCTCATTCCGACTCGATTTCCCTTGCACTAATAATACAGCGGAATACGAGGCCCTTGTTCTGGGTCTCCAAGTTGCGTTACACTTAGGTATCAAATCTATCAATATTTTTGGCGACTCTCAATTGGTAGTCAATCAAGTAATGGGCATCTACCAATGTAAAAATGAGGAACTTCAAAAGTACAAACACTACGTGGATTCACTTCTAGCCTTATTTACTCACTATTCTATCCAAAACATTCCCGCTCCACTAACAAATTTACGGATACTATGGCTTGCTTAGCCTCGCAAATTCCCGCCGCACCAACCGACTCAATTATTCGCCGTGGTCCAACAACTTTTGCCCCATCCTACTCAACCCCCGGTCGTTTGTATGATAAATATCGTGTCTACTAATTCTCGGGATACCGGTACCACCAATTTCACGACTACCTTACAATCTCTGCTCTCCCACCTGACCTTACTAGTAACGGCAAACGTGCTTTTCTTAAAAGTGTTTCTCGTTATGTTGTCATGGGGGGACTCCTCTATAAACATGGCTTTGATGGCATCCTCCTTCGCTGTCTAACCGGCGCGGAGGTCACCTATACCATCCAACAAGTCCATGATGGGATTTGTGGTGGACATTTTAGTGGCCTTGCCGTGGCTAAACGAATCCTTCGCCTAGGTTATTATTGGCCTACTCTTAACAATGACTGCTACGAATATGTTAAGCGTTGTGTTATGTGTCAACAACATGCCAACCTTCAACATACTCCTAGCCATCCGCTACAGGTCGCACGAGATCTTTGGCCTTTCTCACAATGGGGTTTAGACCTTATTGGTGAGATTCACCCGACCTCTTTACAACGTCACCGATGGATAATCACAGCGACCGAATATTACACAAAATGGGTGGAGGCCATTCCACTTGTTTCAATCAAAAAAGTAAAAATTGTCGAATTCATTAACCATCACATTATCTGTCGTTTTGGTATTCCTCATCGCCTAATAACAGATAATGGTAAATCTTTTAAAAACAAGTTGTTACAAGACCTTTGTGACAACTTTGGTATCAAACTTAGTTTCTCATCGCCTTACTATCCGCAGGCCAATGGTCAGGCTGAATCTTCTAATAAAACCCTAACCAAAATCCTCATGAAAGTTGTCAATGAATCCGGAAGAAATTGGCACGATCACATTCCCTTTGCCCTTTGGGCTTATCGTACTAGCATTCGTACCTCCACTAATGCCACACCTTTTTCTTTGGTATATGTACTCCGAGGCCGTCTTGCCTCTCGAAATACAAATACCCTCCCTCAGGATATCTCTTCAGGATATTCTCACCAACGATGATTTCCGCCAAGAGCGGTTAGCCCAATTGGAGCTTCTTGACGAACGTCGTCTTACAGCTCTCGATCACCTCCAAATCTATCAAAAACGTATCAAGCATGCTTATGATAAGTGACTTCATGAGCATACCTTTAAGGTTGGTGATCTTGTCCTCAAAGAGAATCAACATGTAACCAAACTAGAAAAGAGCAAACGTGGAAAATTTGCTCCTAATTGGATTGGGCCTTATATAATCACTCACACTTATGGATCAGGCACTTATCGTTTAGCTTCGCTTAATGGTAAACCTGAGCCTGAACCCCTTAATGCCTTGCATCTTCGACCATTCTACTGTTGAAATTAGTGTTATATCACTTCTTATCTACCTACTGCTCGTCCCTTGAGCTCATTTACCGCTACATACACTTTGTTTCCTACATCTCCAAATAAAATCAAGCTCACTTCTCACCTCCCCTCAACAATGTCTTCCCCTTTTTAGTCTAGTCCATGACTTCAAAGTCTTAAAATAACACCTTCTTATGGGATTTTCTTGAGTCAAACTTCCTACCAAACTAGATGCTTCACGCCAAAAGAACATCTAGCTATCTAAATTATATATAGATTGCTCCTCGAAGGACAACTATATGCCAAATTATTTGCTTTATTATATATAGATTGCTCCCCAGAAGGACATGCTATGCACTAAAATCATATCTCGCTACTTATAAATAGATTGCTCCCTCGAAGGGACATTATACATAGTCAGCCTTTTCTCGAAGCTTCTCACATTGATCACTTTGTGAAGACCTCAAGAATAGTACAATCAATATCCCTTGTAGACTTCCCGCATCGATCAATCTATATTCAGTCAAATAAAAGCCTCATTCAAAAGAACTTTTGGGTCATGGACTTGTCTATTTAGGGTAGGTTCTCTTTCGTCAGAACACTCACTTTGTAACAAGTTCTCTACACCTCAGCTATATCATCCACCTCACCTCACCATTTGTTTCAACTCAAGGGACGTAACGTACGCTCGATATGTTGTGATCATACAACTCTGTTCACCTATTGACTTCTCGTCTATGCACGGTACCTAGGACTTCAAGCTTGTTCTAAGTTATGTGGTTTGTTTAGCTCTTTTCACCTACGGAACACTCTTGCCGCTTTGCCTCGCATCTAGGATTGTGTGTTGATCTTAATCAGGACATGGTTCCTTTCTACTTGGGTAGGCTAACTTTCACTTCCCTTATACCTTTTACAACATCACCAATCTATTACCAACACCAATAACCTTACCTTACCAATATTAATATCAATATTTTTACCAACCAACCAATTGCCTAAACCGTACCAAATTGCCTGAATTCGCCTCTCCCTGATCCTAAGGGAGAACTACATCGGTCTGAGGCCCTTCCTTGCTTTGTGTAATGGGCTACGTAGGTAGCACTTAGGAGACATGGGGTCTCCCAAGGTTAGCTCGATCATCCCCTACCATAACCTATCATGCGTGGTAAATATAAATGTTTGTGTATTTCTATCTAATCACATTCCTCTTTATCCTTTTTCAAAACACAAAAAATCACAATGCAATCGTTCTTATTATTTTCATAACTCAAATCAACATACATATTCAGTTTTATTTAGATGTTAAACAAATACATCTTCTCTATCATCGACACGCAGGTCAGCATCCTTATTTATTCTTATACCTCTATAACATTTACTTAGGCCCTCACGATTCATCCCGACCCAGGATGATGATCGTGATCGTCGACGCCTTTCCCGTGCCTCTATTCTCAAGGGTACCACGGCTATTGGTACGCCCACTGATCTGCCAATCTCTCCTGTAACATATGAATACGCCCTCTCGCATGGAGGAATCCAGCCTCTAGTCTCTCCGCCCGCGACTCCGCACCCGCTAACAATCCTCTTGTCTCATTCATCTGCGTTTGGAGCTGCTGAACTAAACTCTGCAGACGATCTCTCTCGCTGTAATCACAGCTATGTCAGGGCGATCACATACACCTCGCAGCTCTGCTACCCACCATAACCTATAGGCCTCTCTGCTCGTTCTGCATCCATTACATCTGCGATCGGCGCTATCTCCTCGGCCCTTACGGAGGTGTTGGCCGGGAGGTGAGAATGCCTTTGCCTCGGCGTCGATCCTCATATATGGTCTATAAGCCGGGGTATATCCGCACAAATCAAATTATCGCGCACGCGATCTAGAGGAATCCTCTCATACTCACTCGGCCTATGCCCCGTGATCCACCTCAATCGCTCTATACCCTCAACTCCTCGGCCTATATTCTCTCTGTTACCATATAGTTCCGTAAGGCCTCCAACGAGATATCAGCAATCGTCACCCTCTCCCATACCGCCTATAATACTCAATGTCACCCGTCACGGCCGAGATCTTGCCTCTTGTTCTGCTCCGGACCCATCGCTCGAATCCCAACCCTCGTACTCCGGTCTCTCCCGATTGGATGGATCGGCCTACTGGTCACACACAAACAATGTGCTCATAGGCCCAACAGTGTAATAAGTATGAACAATCCAGTGTCGTCCTGTGATTTCACCTACAAGCCCATAAACCCCTGTATAGCTCCACCAAATATGCAGGTGCCCATGCAAAAGTCACGTTCCTTTCTATCATCTCCCAGATAACACACATCAATGCCTTTGGAAATCTTCCCCCTTCTGCCCTCGGTAATGCATAATACCCTACCGCTATCATTAATATCACTGCTAACCTTGTCTCCTCAGGGTGTGCTGCATACATTATCCCATACGTAAATGATAAACCTCGCTGTGTCAAATCTCGTGCGTATGGACCAAATACTGCTGTTATCGCTCCCCGCGCCGCGCTAGGTAATGCCTGATATACTGGTTCTCCTGTAATAGGGAGTCTCAAAATACGGAACACATCTTCCAAAGTCACTGTCATCTCCCCTGTTGGTAGATAGAAGGTATTCTTTTCTGGATTCCATCTCTCGATTAACACTGCTGACATAGCATGGTTACGTGCGATTAAGTGAATAATAGCGGATTCCACTTAACCCCAAACGATTTATCAATGTCCATTCATTTGGTGTTACATCCGCTCGGATTCGTGACAAAAAGCGCTGGCACACTATCATTCATCCTCAACCCTGCCTCCGCTGCATACATCAAAACAACAAACAACCATTCAATCCATCAAATCCCTAAGGGTTTTTCTCACATTCTGGAAATTCCTCCGATGAACTTGAAGTACTGGGTTATCCCTAACCGCTATCGGTCACTGTCAATTACATACACCTTGCCTAAACAACCACCTACGACAATAAATTACTCGTTTATTCCTCTCTGTATACACAGACATACCCAAAACCCTTGATTACCTACCACGTAACACTCACCTCATTTATAACCCTTGTTATCATGTTTTCTTTCTCATATCTACCCACCTACTCTCCCCCATCTTATTCACAAAACATGCAGTAATCAAATCACAACCAAAACGTTTACCTCTTGAGTTGCAGCAGCTTGAGGTGGCACTTGTCTTCCCTCTCGTCCCTGCCTACTGGATGCTTCTCCTCGTTCTGCCATGATCACCACCCTTTTCAAATTCACCTTTCTGCCTTCTGAATCTCAGATCACATTCACTTTCCCTGTCTCTTTTCTCCTTATCACTCAAATCTCTCATGCAATTACCTGTCTCAGTCATCAAAAAGCGTCGCGTTCGTGTATTTAACTTCTTGCATGGCTCTCAAAATTAGAACTTAAGTTGCCACCCTAGCTTTTTTATTTTTAGAAAAGCTCATACCTAAATAACCGGTATCGGTTACATAACCGATATCGGTCTACTAACTACCGCCATCGGTTACCTAACCGATATCGGTTATACACCTGCCTTTTTGAAACATAGTTCTTTTCTTCATTTTCTACCTAATTTTTTATCGCGCCCGCCTCTTTTCCTGCATAACAACACCATTATCCATATTTGTCCATCCAATCCACATATCATTACAATTTCATTAACATTATCTATTTCTATTACAAAAACAAACAAGTCATCAACTAAGGATACCAAAAAAAAAAAAAAAAAAAAAAAAACTATCTATCTATACATCATTTGGATCCAACTCATCAGATACATATATAACAATGTCCCAAAACCAGCACCAAAACATGCAACATTTCATCATATAACATGTCATCCATATATACGTGCAAAAGACATCAACATCATCCATATATCAACATGTCAATTAAACTCATCATACATTCTATATCACAAACCATCGACAAAATACTTAAAAACATTTTGAACACAACATGTGGATCAAAACATCATCTCTATATATATATACAAGTTTCAAATATACAATGTGCCCTGCATCGGGGCCTCTGTGATCTCATCATCCAACAAAGCCGGCACGCAGGCCGCAATAACTATCAAACATCTCGACTCGGCTCGCAGGCCGGTCCCTCATATCAAAAATATACTCGGCTCGCAGGCCGGTATCAACTGTACAACCCGTACTCGGCTCGCAGGCCGGTCTATAATGAATCAATAAATGAATAAATGTAGGCACGCAGGCCTCTATCAACACAACCGGTTCGCAGACCGGTGCCCATGTCTATATACAAAAACAATGCAGGGATCCTCGGCTCTCCCACCGCCCCTCGCACCTCTCCCTGCTGGTTCTGTGGCGCCTCTCGCCTCCCCTGCAATGATGCACACGCGGGTGGTCATTGTGGCGCCTCCTGCGATCTCTCGACTATGGGAGGTCTCGCTCTATAAGCTGCATATGGCGATAATCGGCTCCGTACCATCAAGAACATCTTGATAGTACGGCCTCCGCTCTCACCTCCATATATTCTGTCCTCTGTGCCACCGTAGGGCTTTGGGGCTGGTCCCCGGACTCCTACTACCAAGGTGCCCCCGTGCCTCTGTGATGGTGCATTTGCAGGTGGTGCTTATGGCCGTGGTGGTATCGTGCTCGTGCTCGGGCCGTGGCTGTGCACGCTTGGTGGTGGTACTGCACTCGTGCCTGGGCCGTGGCTTGACTGCATCTTGGTGGTGGTGCTGTGCTGTACTGAGCTGGGCTATTTGCCCTGTAAAACACCTATCTGTGCATGTGCAGCAGCAAGCTGCCCCTGTAATAATCGTGACTCGGCCTCGAGCTGATCTCGCTCTGCTTTCACGCCGCACGCCTCGTGGTGTGCGGCGGTGCTATCCTAGCTGCTCTCTGACCAGCCCACCACACCATGTATGCTCCCGCAAACCAAGCATCATCTACACCATCATCTGCCGGCCTCTCAGAACCCAACGGATCCACGGGCTGTGGTGCAGGCAGTGGGGCCTCTACATCATCCCTCCTGTACTAAGGGAAGGGAGGTGGCTCATCCTGTCGCAGCCCCATCTGCCTGCGTACCCTCTCTAGGGGTATCCTCTCGTACTCTCCCGGCCTCGTCATGCTATCCCAGAAAGTGTACTGGATCCAGCGTAACTGTACTCGGGCTCCTCTATGCGGGTGATGACCTCTGTAAGGTCTCCATACGATGTCTACCGTTGTCAGCCCTCTAACAAATGTCTATAATAGGCGACATCCCGCCCTGCAAGCACTACTCGTGGCTGCCCCACGACCCCCAACCACCTCTGAAAGCCGTATCTGTATATGACCTGTGGCCCTGGCTGAGGTAACCCTACTGGTCTGATGCATATGATGTGCTCATATGCCCAACAGTGAAGTAAAAATGTCGAACAAATCCCAAATCGCCTCATCCGGCGATAGCCCCATAGCTCCTGTATAACTGCACTAGGTATACTGGTGCCCAAGCGTAACAGGTGTGCTCCTCCACCATCTCAAGTAGCACCCCCATCAATGCACGTGGAAAGCGGCCTCCCTCTGAGTCCGGGAGGGCGAAGCAGGTGATCCCGATCATCATCAGCATGGTAAGCCGTGTCTCATGTCGGTGCGCACGGTACATATCACCATACCCGATACTCGCGCTGTGATAGGTAAAGACGCACCGCATCTCCAAAAACTCGTAGGATGTCCTGCCCATGGCCGTCTCGGACTCCATCTACGGAGGCGCTCTCCTCGATCGGCAGTCGAAGGATGCGATACACATCCTCCAATGTGATAGTCATCTCCCCAGTCGGGAGATGGAACACATTGGTTGCCGGATCCCATCTCTCGATGAGGGCAACCATCAAGCTATGATCTCTATCGATCGCTCTATATCGCTGGACTCCGCCGAGTCCCACCTCGTGCATGATAGCCCAATGCGCTGCGGACACATGTGGTCGCATCCGCACCAACAGCTGGGGCATCCTGTCCCGCATCGTCAGCTGCTGACGTGCCTGCAAAACCCACCCACTACATTAGCCCTACTCTTCATCACGATATCTACCTATACCCCCTTCCCAACCCAAACCCCAACCCAAACCCATACCATAACCATACCCAACCAAACCCAAACCCATACCATAACCATACCCAACCAAACCCAAACCCATACCATAACCATACCCACCCCAAACCCATACCATAACCATACCCACCCAAACCCAAACCCAAACCCATACCATAACCATACCCACCCCAAGCCCAACCCATAACCATACCCAACCCAAGCCCAACCCATAACCCACCCAAACCCACACAAACCCCAACCCAAACCCATACCATAACCATACCCATAGCTCTCAGTATAACTCGCACCGGGTATACGGTGCCTGGTGTAACAGTGTGCTCCTCCACCATCTCAAGCAGCACCCCCATCAATGCACGTGGAAAGCGGCCTCCCTCTGAGTCCGGGAGGGTGAAGTAGGTGATCCCGATCATCATCAGCACGGCAAGCCATGTCTCATGTCGGTGCGCACGGTACATATCACCATACCCGATACTCGGCACGTGATAGGTAAGTAGCGCGGCTGCATCTCCAAAAACCTGTAGGATGCTGTCCATGGCTGTCTCAGAATCTACCTGGAAGACTGCCTCTCCCTCGATCGGCAGTCGAAGGATGCGATACACATCCTCCAATGTGATAGTCATCTCCCCAGTCGGGAGATGGAACACATTGGTTGCCGGATCCCATCTCTCGATGAGGGCAACCATCAAGCTATGATCTCTATCGATCACTCTATATCGCTGGACTCCGCCGAGTCCCACCTCGCGCATGATAGCCCAATGCGCTGCGGACACATGTGGTCGCATCGCGCATGTGCCGACGTGCCTGCAAAACCCACCACTACATTATCTACTCTTCATCACGATATCTACCTATATCCCCTTTCTAACCCAAACCCCAACCCAAACCCATACCATAACCATACCCAACCAAACCCAAACCCATACCATAACCATACCCAACTAAATCCAAACCCATACCATAACCATACCCACCCCAAACCCATACCATAACCATACCCACCCAAACCCATAACCATACCCACCCAAACCCAAACCCAAACCCAAACCCATACCATAACCATACCCACCCCAAGCCCAACCCAAACCCATACCAAAAAAAAAAAAAAACCCTAACAACCACTACGGACCGGTACCGGTCCCTCATAACCGACCGCGGCCCTCATCCCACCGACGCCGGTCAACTACCGACCGACACCGGTCAAACACAAAGCACCGGTCCCCCTAGATTTTGCGACGATGATGCCGGTCATGCTAATGACTGACATCGACATCGGTCGCTGTAATTTCCCGGAGCCGAACCCCCGCGCGGCCCCCAACCTACCTTTTTCCAATTTTCTACCAACATACCCACCCAAACACCCTAAAAACCTACCCACCTAGCCGCCTTAGCCTATTTAGCCTATCTACCCTCTCCCTTTTTCAAATTATTTCCATTTTCTACTTATTTCCTAAAAAATGTAAATTCCTACCCAAACCCCACATTTAACATAATAACATCAAATAAACACAATAAGGGGTTTCGAACCTACCGGTATGACGACACGTCGTCGTGGTGGGATGGGTGGTGGTGGTCCAGCTGGTCCAGCTCCTCCTGCTCCTCCTGGCTGTGCCATGGCTCCAAATGTCCTCTTCTGGGTCCTCAACCAATCACCTACTGCCTCCTCCTCACTCGGGCCCGCTAACAACTCACTCCTCCAGTCAAATAACGCCACCTCACGCACCAAATGCTCCAATCTCCACTCTCCACGTCAGACAACTCAAATCGATTTTCAAATTAGACAAGTGACAATGACCGGCCGTATTTTTCTTTTTATAGGTTTTTACCATTGAACCGACATCGGTCATAGTGCCCTAAGGAACCGGCATCGGTTACCTAACCGGTACCGGTCATAACTAACCGATATCGGTTTTGTCTTTATTCACCCAACTTTCTGCCCCTATTTACTAATCGCCCTTTCTCCCAACATCGCCTATATCCACCTTTGCTGAACACCATTTGTTCATCTATCCGGCCCGACCCAAGGCCGCCATCCAACAATTTGGCCCGACCCAAGGCCTCGCCCCTACCCATTTGGCCCGACCCAAGGCCTCACCCTACCCATTTGGCCCGACCCAAGGCCTCGCCCTACCCATTTGGCCCGACCCAAGGCCTCACCCTACCCATTTGGCCCGACCCAAGGCCTCACCCTAACCATCCGGCCCGACCCAAGGCCGCCACCCAACAACTTGGCCCGACCCAAGGCCTCACCCTAACCATCCGGCCCGACCCAAGGCCGCAACCCAACAACTTGGCCCGACCCACGGCCGTATCACTTCAATACCATACCCACAATCAATGTTTTATTTTATCCATCCATCATGTACCTTTTGTTTAATCGAGCTCACTGTTCGTGTTTTAGCATGATTAAGGTCCTTGACTTGATCCGTCGACCAACTTTGCCTAGACTCTAGACCGTGACGTTTATCTCAACCAAACCAACCATTTGGCACCGCCGAACATGCCTAAACGCTCCTCGCACTCCTTACCGTTATATACCCCGGAGCTACTTCCTATGCCTTGATACCAGGATTATATCACCCTTGTTTGGATAAACTATCGACCTTTGCTATACATACATTGCTTTGGTTTGCTCACAAATCATGTACCCTAGTCGTACTATTACATTTCAACATGCGTCATCGCTTCCTGGACCTACCCCACCACCTTACCATCCTCTCTACAACATGTACCCTTTATCAACCCTATCCCTGATTTCCCGTTCACTCAATCTGTGATAGATTTGAGGGGGATTACCTATATCCTTAACAGGAGAAACCACTTCATATTATTGTCCGCGCAGCTTTACAAAACAAGCTACACGACAATAAGGGGCTAATGTAGACACCAAATTTGTGTCTTACGACCCCTTGTGACCCGCATCTCATCTCGCAACCTAACCTCATCACCTAAACCTTACACAATTATTTATTAATTACCTTGTAATTGATAAATCCACATCATCTCACCTGCCACCTCATTTTTGCCACTTCATCATGACCAGCCCTAACCCTAAACTAACCTAATTAAGACCTATAACTTGGTCTACACCTACACCCATGAAAAAGGACCCTTTCGCACCCAAAACCGTCATTCTAGTCACTTGACCAAGCACGCAACTAATCCCTCGGAGAAAAGTTAGGAAGGTGGGCTATTTTACTAAAAATAGCCTACTTTTTCCTTACCGATGCCGGTTCCTACTGACCGCCATCTACACGCAACCACCATCGGTTCCTTGTAAATGGGCTCCCAAACCAAAAACAAAGGATCGAAATTTCATTTGGGATCACCGAAGGATTTCGAATCAAGAAAGAACATCGGGAGCGATCAAGAGAACCTGATCTTTACTTGACCGAGTAGAGACAAGTGGAGAAACCAAGAGTTTCAGAAGAAAGGAGATCAACTTGCATCTTCACAAAAACCAAGTAAGTCACATCTGCATGTCCTCTCGTTATAACATTTCTTATGCTTTTGAATCACGGTCCTCATAAATCCATTCCGAATCCACTACCCAAACATGTCATCGTGCATCTAACTATCATTCATCTACCTCTCATCACCTTATTTCCTAATATCACCTATATACCCCTTACAAACAACACAACCACCCCATAAAGCGACCAACCTACAGATCCTAGACCCCACCGGTATCGGTTATCGAATCGCATCGGTTATCGTGGACCGCATCGGTTATTGTGACTCAAAAACCGTAAAACCAGCCTTTCCCCTACCCAGTTCAACGAAGCAATTTAATTGATATCTTACGTCTTTTGTGTTAATTCATATTAGCAGGGGAACCGACCACCTTCGAAAGGAAGTTTTATATTTCTGGCCCAAGGCGCTTCCCCATTTATTGTCTAATCAAAATCTTGTGGTCTTGTGTTCTTATTTGCAGTAGTCCTTCCAAGACAAAAAGGAGTTCTTCGCAATCAGCCCGATCTTTCTCTACGGTACGCGCACACTATCTCGACGTTTAACAGTATTCCTCCTAGCCCCAACCCTTTCTCTGTTTCTAAAAGGAACGAAACATTCCGAGTGAAACACGATCCTCGGGACTTGTGGGTTATGGGCCCACGACGCTTCCATTGCGCCACTCTGATATCCGAAGAAGACCTCCATGCCTCCGCTTTATGGTGCTAAGTTTCTGAATGAAACCTCAACGCTCCTTCTATGCGGTGCTAAGCTTCTTGATATCTGACAACAAGGATCTTCTTTTACTCTATAACACAACTCCTGGCTCGAGTTGATTCCGCAGAATCCGAACTAGTTTGAAGGAACTCCATGTTACGTAGAGCTTTGATTGATCGATGTCAATGATGGACAATGCCTTGTCCCTTTATAGACCTCAACGCCTCCGATGCATGATGCTAAGCCTCTTTCAAGACCTCGAGCCTCCAATGCACGATGCTAAGTCTGTTACAGACCTCAACGCCTCCGATGCATGATGCTAAGCCTCTTTCAAGACCTCGAGCCTCCAATGCATGATGCTAAGTCTCTGTAGACCTCAACGCCTCCAATGCATGATGCTAAGCCTCTTTCAAGACCTCGAGCCTCCAATGCATGATGCTAAGTCTCTGTAGACCTCAACGCCTCCGATGCATGATGCTAAGCCTCTTTCAAGACCTCGAGCCTCCGATGCACGATGCTAAGTCTATTACAGACCTCAACACCTCGATGCATGATGCTAAGCCTCTTTCAAGACTTCGAGCCTCCAATGCATGATGCTAAGTCTTACAGACCTCAACGCCTCCGATACATGATGCTAAGCCTTTTTCAAGACCTCGAGCCTCCGATGTATGATGCTAAGTCTCTGTAGACCTCAACGCCTCCGATACATGATGCTAAGCCTTTTTCAAGACCTCGAGCCTCCGATGTATGATGCTAAGTCTGTTGATCAGCTACCATTCGTATGTGTGGTCACAATGCCTTGACACCGAATGATGTTCCGAGCTAATCCTTTGAGAGCTCCTCTTGTTGACATACTAATATCAGGTACCATTCTGCTGCACGGTCGCAATGCCTCTACACAGAATGAAGTTCCGACCGACGTCAATGCCAACGGTGATTCAGCTACCATTCTGCTACACATCACAATGCCTCTACACAGAATGAAGTTCCGAGCTGATCTCTGCGAACTCTACTATCTGCACAAATGGTAGATCAATCTCCAAGCTTTATATGAGTTAATTCCTATGTCCAAGCTGTAACAGGTACTCACAAGCTGATTAGGAGATATGTTTGGAGCATTAATCAAATTTTCTAAGTAAGAAAATCCACTGAGTATTGTAAACCTTTCTCTCAGCATTTCCTCACAGAATCTGATCTCCAAACTTAATACTGCATACGATTCCTCAATCTGAATTATGCAATATATAATTGAAAAATTGTTGACTTACCCATTTTAAAGGACTTTCACTTTCAGGTATTACTTGGTCCTGGGTTGACTTGTCAATTGGTGGTGGAGTAGAAACTTCCTTTTCCTTTGCAATAGGCCTCCATTCCATCTTTGGCTTGCCATTACTCTGATGGCGAGATGGATGCAGTTTCTAGCAATTTTCCACCCGATGCCCATTCCTCTGGCAATGAGCACAAAAATTCCTCTTAATCTCCTTCTTCTGGGATGAGGAAATCTTTCTGCCATTTCTTGACTCTGCATGACGAGATTGGTCTTTCTGGATTGCCTTGCAATGTGGATTGACTTCATTTGTCTCCTCCCTGCCAGAACAATGACTAAACAAGGAAAATATACTGCATTTTATGGTGTTAGCAAAATCACCAAAATAATTGCCCTCTCGGGGTCTTACTAATGCAAGTATAACAAAGTACAAACATTGCCCAAAATTGGGTCTTTAACTACATGTGCCATGCCTGGTTAGATGTATACAAACGTTTGCCTCAAAGGGGTCTTACCAATACATTCTACCTAACACAATAGTTTTTTAGTTTTATCTGCATATGAGATATAATGGATTCATCCAAATAGAAATGCGAGAAAATTACTGAGTATGTTAAACCTGTCTCTCAGTCTATCCCACCAATCTGGAAATCTAGAAGTACAAGCCAATGCCATCCCTGTCAAAGCAACCTGTACTGATTAACCTACTCGATACCAACTTGCTTCAGAGATTAGCAAGTTTACAGGTGTCGATTACCAGCTCTGATACCAAACATGATCCGAAAATAACCAGATTATTACTACCTGATCTCAGAACCTTATAGGCTTTAATTATTTGCCGATAATTTACTCCTTTTAAGTAATCAATTTAAAATAATGCAAGACAATAATGAAAATTACACACAGATTGATTACGGAGTTCGGCAATTGCCTACGTCTCCGGGTTCGTGGTCGAACCGTTCCACTAGTCAAAACTTGTAAGTTACAATAGTACTTTCACAAGAAAACCTAATGGAATTTTACTTGCCTATCAGTACACCAGTTCTTCGGACGACAAGGGTGAAAAATAGCACCCGACTTCCACCTTCCTGGCATACAATCTCCTTCGGCTGTGATCGGCCTTCCCGACGCAAACAATGCGAAGCTAGCACTCCGGTCGACAATCCAGGATTTGCAAGTAATTGGTGTGGCGCTATGGGCCGACTAGGTAGTTTGAATAACTCCTAGCCACAAATATTTCATCTACTATTACCTAAAATAATAGGCCAATAGACAATACCTGTTGACACATCCCACAAATAAGCTTAAATAATAAGCTCGGGTTGTGTGTTGCACCGGTGTCCACCGTTCCACGCTCTAGCAATGAGCTTCTCCGTTGCATCGGTGTGTGTCCATTACAATAGAATGGGTTCCCTATTTATACAAAAAATAGGGCCCTTAAAATATGCATTTAACATCATCCTTAGGCTAATATTAGCCTTACCCGTACATAGAAATTGGGATTAAATCCCAAATTGGGCGGATGTATTTTTAAATGGGTTAAAATCCCATGTGGAGTGGATTGCATTTTAAAATAGGATAAAAATCCCATAAGGAACCGCATTTGAATAAGTTTCCACATTTTTTTGGCGGTGGGGAATAATGTCTAAGGCTTTAAATAGCCTTCCACGCATATTTGAAGTGGTCAAAAGACCACGTTAGGCTTAACCGCCCCATCTCCACCGCTTCAATTTCCTTCTTCCACGTGGAAACATCCACGCAAGGCTTAATGCCTCCCAAACAACCGCTTCACCACCTTCTCCATGTGTGTGGAAGTTTGGCATGCATGCGGCGGTTTAATACTAATGTATAAACATTAGATTTAATACTAATGTATGAACATTAATATATATATATATATATGTGGCATTGGCATATATGCGTGCCATTTGGAAAGTGGACTTACCAAGTAAATATAATTTCGACCCCTGTAATGTGGTATGGAAATAATTAACTCGGTAATCCTGTAGTCCACTTGTCATCTCCCGATAGGCAAATCGAGTGAATTCGACGAGTGGTGGCAAGCCACGTGTCACAGTGCAATTCGGTCCAATATTGACCAGTTGACCATAGTTTGACTTTCCGATGTCTGAACTTTGACCGAACATATCTAGAGCTCCCGATGTCCGTTTTGTTGCGTGCTCACGAAATCGTTGGAAAGCTCTCGAGCTGATCTTCTGCATTGACACCATTTAGGTATGTTTAGGGAACTTTTTAAAATGCCACATATATATATTAATGTTTAAAACATTAGTATGAACCGCCAAATCAAATGCATATGCTTTGACCACGTGGAAGGTGGTGAAGCGGTTGTTAGGGGGCATTAGACCCATGCGTGGAAACTTCCACGTGGAGAAGGAGGATGAAGCGGTTGAGATGGGGGCGGTTAAGTCTACCACTTTACATGCATGGAAAGGCTTTAAAGCCTTAGACATTTTCTCCCACCGCCCAACATGTGGGTCCTTATCCAAATGCGCCCCTTATGGGATTTTTATCATGCTACGCGCCAAACTTGGGATTTAATCCCATTAAACATGTAATCCGCCCAAATGGGAATATTTTATCCCAATTTCTATGCTACGGGCTATGGTATTTTTAGCCTAAGGATTATATGGAATGCATATTTGAGGGCCCTAAAATTGTATAAATAGGGTACCTAGTTCATTGTAATGGACACACACAAACTCGGAGAGAAGCTCATTCCTAGAGCGCTGGAGGTGAAGTCCGAGCCAAGAGGAGAATGAGAAATTGTTGTGTGAAGACCTAAATTATTTAGGCATTGTATATTTTTATTATTATTGACCTATTATTTGTTAGGCAATAATAAATGAAATATTTGTGGCTAGGAGTTATTCAAACTACCTAGTTGGCCCATAGCACCACACCAATTACTTGCAAATCCTGGATTGTCGACCGGAGTGCTAGCTTCACATTGTTTGCGTCGGGAAGGCCGATCGAAGCCGAAGGAGATTGTACGCCAGGAAGGTGGAAGTCGGGTGCTATTTTTCACCCTTGTCGTCCGAAGAACTGGTGTACTGATAGGCAAGTAAAATTCCATTAGGTTTTCTTGTGAAAGTACTATTGTAACTTACAAGTTTTGACTAGTGGAATGGTTCGACCACGAACCCGGAGACGTAGGCAATTGCGAACTCCGTAATCAATCTATGTGCAATTGTCATTATTGTCTTGCATTATTTTAAATTGATTACTTAAAAGGAGTAAATTATCGGCAAATAATTAAAGCCTATAAGGGTCCGAGATCAGGTAGTAATAACTTGATTATTTTCGGATCATGTTTGGTCACAGTGCAATTCGGTCCAATATTGACCAGTTGACCATAGTTTGACTTTCCCAATGTCTGAACTTTGACCAAACATATCTAGAGCTCCCGATGTCTATTTGTTGTGTGCTCACGGTCATTGGAAAGCTCTCGAGAGTTGATCTTCGGCACTTTGACACCATTTAGGTATGTTTAGGGAACTTTTGAAAATGATCCCTTGATCAACAACGACACTGTGGGTACCCTAATATGCAATATGGGTGCCATAGTCTTTGAAAAAGATCTGTTACCTTCCTTCAATGTGTCACTTGATGGTTTTTTTCCTTCGCTTCCTATCACACTAACTTTGTTGTACTCGGTTATATTTTACTAGTAATCGGTGATGAAGAAGATAGGTCTACAAAACCCCAAAACAAACATCAAACCCTAAAAAAATAAATATGCATATGAAGGGGTCTGATCGACCTCAATGCCACAACATTGGACTTACTACTCGAGTGTTGCACTACATCTCATACCTGATGTAGTTCTATGTGTGTGTGTGTGCAATCATGCCCTAGGTGCTCTTGTGCCAGTCACACTTTGTGAAAGTAGCGAGCAATAAATATGTGTAAAAATGTAATAAAATGGTGGATGGAATAGAATAAACTTCCCTCCTATGCAATGTGATGCAGATGAACCAACCTTGTGCCTTGTGATGGAGCTAGATGGATGCAACCTTAGGTGATGATAGTAGTGCTTAGTGTTTGGTCCCTCATTATGGTCTCATAACTTTATATTTATATATATATATATATATATATATATAGTACCTCATTAGTGTTTCATAACTCATATATATATATAATATATATATATATTTATATGGTTCTCTTATTCTAATTTCATAATTAACCCCGAAAAGGCCAACCACTAAAAAGATAAGAAGCTCAAATGGTCGAAAGTGCCCAAAAAGTGGTGGGAAAGTGTAGAAAGGCTCAGGGCACCCCAAATGGGACCAGGGTGCCTAGGGCGCCCTAGTATTGGGTTGGATGCCCCATTCAAAGGTAAAATGATGCCAAATGACAAAAATAGACTGGGCAAGTATGTGCTGAAGGTCGGAAGTGATGATAGAAATCAAAGTAAAATGGCCAAAGGACATGGGTTAATTAGTACTTTCTTCACTCAAAAACCATATGAATAATAATATGAGATTGAGAATAAATAATGTCTAAAGTGCATGATTTTGTGATTACAATTTTTGGTATCATAGCTTGGGCTCTTATTGAAGTTATTTTGATGATTGAAATTTGAATGTTTTGTGGCTAACAAGTGGAATTGTGAGTTTGTGAATGAAGTGACAAGTTAAGAGAAGAAGTGAAGTGAAAAGAGGATGATAAAGAAGAGTGAAGACACCAATAGACCAGGTGGAAATCCTAGGTGAGGTATAGAGGAGAAGTAAAAAGAGAACTTGCTTGAGAAAATAGAAAAAGTGATAGAGAAGAAGAAAGAAAGAGATGGATAAAAAAGAATTGATAAGAGAGTTGGTCAAATTGATTAGCACGGGGAAAAGAGAACAAGAAGAGAGAGAGAGAGAAAGAAAAGAGGAAAGGATAAAGAAGAGATAGTTGTGGATGCAACAAGAAATTATAGGGCTTAAGCAAGATGTAGAGCAACTGATGGTACTCTTGAAGGAAATAAGTAAAAGTTAAGAAACTAGGATTGAGTTTGTGTTGAAAAAGAAAGAAAAATGGCCAATTAGGTTGCTTGTGCAAAGGAGACAAAGGATGCAACTAAAGACAATGATCTAAGATAAGAGGAAATAAGACAAAAGTAGAGGAAAAAGAGGATGAAAAAGGTAGCAAGAAAGAGAGGTGATTAAAGATATGGTGTTGAAAGAAGACAAAATTGATGATGAAGAAGTTATAGAAGCATTTTTGGCTTCTCTTGAGGAATAAGAACAAGATGAAGAGGTGGCATGGAAAGAAGAGCTTATAGGAGCATCAAAGCCTCAAATTTTTGAATGTAGGTATGAAGAGTGAACAAGCAAGTAGCTAGTTAGGAGCATTGAATCATGAGATGAATGATGAAGATGAGGGCAAGAAGATAATGAACCAAGAATCACAAATGGCTAGTAAAGAAGACAATGCATTTTTTTATGAGAGTCTTGAGCAACTGCAAAAGGAAATAACAGTCTTGGAATATGCCATATATGGAGTGCAAGCATGTGAAGAAAAGACACAAATCAGTCTAAGGGAAGAGGAAGAGAAGCATAGAGTATTGATGGATGAGGGAAAACAAACAAGAAGTCAAGAAATTAAAGAAACATACAAAGAAAGGGATGGTTACATGATGGATATGACCTATACAGGGATAAAGATGATGGAAAAATATGGAGGATATGTATTTTTGTTGATATGTTTGTTTTTGCAAGTACAAGAGATAGAAGCATGAGAATGATGAAGATAAAGATGGAATGCAAGGAGCAAGGAAGAAATGTCAAGGAAAATTCAAGACAAAGGGACACCATATGGGACATAGGAGGTCTTAAGGAAAGAAAGGATAGTGGAAGTGAAAACAAAGGACAAGAACAAACAAAAGTGAAGAAGACTCAGCTATGTAATTAAGGGCAAGGACATTTTTCTCCACCCTAGGAGTATGATGCAGGGGCATCATTAAACAAAACATCAAGTAGTAATTTCTTCTTTCTTGTCATGATTATAAGCCATGGAAGTGTCTAAGAGGTCTTAAAGAGTCATTTAGGGTTCATGACAAGCTTAGGAAAATTGAATTTTCTTCATACTGTGTTTTCCTCCAAAAGGGATTTGAAATTAGTAATGCTTTGTAAAAGTGGAAAGTGACTTGTGAAGGCTTTTTCAAGGGAGAGGATGAAATGTTAGCATGAGTAAGTGAGTTTAAGCATGATATTAGTGAGTCCTAGGGTTGAAAGAGTTATAAAGATGTCAAAAGTAATGTAATGAAGCTAATTTTGACTATGACTTAGTCTTGAGAGTCATGAAGTTATTTAGGGTATGAATAAAAGAGGGAGAACGAGTTTAGAAAGAAGGAGAATCATTTAGAGACGTCATTCCTCATGGAGGAGGAGTTGGGAAGCTAGATGGAGAAGAGATTTTGTATGTGAAGACTTTGGGATTGTTAATAAAACCATGGTTGCACTATATTTGTTGATATTTTTGTACATTCCTGATCCTCTTTGATAATATGCTTAAGTTTGTGTTTCTTTGATGGATATATATAGTTTTGTTTTTGTCATAATCATTTCCATGAAAGATGAGGTGTGAGCACTTTGTTTCAACATCCAAGTTCATATTGAAACTATGTATATGTAAGTAGTGCATGAGGTTGACATTTTTTGAGAATAAGAATACTTTACAATGTGATATGACGTTTGTATAAGTGTATTGAGTGATTTCCTTTAAAATCTCTGTGGGATCGGGAGTTTTAAAGTGATTAGTCTTTGTCTTGTGAACTGTCATTTTGCTACATTGAAGTGTAATCGAGTAATTGTATGTTTATAGGGCTTGAATTCATAAGAATCCAAGATCGTGTTTGAAATATGTTCTTTCATACATCCATGATGCCGAGGAGGGTAATGCGATTAATTAAGATGACACGTGTTTAAAATATTTGAACCTTGCATTCTATGAATCGTGAAATGACTCAAGCCTATGTAGGGAAATCATAAAGATTGTGAAATCTCATAGAGGCATTAAGAGAGAGGAAGTTGAAGGTTTAATTCATCATAATATTAATAAGGAGAACATGGAATCGGTGATGAAGGAGTTGTTTTGACCCACTAATAAATGCATTTGCAAACCGTGAATTGTTTGCTCACCCACGCAGGGTCAGGGGACGTAGTATTTGGAAGAAGTACTTCATGTACTCAATGGCCTCCACTGGTAAGACCCTCTTGTGTATATCCTTGAGATGAAACTTCATGCAAAAGTTAGAATTTTGAATCATTGATCATAGAAAGTTATTGCAAAAATAGACCTCTCTCGACTCCACAATGGTGCATAGCCAAGTTAGAGCTAGGGCACAAGTTTTGGAACAATAAAATCAGCAATGTATGCATGAAACTTTGTAATAATAATAAGTGAAAGAATATTAAGGAGATAAAAGAATAATTTCAAGGGTTTAATGGCTAGAAAATGAGATTTTTATAATAGTCTAGGAGAAAACAGTGAAGCACAATCCAAAAGCCTAGTTAGAAGGGTTGAATTCTAAAGGAAGTACCAATCAAGCTTAGAATTTTCCCTTGAAACTTCCTAACCACCTTCAAACCCTTAATGGGTTCCCAGAAACCATAAATATATGTCTTTAAAGTTACTAAAAAGGAATCTATGCTTGACAATAGGCTCTAAAATACCTACTTGAGGGTTTAAAAACATGAATACAAAAGGTGAGGTTGAAGGTGATGTAGAAGGAGTTGGGGTTGAAATTTTAGGAGCATTTCAGAGGTATGGAGAGTGAAATAAAAGAGGTGATAAAGATTTGTGGGAAACCATGGAAGCATATAACCTAGGTATGAGCAGGGTGTATATTCTATAGAGCCCTCAAGGGTCGGTTTTGACAAAAATGGTTAGGAGATTGTATCTTTATGGTTTGAATGCATTTCATTATTGTCTCTAATAGTAAATTAAGTAAACAAATAGGAGAAGAAGACTTGGAGGAGTTAAGAATCCCAAAAATCCAAAGTGGATTACTTCAATGAAGAGCAAATGAAGAAGGATGATGGACATGTTGTTGAAAAGGTGAGTGAAGGATGAAGTACATTAAGTACATGACTTATGAGTACCTTAGTTGATGGAATGGTATCATTTTTAGAGTGAGAAATAGGGTATGATAATGCATTAGAAACTTCCAAGTGGTAATTACTCCATTTCTTGTATTACAAGCCAAGTTAATCACCTTATGGACCTTATATGATCCTCAAAATGTAGAGTAAGGTGGAATTTTGGTTGTTGTAAACCTTCTGATAGTTGATTTGATGGTTTTTTTAGTTTATTGGCTACATCAATGGTTTTCTAGAGATGCAGGGGTTTGTAAATAGATGGTGGTCACCAACTAGATCGGTAACCTTCCCAACTTATTGTTTTAAATCAGCTACAATATAACTCTATAAACTCACCTTAAAAATCTTTGAATGATGTGGCCAAATCACCTCACCGATGGGATCAACTTACCCTCTCAGCTTAGTTCACAACCCAACTTGCCATCCAACATATTCCACAAGAATGTAGCCAACTTTGTTCTATAGAAATACCTTTAAATTTAGATGTACTACTAGATTTCGAGGTTGTCTCCAAATTTGGAGGAAAAACCCTTGATAGGGAAATTTTTTTAGATTTTTTATTTTTCGATTGCTAATGAGTAATTATTGATGTAGGTTTCATTTACTACGACATACAGGTTGTTAAAGGTTCCCAAAATAAAAATCCCTTGTTAGCTGCTAGAGACATCCCTGTCTTGAGTCTTGAAGATGTTGTGCTTTGTAAAGTCGTATTTGGAGGATGCATGCAACATCATTGGTTTCATATGAATATTCAACAATTTCTAGCCCAAGATATCTTAGATACATGAATGGATCACTAAACAATGGATCTTCTAAATTAAGGTTAAGATCAAACCCTATCCTTTCTCTAAAGCGTATTTCATTACCATGTTTGATTCTATCGAGGATCGTGAAATCATAAACAATAGGTATTGGGTTTGCGGGCATCAGTATGGACTCATGAATAAACCCTGTGTATCCCTTATTGGATCCATTGAAAGACTTATTTGATATAACCACCATCTAGGTTAGACTCCCTGGTCTTCCCCTCGCAACTTTGGGATAAATCCTTCCTTGAAGCCATTGGTAATTAGTTAGGGGCCTTTGAAAAATCTGATGTTGTTACAACCCTTTAGCACGTAATACTTATGTTAGGATTCTTGTGGATGTAGATGTCTCCTAGAACCTCCCCAAGAGCATAATTTTTTTGATTGGTGACAGAAATTGGAACCAAAGATTGGACTATGCAAGATTATATTTTTGGTGTCAGAGGTGTTTTGAAATGGGAAATGTGTTAACAGACTATGGTCACTCTAAGAAAAAAGGGGGCCAATCCTACATGGTGGGTGGATTATCTCCCTTTTCACTTCACCATTAATCCCTCTCCTGATCTTTTTCCTGATGTTGTTTCAAGCTCCACTCGGGTAGCCTCTCCCTTGGCTGTGAACCCCTCCCAGTTGCCTCATATATAATCAAATAATCATACTTCATAGGCCTATTCTAAGGAATTTTTGGAGAGGTTAACCCCTCTTCTCCCGATAGGTCTCCTTTTCGACCTATTTCCTCTTTACATGTTCTTCTCTCATGTGATTTTGGTGCCGAGCTTAACAAGGAGGAGTGGATAGTAGTCCGTAAAAAGAAAATAATCTCCACTAAATCGTAATCATCCCCTTCTCATACAAAACTCAGATCACATTCTTCGATATTGGTTAACCGCAATTATTTGATGTTGGTAGTATGTAGGGGTTGTGCTTTTGTCACGCTTAGAACTTTGATTTTGTTGTGTTTTTTTATCTACATTGTCATATTTGGAATTTGGGCCTTTTTGTTCTTGGGTAAGATCCCATTCAAAAAAACTTTCTCCTTATTTAAAAATTAATACCTAATGCAGAGGCAAGCGGTCTTGAGTGACTCCTTGCACAATGCACATCAAACCCTTATTTTTTCCGCAATCTTCTTGCAAGCAGATTCAAAACCTGATTTTCACCGTAATGAGTGTGGGAGGCTAGGTATGGGTATGGGAAGTGGCATAGGGATTCAATGGATTATTTTCTATTACTCAAGATGTTGGAAATATTGTCATTAATGTCAAAGGCTTAATCATTGATGTATTTGGTTAACAATAATCGTGTAATGTGTTTGATGGAACTACTAATGGATGTTGATGGAAATGGTAGAAAGTAGTTCAAACAACCAAAAATATGTAGGGCAGAAAACAAAAGTTTAAATGTATGAATTTTTTTTTTTTTTTGCATAAGGATTATCATGGTATACGTGATATATACACACTGTACATAGAGAGAGATATCAACATTTTAAGGTGTTCATATGCCATGCTTTATGGTGAAAACAAAGATTCAAACGACATAATTAAATCTCCATGTTTTAGTCTAATAAGGGGTGATTAAAGGAACAATAAATATGTCCATAAGATGGTTTAAAATACATATAAAAATGTTGTTTTTATTTTGACAACCCCATTTGGAAAATAACGCCAATTTATAGCTATGGCCGACATGTGTATTTGTATAATTAAAATAAAAGATGGTTAATTAAATAATGAAAAGGTTGTGTTGGTTGGAATGATGTGTCTTTTCGAAAGGATGTGAAAAGGATATATAAGGAGATGGAATCATTCGATTTAGATAAGAAATTTGAGTGCTTCTTCATTCAAGTTTAAGGGAGAGAAGAAGATGAGCGAGAATATAAAATAGAAAAAAAGAGTGAAGGGAAAATTTATTTTAATGAAGATTTGCAATGATTTATATATGTGAAGGGACTGAAATAAATAAGAAGAATATTCGAGCAATGCTTGTTCTATCCTGTCACAAGCAAAGAATAACATAAAAGATAGAAAAGAGTTTGTTTTTGTAAGGAAGGTTAGTGCCTTCATATTCAAATAGATCGGTGTTAAGCCTTGCTTTGAGTTGGTGCTTAGAAAAAAGGGGTTGGTGCTCCTATAGGTTGGGTGCCTACAAAATTGTAATTTGGGATTGGTGTCTCCTATAGGTTGGTGCCTCTGAAACATTTTGAGAAAATAATAAAGAATATTTTCTCCTTGTTTTTCTCCTCAAAGGGTTTCCACGTAAATCTGTGTCTATTTGCATTGTGCTAGTTTTCTTTGCATTTATTGATTGCTTTGATATATTCACTGTGAAATTGATTAATTTTGATTACGGTTTTGATATTAAGTGTTAAATTTAAAAATATCATAATACTGATTCACCCCCCTCTCAATATTATCTTGTGCTTAACAATTGCTATCAGAGCGGGTGCCTTCATGAACAATCTAACAATTGAAAGGTAGATCTTAGAAGCACATATGACTACTCATCAAGTACAAGAAGGTTTTTCTTCAAACAAGGCTCCATTGTTTGATGGAACAAATTATGCATTTTCAAGCATAAAAATGAAAACATATCTAATGGCACTTGAGTTTGATATTTGGAAATCGAATGATTGGATATATAATCCCATCGGGCCCACGACGATCAAGCCGAAAAGAAGGATTTTGAAAACAATGCCAAGGTGATGAATGCAATATTATGTGGCCTCGTCAGAATCTAAGTTTGTTAAAGTAATGCAATGTGACATGGTGAAGGAGATATGGGACAAACTTTGAACTATCTATGAAGGTGATGAAAAGGTTAAAAGGGCTAAGCTTCAAACCCATAGGAGAAAATTTGAGAGCCTGAAAATGAAGGATGAGGAGAATGTTGCAACCTATCTTCTTCACGTGGATGAGGTTGTCAATGCCATAAGAGGGTTAGGCGAAAATATTGAAGAATCCATGATCGTTCAAAAGATTCTAAGATCTCTACCATTAAGATTTGATGCTAAGGTGTCTACCATTGAAGAAATGAAGGATCTTGATAAGTTGAGCATGGACGAACTACATGGAATACTGACCACGTATGAAATGAGGACTGAGTCAAATAGACCATCAAAGAAGGAAGCTGCATTCAAAGTCTCAAAGAAAGAGAAAATCAAAGAACTTGAATCAAATGAGAACTCAAGCAACGAAGAAGATGAGAAATAAGCCTTGTTCATTCAAAAGTTAAAGAAAGGATCTGGAAAGTACAAAGGTAAGTTACCATTTAAATGTTTTAACTATGGTAAAATTGGTCATTTTGCGGCTAAGTGTCTCGATAAAGAAGATAATAATGATGAGGAAAGAAAACCTAAATTCAAAAGGGAATTCAAGAAAAGAAAAGGCAAGAAAAGATTTGGAAAACAAAACAAAAGATTATATTCAAAAGGACGTAGTAGATCATCCGAAGAAAGTGGGATAAGTGACTCGAGATAGTGCTAATGAAGAAATATTATTCATGGCTATAAAAGATGACCTAGAAAGAGATGAAGACATGGAAGAAAAAAGTGACGTGAGTCTTAAAGAGGAACTTATCTATGCCTTAGGAGAGTTGAAAGCTCTTAAAAAGAAAAATCGAAACAAAAGTTACACTCCTAAAGTATGAAGAATAAGATCGTAACTTTGAAACTAAGATATCAAAATCTCTTGAAGAATCAAGAAAGATGGTCATGGATCTAAAAACCAAAATTGAAGAAGAAAAATGAGTTGAGGAAGAATTAAGAAATTAGCTAAGGACTAAGGAAGAAGGCGTGAAAAGCGTGACTTAGAGATCGTTGCTTTGAGAAAGGACTTGGAAAAGAAAATGCCAAAGTTATAAGTAATTTAAAATTCATGAAAAGTACCGAGATACTAGATGAAATTTTGAACCGATAGAAATCAACATCTAACAAGACTGGTCTTGGATATAAGGAAATACAAGACACAACTAACACAAAAGGTATAGAGTCATCGAAAGAGACAAAAGAAGAGAAGTCAAAGACCTATGCGAAACACTCAAGGAAGCTATGAAGAATGAATAGTTGAAAAGGGAGAAGAGATTTATGAAGATCAACAATTCTTACAAGGAAAGCAAAGATGAGAACAAGTTTAGAAGACCAAATCCTCCAAGATATACTCACATGTCCATGTTTGAATTCTTTTATGTCTAATGCTTCTATTGTAATCATTTTGGTCATAAAGAAATATATTTTAGAGTACGGGTGAGAGACAACAATATAAAGAACAAAGGTGTGTATGGATTCTCAAATAGAAATTACAACTCCTTTGCTCCTTTATCGAACTATGTTGAAGATATTATTTTTTATAACTGCAATAACTATGGACATATGGCAAGATTTTGTAGAACCATCCAAATCGAACCAGAAGGTAAATGCTCCAGAAATAAAGAAGAAAGAAGCTATAAAATTTTGGAAATAGAAGAAAGAGGATGATGGGCAAGATAAAGAGAAATCTATGCTTGTTCAAACAATATTCCATGCATAGGGTGAAGGGAAATTGTGGTACATTGATAGTGGATGTTCAAGACATATGACCGAAGATAAAAGTAAGTTCATCTCATTGAAGAAAGTAAATGAAGGTACAAAGAAATTCGGTGATAACGCTTAAAGCAAAAATTGTTGGAAAAGGTCCGTTGAGTCTTGATAATGGTAAAACAAAAATGAAGAATGTTTTATATGGTGATGGATTAAAGCATAATCTATTAAGTGTAATCCAAATGTGTGATCAAGGACACACACTTAAGTTTTATCTTTGAAGGGTGTGAGATAAGGAAGGCGTATACATGAGAGTTAGTAGCAGATGCACATAGTAACGATGAATAACCTATACATGCTAGGAGAAGTAAAAGGAGAGAAATGTTGTCTAAGTTAGGTTGAACAAAATTGGCTATGGTTGAAGATAGTTAGCTATGGCATAGAAGGATGGGGTATATAATTTTTGATAATCTTGTGAAAATCAACAACAATCAGGCTATGCGGGATATGCCTAAGGTAACGAAACATGTAAGTACTCTATGCAAGCAATGTCAAGCATGGAAAGCAAACCAAAGAAATATTTAGAACGAAGGAGTATTAGACCACCAAACCACTGGAGATGATTCATACCTTGATTTGTGTGGACCTACCAAAACAGAAAGCATATAAGGTGAGAGTTATTTCATGTTATTCATTGATGACTACACTAGAATGACTTGGGTAGCCTTTCTAAAAGAAAAGTCGAAGTAGTTGAGAAGTTCAAAGCTTTCAAGGATTTATTAGAAAATGAAACCAGATTTAAAATAAAGTTCTTGAGGTCGGATCGTGGAGGTGAATTTGCATCAAATGAATTCATTGAATATTGGGAAGATCATGGAATCAAAAGACAATACTCACCGCAAGGGCTCCACAAAAAAATGGAGTGGCAGAGAAAGAAATAATTGAACTGCGGTCCAAGAGATGGCTAGAACCATGTTAAATGAATCTAAGCTATCAGATAAATTTTAGAGAGAAGCGGTAATTACGACTGTTCATATCTTGAATAGAGGGAAAATAAGAGTTAATCATGACAAAACTCCTTATGAATTGTGGAAAGGAAGACCAACTACTGTAAAATATTTCAAAGTGTTTGGGAGTAGATGATTTATTAAAATAAATGAACAAAACTTGGACAAATTTGATTCAAGAGCGAATGAAAGAATTTTTCTTGGCTACTCTATTAAAAGAAAAGCTTATAGATGCTATAACAAAAGACTACAAACTATAGTAAAAAGTGCAAATGTGAGAGTGGATGAAATTGTGAATCAAAAAGCTAAAGAACTTCTAGAAGAGAACTTAGAAATACTCGAGGTAGTAGAAGAAAAGGAAGAGGAAGAAGATGTTGAAAAATTAAGTAAATATGAAAGGAAGGACACCAAAACACCATCTCGCTTCATAAGAAGAATCATGATGAAAGTCAAATCATTGGAAACCTTGATGATGGATTACAAACAAGAAGAAGAATTGTAAGTGCATCGAGAACCATTAAATTTCTCCTTATTATCCAAAATAGAGCCAAAGAAATTTTTAGAAGCCACCATGATAATATTGGATAAAGGAAATGGAGGAAGAGTTAGATCAAATTGAGAAGAATGAAATGTGGGAACTTGTACCAGGACAAAGGATCGAATGTGATTGCACTAAGTGGGTATTACGAAATAAATTGAATGAATATGGAAAAGTCACTCGAAACAAGGCAAGGTTAGTATGTAAAGGGTATGCTCAAGTAGAAGGTGTTGATTTTGAAGAAACTTTTGCTCCTGTTGCTAGATTAGAAGCAATTAGAATGTTTCTTTCTTTTGCGGTATTTAAGAACTTCAAAGTCTATCAAATGGATGTCAAATCAACATTTCTAAATGGGAAGTTAGAAGAGGAAGTATACATAGAATAGCTTGAAGGGTTCCTCCTATCAAAAAATGAAGATTATGTGTGTAAGTTGAAGAAGGCCTTGTACGGATTAAAACAAGCCCCCGAGCATGGTACTCTAGGCTTGATAAGTATCTACAAGACCAAGGGTTCAAGAGAGGACTTGCTTGATAACAATAGTTACTTTAAAATTGAAGGTGAGCACCAACCGATTGTTGTTGTGTACATAGATGACATAATTTTTAGAGGAGACAATGAGGAAATATCTAAAGAAATTTGTTGAATACATGCAAAAGGATTTTGAGATGTCTATGTTGGGAGAGTTATCATTTTTCATTAGATTACAAATTTCTCAATCGATAAAGGAATATTTATATCCCAAACCAAATACGTGAAGGAAATGTTGAAGAAATTTGGCGTGGAGGAGTGTGCACTGTTAGCACACCTATGGCTACCGAAACTAAGTTGAGAAAAGATGATGAATCTCTAAATGCTGATCAAACTCTCTATAGATCAATGATTGGGAGTTTACTATATGTGATGACATCCAGACTAGACATCATGCAAGTAGTGGGTATGGTTGCATGTTTTCAAGCAGGTCTAAAAGAAACACATGTGCAAGTCTGTAAAACACATATTCAAATATCTAAAGGGAACTATGGATTATGGGTTATGGTACCCAAGGGTAAAGACTTCACATTAGTAGCTTATACAGATTCAGATTGGTCAGGATATGTAGATGATAGAAAAAGTACAAGTAGAGGAGCATTCTTCCTTCGAAACAACCTGGTATCTTGGTTAAGTAAAAAGTAGAACTCGTATCCTTATCAACAACAAAAGTAGAGTATATAGCAGTAGTGTTATGTTATACTCAAATTCTATGGATGAAGCAAACCTTAAAAGATATCAAAGTAGAGTATGATCATCCAATCTCCATATTATGTGATAATACCAGTGCGATAAGTATTTCAAAGAATCGGTTATGCATTCTAGAACAAAGCATATTCCCATAAGATATCACTTCTTAAGAGAGAAGGTGGCAGAAAAGTAGGTAAAGTTGGAATTTGTTGCTACATCCAAATAAATAGTAGATATCTTCACCAAGCCACTTCAAAAGGAGACATTTGAATATCTACGATAGAAGTTGGGAGTAATATCCTTTGTTTATTCCTATTGAAAAACCAAGAGAAGCATCAGTGAGGGGGACCTAAACATTACAATATTCATCTCCTAGATTGGCCCTTTGCCATTGATGTCAAAGGTGGAGAATGACAGTAAGGGGGAGTTATAGCAAGGAGGAGTTACAGAAAAGAATTTTTTTTGGATGGTTTCCATCAATGAAAAAGGGGGAGATTGTTGGAAATATTTTCACTAATGGCAAAGGCTTAATCATTGATGTATTAGGTTAACGGAATTGTGTAACGGAAGTTGATGGAATTACTTGATGGATGTTGACGGAAATGGTAGAAAGTAACGGAAATAACCAACAAGTATAGAAGGGAAAAAAATGAAAGTTTAAATACATGAAAATAAGCATTTTTTCATAAGGATTATCATGGTATAAGAGATATATACATAATTGTACATAGGAGAGAGATATCAACATTTTAAGGTGTTCAAATGCCATGTTTTATGGTGAAAAAGAAGATTCAAATGATAGAATTAAATCTCCATGTTTTAATATGATAAGGGGTGATTAAAGGAGCAATAAATATGTCCATAGGATGGTTTAAAATACATATAAAAATGTTGTTTTTATTTTGGACGACCCCCTTTGGAAAATAGTGTCACTTTATAGTTATGACCGACATGTGTATTTGCATAATTAAAATAAAAGATGGTTAATTAAATAATGGAAAGGTTGTGTTGGTTGGAATGATGTGTCTTTTCGAAAGGAAGTGAGAAGGATATATAATGAGATGGAATCATTTGATTTAGAAAAGCAATTTGAGTGCTTCTTCATTCAAGTTTAAGGGAGAGAAGAAGATGGGAAAAATATGAAATAGAAAAAAGAGTGAAGGGAAGATTTATTTTAATGAAGAGTTGCAGCGATTTATATATGTGAAGGGATTGAAATAAATAAGAAGAATATTCGAAAGCGGTGGTTTTTCTATCACTTGTTGAAGCACCAACAACATAAAAGATAGAAAAGAGTTTGTTTTTCGTAAGGAAGGTTGGTGCCTTCATATTCGAAGAGATTGGTGTCTCTTGTTGAGTTGGTGCTTAGCAAAAAGGGGTTGGTGCTCTTGTAGGTTGGTGCCTACAAAATTGTAATTTGGGGATTGGTGTCTCCCGTAGGTTAGTGCCTACAAAAATTTGAGAAATATAATAAAGAAGATTTTCTCCGTGGTTTTCTCCTAAAGGGTTTCCACGTAAATTTGTGTCTATTTGCATTGTGTTGGTTTGCTTTGCATTTATTGATTGCTTTGATATATTCACTATGAAATTGATTAATTGTGATTACAATTATGAGATTAAGTGTTAAATTTAAAAATATCATAATACTGATTCACCCCCTCTCAGTATTATCTAGTGCTTAACACAAGGTTCTCCAAGTCCTCTAAAATTTTCGTGCAACCTCTCCTAAACAACTCATGACCTCTCCAACTCGATACCAAATGTAATTCTACAATAGGGAGGAAGAATGATTATTATATTAATGTAGAATAAATCAATTTATGGAGAAACAAGAAGTATTACAAGATGTATATGTATTGAACAAAAATACAAAATAATAAATGGTTACACAAGAGCAAAAAATGCATACATGTATGAATATAAAAATATATGGTTTCAATAATATAACTATATAAAAAAATGTTTTTATGGGGTACTTGCCTTTTCATCTCGGGGCATTATCCACATCACTTGGTGAGTCATCTCACTTAGGTAAGATCATAGGTCTTAGGTGTCTTAGGAGCTATGACATATTTCGTCAAAGAATCTGTACTATGTGCCAATGTGCGTTAATGTGTCATACATGAGTTACTTTCCATTTCTAGAATGTAACTCCTTTCTCCCTTGTGGAGGTATGATTGGTCTTGCATTGGGAGTTACATAAACATGCTATTTGTACCTTCTTTTCTGATCTATGAGAATGAGTAGAACCTCTTCTTTTGCATAAATTTTTCATGGCGGTTGAATTATTGCTTACAACATGGAACTCCATCATGTTATCATTTGAGTGCAACTCAAACGATGTGCACGCCATTCCCTTGATCTTTGTTCTCACACTATCTCACATGGTATCGAGAGAACATTGTTGGGATTCACATTAGTCGCATTTTGTCATCCGTTGCCTTTTGTGCTTTTACTAGTTTTTTGTGCAAGTTTTTAATTTGTTTTAATTTTTCTTTACTTTCATTGTTTGGGCTCATCTCGCTTTTTTTGTGGATTTTTTCTAGTTTGTGTGTTATTTTCAGTGCACGTGTAGGTTATTTTTGGAGTTTTGGGTCTTTCAGAGCTTCCTTGCCAAATTTAGCTATCTATGACTATCTTTGCGTAGTAATAGTCTTTTAGAGGTATTTATGATTTTTTTTTAATTGGAAATACTTTTAGTTTGAAAAGTTTATGATTTTTATACAAATCTACGTCCTTCCCTCCTCATGTTTTCCTCCTTCTCTTTCCTATACCATTCCATCTCTCCTCACCCATTTCCCCAACTCCCTCTAAGCTCCTCCTAGCTCCTCGGTCAAGCCCATTCATGGCTCAACGAGCTCCCTGGCAAGTTGGGTCTTTGACTACGAAGTTAGATTATGTTGGCTTGGTCTTGTTTGGTGGGTGTTTGTTTTTCCTAGATCGACAAGCTATTTATGGGCTTGTCTGTGTTGGTTTGGCATGTCGGTTTTGGTTTGGATCGATTAGCCTTTCCCCGACTTGGCAACTAATTAATCGAAATCTAAATTTTATAAGTTAATCTAAGAAGTACAACAATACAATAACTGAAATATAAATGCTAAATAATTTATTTGATAATTTAAATGAAATGAAATAGGAGGGAAAAGATACTAAATTGAAAAAAACTTACCTCACAATAATTTGGGCAGAGATGGATGTCGTGACGAACCTCAAAAATTGTAGAAGTGGCATATTTGGCCGTACTAGGATGCCAGAGAGGAGCGGAGCACTGTGGGTGCCCGGTCTGAATTATGGGCACCCTAGTCTGTGGATTGACTCAGAAACTGAATTTGATAAGGTCACTAAACCCTCGCAATATTTCTCCTTTGATTTGGTTAGTGTCATGCTCACTTGGTTGATATCACTATAAATCACCAATGAATAATCTCCTGCAAAACCCCACACAAAAGCATCAAACCCTAAAAATGAAAGATGCAAATGAATGGGTCAGACTGTCCTCAACTTCCAAATGGATGGACTTATGATTGAGCATTGCACTACATCTCAAACCCGATGTAGTTCTATGTGTTTGTGTGTGCAATCATGTGCCTAGGGTTCCCTATCGCAATGACGCTAAAAGTAGTGGGCAATAGCTAGATAAAAATGTAGAATAGTGGATGGAATAGAATAAAATCCCCTTCCTATGAAGTGTGTGATGTAGAATAGTGCCCAAATATAGTCCCTTTCCTTATGTAGATAGTTATCCCTTAGTAGAAATAGTCTGCCTTTAAGATAATGTGTATGTTGTGTTTGTATAGGATCTCTTTCAAAAATTTCAACACTAATGACCCGACATGCCGACTAGTACCTAGGGGAATGGGAGGGAAAATTATAAAGACCGACCTTGAACATCTAAATGAGAACCAAGTATGACCGGGACCAGGGCACATAGGAATGAGGTCCTGGGCCACCTAATCCCTCCCTAGAGCCCTAGTGAGACTAGAGATGATAATTGAGTAATTAACGACATATGAGACTCCCGAGAGACAACAAGAATTGTGAAAGTAATTGATGACTGTGTAAAAACTCAATGACAATGATTAACTAAATTGACAACAAGACTAGGGGATGAGCCATTAGTGAATACTTTTCTTATGCAAGATCCATATATAAAATAACATACTTGGAGGTATAATAATAGACTATAGCAGTAAGTGTGTGATTTTATGACTACAATCGTCTTGTGCTTGGCTCGATCGCTCCGTGCTTTCTTGGATTGGACCCATTCATTTAAACCCTTCCTTGGTAATTTGACACCAGATCAAAACTTGTTCTTTGCTACCCTCAACCCTCGAGCTCGTGCATAGCTCCACCCATGGCCCGACTAATTTTTTTAGCTCATTCTATCTTGGTTTCTCTACCCTTGGCTCATTCAAGCCCTCAAATTAGTTGGCATCCCGCTTGTGCTGCTCTACTAGACCCAATTTCACCCCGTCATCACAATTTTGACCCTACGTGTAATATTCTATACCTTGTTCTGTCATTGGCTCCTTAGTCTCCGTTATGTCACTCCCCTACACTAAGTGTATGTATTTCAACCCTAGTGACCATTTCCCGTTACGTGCATTGAGCTCGTAGTCTCTTCCCGCCCCAAGCCATTTCCCCATGCTATCCACCTCATCATTGTGCGTTACCCACCTAACTCATTGTTCCGTGCATCTTGATCCATGTCTCTTCTTCCTCTCGGTCCTCCCACGAAGCCACCACATGGCTTTCCCATCCAACCACCTCGTTGATTGGTCGACCACTGACACCTTCCCTCCCTTTACATTTTCTAATCCCTCACATTTTCTTAATCTTAGCCTATGTTTTTAAATTTGAAGGCCTATATTAATCTTAACTACAAAGTTATGTTGTGTGGGGTACTTGCTTTGTTATTTTGGATCATTGTCCACATCACTTGATGAGTCATCTCATTTAGGTGAGATCATAGGTATTAGGTGTCTTAGAGCTATGATAGATTTCGTCATAGAATTTTTTTATACACGTTAATGTGCGTAAGTGCATCATACAAGAGTTACTTTTTTTTCGGAATGTAACTCCTTTCTCCTGTGGAGGTATGGTTGGTATTTCATTGGGAGTTACACAACACTCTTATTTGTACCTTCTTTTCGATATATGAGAATGAGTAGACCCTTTTATTTTGCATATATTTTTCATGGTGGTTTAATGCTTGCTTACTACATGGAACTCCGTCATGCTTCTATTTGAGTGCAACTCGGTTGATGTGTGCGCCATCCCACTTGATCCTCGTTCTCACATTCTCTCACACAAAATAATCAACCAATTAACTAATTACTTTAACCACTTACATATGATAACTTGTAAATATATCTACAATGTAAAATTACTATGTCTTATGATTTTTACCGAACAGTTGTGGTTACAACACGTTTTGCATGTAGACATTTGCACACATGTCTAGGAAGGTCTATTAGATTGAATCGTTAGGGTGATCCTATGGTGTTAAGTTATAACCCTATGGGGATTGTGTGAGTTTGTGTAAAACTCTATAATTTGCCATTTGTTCCCAAGTTTGTGTGATTTTCATGTAGTTCAATAAAATATATGGTTATTGCTTATACTATTGTTATTGAGTATATTTTGTCGTGTAATTATTAATGCAAAACAAAATAATACATAATTTTATTATGACCCCTAACTATAACTACATCAATAAAACATCAATGCATAACTTAAGTTACATACTATCATACTTATATTAGATAAATCTATGTAAATTATGTTGAGAGGTTTCATTCTCGAGGCACGTATAAATATAAATATGATATTTTCATTTTCAAATGTTGAATTGGGTAAAGTTATAATTTTCATAAAGTATTTTTTATGTGAAATAATAACGGTCCTAATGTTTTCTTTCACCGGCATAACATGAGACTCCTCCACTCCATACTACAATTATAGAATGCTTCGCGGCATAACAAGAAGTACATATTGATTACATATGAATATTATTAAAATAAACATATAATTTATTATTTCTAAAAACAACCCTGAACTAAAATTAAAATTCCAACAATATTCGATAGATATTTGTATCTATTAAACAATAAGATTTGAAATACTTAAATACGTTAAACTATACTATTCGAATATTGATTTTCAAAAGTATACAAACGTCCCATTTCTACAATTATCTCAACTAATGTGTTAAACTATATTGGATTAAACCTAATTACATCAAGTATGTACACCTTAATGCAAAGTGTAGAGTTGAAGCTTGGAACTTTGACTAATAACAACTAGTGGAGTAAAAGTTATTCTAAAACCCTTTGGCATAAGGAAAACAAATATTGCACCTGCGGAGTCCATCTTAGACAGTCGGGGCAATTTTTCCTAGGACGGAAAGAGTTACTTGGGGCGTAAATTAGGTATTTCATTTTAGCCGTCCACACGAGAAGCAGGAGAATCCCCACGTGGGTAATGACTCGATTTATTCTATTCTATTCTTGCTTTCCAAACATACCAAAGGCAAAAAAATTTCACGTTTGTCTTCCACGGAAAACTGTATTTATACACCAGCCATCTCATAACTCAAATCACGGAATTTTTTAGCTTACATTAATCTAATTACCTCTCATATTCAACTCGCATTAACTCAATTTCTGAGATTTCGTTTGGGCTTAGTTGTATTGTTAATTGCAATGGAGTCAAATATGAGTGTACGCGCCAGAAATTGTAGTGATGGTGATGACCCTGTTTCAGTTGGAGGAGTTCAAATAAGGGAGACTCGTTCCTCCTACTTCCTCAATCTTAATCTTCAAGGTAGGTACCTCATTCTTTCTTTCTTCAATTTAATTTTGAAATTATTATTTGGATTTATAAGATCATGAAATTATTAGCAATGATCTCTGTGTAGGTTTGAGTAAAGATGATATTCAGCTGGAAATGGATAGCCAGCGATGTTTGATCATACGCGGGCAAAAGTATTACCAGGACATGGGAATTCATAGGTGGACGTGGCGGCTGGTGGATAATGGCAGCCCAACTATGAGCTCCAGGAAAAGAAAGCCTTTCAGAATTCCTGAGGACGTTAATGTGGGCGCCATTAGAGCAAGCTTTCACGAGGCCGGCGCGTTGCATGTTGTGTTGCCCAAATTGAGGCACACCAGATTTAGTCCTTACCATATTCATATTCACTCCTCCTCTAATTCTAATCGTGGTCGTCCACAACTGCACAGTAGTAAGCCACAGCAGCCTCAAATTGCTGAGGGAGTAAAAAAGAGCAGCAGAATGGTGATATGGATATGGAGATGGAGATGGTGCTGCCTGGTCATCCTGAAGATGATATGTCAACGGTAATCACAATTGAGGAGAAATGCAGGGAGATCCCAGCGTCTGCTCGGCTCCAAAGATCATGTGAAGAAGGAGATGATTTGATGAAGAAGCAAGAGGAGACGGTTTCTCAATCTGAGAATCCCCATGAAGTTGCAGGCGGGGAGGGCATGAAGGCCACTTACCATACGACCACTCAAGCAAAGCAAGGAAGTGCAACAGTACCCCAGACGAAGAGAAAGAGAGGGAAAGGAAGTTTGAAAAGCGGAAGGTAGGAAGAGCACTGATTAAGCATCCCAAGCCCTTCATATGTAAAGGGTTGTCCCATATTTTTCTTCCATTGCTACCATGGCTCGGCAAAAATTGGGCTGCGGATAAAGAAAAGTGGTGGTGTGCGTTTTGTTGTGTGTAATCTAATGAGAGTTAAAAGAAGCATGTGGAGACTAGGGATGGATCATGTACAAACTCCTCGTTAAATTATGAACGTTGTGACATATTCAACTCTGCACAGGTTGTTTTTATTTTAATTAATTTTAATAATAAATGTATGTATCTTTTAAAAATAAACATGAGTTTTGTGATTAGTTGTACCGTTTTATTTATTGGTAATATAGAAGTTATTTCATTTTTTTCAAAAAGATGGAATCCTACACACTTGTAATAATTGAAAGATGGATTTAAAAAAAAGAAAAAAAGATCATACTTCCATTCCCAAAAGAAACACTCTAGAAATAAATATGTTACACTCAAAAAGGAAAAATAACCAAAAATAATCGTCTAACATTAAAAATTCCACACAAAAATGCACATGACTAATACTCACAAACAAGTGAGGTCCATTTGTTTAGGTCAATAAAAAAACTATACTAAAAAGTGCTAAATCTAAATAAAATGTGTTTGGTTGAAAGAGATGGACTCCACTTGTTTGTGCATGTTAGATAAGCTCCACCCACAAAAATACAAAGCGAAGATATCCTTTACGATCACTCTCTTAGGGTTTATGTCCTTTTAGTTATATTGTCATTTATGGTGGTAAATTTTGTTTGACTATATTAATTACACTTCGCCAAGGAATTCTCCACTTCTTGGGTGGCAAGTTAATGTATACAACACCACACTACTCAACCACTACATCGTTTGATGTCAGTCTTTATAGTGGAGCTTTGAATAGCAATGACACCAAAAATAAGCTACAAAGTTCACACCAAACGTGTTTCATGAGGTAATGAATGTTACCTCCTAAACAACTCTATAATAGATGTTTTAGATTGTTTTACATTTAGTAAAGCTCGCTCACTTGTTTGAAGATTTTTATGTTTTAGTTGTATATTATATTGGTTAAGTCCCCTCTAACAACATGTTTAAGAATTGGGTGCATAATAGCTACTAGTTCCACACTATTAAGATTGAGGGTGTTGAAAACATGACCATTTTTTTTTCTTTTCAAGTTTATAAATGCAAAGTACTCTAAACCCGTAGTCCCCTATGGCCCCTAGTTTAACCACGATACCCTCATTGTCTTCTCCCACATGATTAAGGATCTTAATGTCCTAGAACATTGCAAGCTTACAATATTGGTTAGGGTTTAATTTCTAGGTCCACCCTTGTCCCTTGGGGTTTCGCAGACTAAACAATAAATCCATTAGGTCACTTCATGTGGCATGATTCAAACAAGTTTTATGTGGACATGATATTTCTAAGGAAATTAAACAAAGTGTTCATGTATGTGTGTGTGTGTGTGTGTGTGTGTGTTTGCTCGTGTGCGTGACCGTGTGTGTGTATACACACTTGTTAGAGATATTTTATGTCCCCGCACGGTTATTTTGACATGGTGATATCCTCTACATTGAGAGAGGGAAAATCCCTCGTATGATGTGAGTATTTCTTGGGCTTTTCTATACTTTAACCAAGAAGTACCCAAAAGGTGAGAAATGAGAAGAATGGAGAAGATAGAAAGGAGAGAAGATGGAAGGGAGGAGTCCAAAACACTAGGTTAAACAAATAGGGATGTCGGGACAACTCATGAATAATAAAAAAGGAGAAACACTCTTTCTCACTTGAGGTAAATAACATGGGGGAGAATTTTGTGGAGAGAACAAGAAACACCTAGAAGCACAAAGTCTTCACCATTCATGGATTACTAATGTATGTCACAAAGTACACCTACACAAATATGCAATACAAAGCTTGCAAATCCTAACATCACTTGTAATAAAAATGAACAAAAAGGTGAACAATATCCAACGACAAATAACTAAACATGATTTTGTGATTAGAAAATAACCAAATTAGAATATGAATTATTCTTCCAATACTCATATCCTTTATTCATGAAGTATGAAAATACATTATACACACAAAGTTGCAACAACTCTCTTCATAGATAAGAGAGGAAAAGAGAGTCCCTTTTACATTCTAGTTCAAGCCTTTTATAGGAATTTACAAATGAATCTTAATATTTTGGGTAACCTTTCAACTTAAAGTGCAATCCCAATGAAGAAATAGAAACTCTAAGTGACTTAAGTAACTTTTACAAAAGTGATTTCACAATGGAGAAATAAAATGTTGGGGAAGAAGAGAGAATCTCTAATTGAAATCGATCCAATCATCTATCAATACCAAGAGTCAATTCTACTGAAGAATTTTTAAACTCAATTTTATCTTCAATGTATCCTTGTCCATGTGTTAGACCAACTTCTAGTACCAATCCTCCATTTCAGCTTATGGAAACTGGGTGATCATTATTGCCTTCACCAGTGGTGAGAACAATCTCAGACTCAATCTTGTCACAAATTATCTTTAAATTTTTTCCAAACATAATATTAGGATCCTTCCCTGATAAGAAATGTGTGGAAAGGTTTTAGGTGTGGAAATTTAATTATGCCTAAAACAATTTTCCTCTATGCAGACAAAACAATAGTTGGAAGATAGTTTCTTCAAAGGGAAAAAATATCTTGGAGCTTCAAATCCTCTACAAACATTACCTTGGTTCAGATATATTTTCATGGACCGTAATGCTACCAAAAATTGAGGATGTATGCGGAAGTTATGACCCTTACAACACATGTGACCATTCCATAGTTCGCATTGAGAACATCCTCTCTCTAGAAGAGATAATTTGCAAGGAAAGGAAGGTGATAAATGTGTTTCATAATTCCAAAACCAGAAACAATCATATTTATCCTAATTAAATACTATGGGAAATGATTTCAGGAGAAAATGGGAGCAATGTGTAGCGAATTTCAATTGGATTCTCTTGGTAAAATTTGATGGCAATCTTCCTTAACAAATGGGATTTATGAGTATTTTATTCTTTGGAGAACTTGTGGAAACCATAAAAGTGCAAGTTTAGAGCTTCAAGAAAAAAAAATTCATTGGCAGAAAGGAGGAATTCAGTTCATGTTTTTCTCCTTCATTTTTGGGGAATTTTTATGTGGATGCTTGTGAGATGCAAGATGCACTTGAGAGAGGGAGAAACATTGATTTTTTAAAAATTTATCCAATCAATGGTAGAATATGATGAAAAACATAGCCATCCATATCTACTAAAATAATCCATCTCACCATGCAATAGATGGATCAAATGATTTAAATATTCAAGAGGAAGCTATGCTCCAAATTTCAAGTCATTTGGCATGCTAATTCACCAAGAAAAAGTAAACGGATTTTGGGAAAGCTAGAGAAAAAAAAGGTTTTCCAAAGCTGAAAAATTATTTCCCACATAAAAATAAAGCAGCTTCATCATCCAACACATAGGTTTGGTTCTTCATGAAGGTGTTCTCGAAAGGAGCATTTGGCAAAATTTCATGATTTTTCTTCCATGGAATCAATGGGGTTGAGAAAAAGAGATCTCGACAAGCTAGGACAAGGAGATACATTTCATGGATTCATGGAGAAAAAAATGGATGACATGTTAGGTTTTCCCCTTGTACTTTTTTATATTTTTCTATTGGGGTCATTAGAGGGAAAGTAGGAAGTTTAAAAACAACTTAAGAGGGAGAATAATTGAAGTTTGCAAATGCAAACTCAAAAGTCCACCCAATTTACATCTCCTCCATCTAAATTGCACTCCAATTAGGAGAGGGAAGGAACACTTTTGGAATGTAGAAAGCATTCCGAAATTTTACTTTGCATTGAGGGGCTTCAAAATGCACCATTGGGCCTGGGGTTGGGCAAAAACAAGCCAAAGCAAGGAGTTTTCTAATTTGATGTTACTTTTTGGAAATGGAATGAGATAATCGGTGAAAGCATACTTACGAGGGTATGGAAACAATTCATGCGATGTAAAATTTGCATTTGACCTCCCAAGAGTCTTCCATGCTCCTTAAGTGCACCTAAGTTATTAACATCATCAACCCAATGGAGAAATAGAAACCAACATTTCATTAAATCTTGAAATATTTCAGTCCAAATTAGAAACTAAAATTTTATATGTTGGTTTTTTTATCATCAAATATTGGAATTTGAATTTATTATTATTATATACCATTTTAGAGATATCATCTTTTTTGGATTTCAATTTTAGGGTTTATGATTTTTAGTGTTAAAAGGATAACAAATAATTATTGTTTTATTGAACATTCATTGAATGTAATTTATTTACAAGTTTTCCTACATTTATGACATCTTTCATGCATAAAAAAATGGCCATAATGCATTTAGCAATTAATTGTCAATATGAGAATTGATATTAATTTTTTTTTCCGATGATATAATTTATGTGACATCTCGGTTGGCTAGACAAATAAAAGGTGATTGCAATTTTGGATTTAGACCTCTTGGTGAACCATTTGTATCTAAACATAACATTTCATGTTATATTTCTCTAAGATAATAAATTTAAAGCCTTCACAAAACATGTGAGAATGGGAAATTGCCTATTCTAAACAAGGTGAAATATTGGCCTCTATTAGCAATCTACAAGCGATATTAAAAGAATTTAATACAAAATAAAATTAAATCCATCTAAAAATATGAAATTTATGTTTCTGAGATAATTAATTATGCACTTAAAAATAATTCCAATTGAGTATTAAATTTAACCAAATTGTTTATATATAAAATAATTTCAACTGAATATAAAAATAATCAACTTCTATATAAAAATGGAAAGGTAAATATAATTTCAACCAACTATAAAATTTAACCAAATTGTTTGTATTTATTAAACAATGTAATAGTATCAAGTAAACTCAATCAAGGTCATTAATTGTTCTTTTGTATGTTTCAAAGAGCAATGCATATTTTGGTGTGGACCCACATGATTTAACCATGTACATAAGTGTGTGACTTGTTTTCATCGAATGCATTGTGCCATCAAAATTCTAGCTAATGTGCAATCTATCTTTCACAATAGAACTTGTTTTCTTAATTAAATATATTATGTGTTTTGCTTGCATTTAATCAATTCATGTCTTGTAAATTATAGTCATGAAATATTTGGTTATTAAGTATATACAATATATTAATAATATTCAAATTTAAATTAGATTTCAAATATGTAAAAAAAATATTACTTATGGTGTGCAAGGGGTCGAGGTAACATATGTAGGAGATATCGAACAACAAGAGTGGTTGACCAAATTTGTAAATGTCAATAGTTGTTGTTTACGTTTTCACTCTTGCATTATATCAGTTGTTAGAAAAAATATGTTAGCATAAAGATACGTAGGATTTATTCTATATAATTAAGAGAGATTTTTCTTGTTTATTCCATTATTCTCTTGTAGATCATAATCTTCCCTTACATTGTGGAGAGTATTGTTAGCTATCCTTCCTATAAATATTGTATCCACTTCTTGAATAATACAAAATAATAAGAGATAACAAATCTCTATTCTCTCTCCTCTATTTCTGCCTCACAATATGGTATCGAGCACTAAATTCTCTTGCCTAATGCATGGAAGAATTGTAGAGGAACATACCAACTACCTATGTGGAAGGGAGATTAGACTAGAAGTTGTGTGGAGTTGGATCTGCATTACAGAGACCGTTGTAAAGAAATATCCAATTAATTGAGGATCTACGTTGAAGAGACATGCGTTGAGATATACACTCGCGTGGAAGTTGTTCTTTCCTGCAATTGGCTAAAGTGGAGCTAAATGAAAAAAAAACCGTTAAATTTGTTGATGTAGAGCACGTGGAGAACAACAACGTGGGAGAGAGAGCTGCATGGTCCAAACTTGTGTGTGGAACCATTATTAAGCAAACATCGATCCTGGTCATTTGAAAAGTCATGTGTGAAGAAAGAAAAACGTGGAAGAATCCATTTTTTTATGACTTTTGTCTTATTTGCAGTAGAAAATTCAAAACAAAAGCTACGTGGAAGTCTCAAAGCTCAAATGCGTGAACACAAAAGGAAGCTCTTAAAATGGTATTTTCTCCTCCTTCTACGTGAAAGTGGCTGATGAAAAAAAAATGTGACTCTAGCATTTGAAGCATTTCTACTTGTAGCCACATGGGAAGATAGTCATTCTTTTGCGAGGAATATCTCTAATGCTTTTTGTTTGTCTTTTGCTATCCGATCTGCATGAAGGAGCAAATAGAGTGGAGTTTGGTGTTGAGCACACACTGCATGGATGTTAGAAGTTGTTGATGCATAGAAACTAGAAGGGACTGTTGCGTGGAGGAGTCTTCAAGACAAAGAGGAGACCTACGTGAAGAGTTAGAGTGGCACAAGGAAAGGAAAATTTGGTTTTGTGTAGCTGAAAGTATCAATTATTATTTTATTTTTTTAAAAAAGGCTATATATATTGCCTGGAAAAGAAGCCTCTACAACGGCATCGAAGCATCTCTCTAATAGCCAACACCGAATGACGAGAATGTTTGACATAATTGAGACCACTGAAAGTTGTAACATCAACTCAAAAGTCGAGAACATCGTGAAGAAGCTCCTGAGAGCTCGGGTTCTACTTTTCTTTGCTAAACAAGCTTCAGAACACCGACAATCTAGTCTTCGACAAGCTAGTTCGACAAGGACTTCTTGAATATTTCCTTTTTGACGTCAGCTGCCAAGCAAAGTGAGTTTGGGAAGAGTTAGAAGCTGGGTACGATGCCAACTGTGAAGATGATAAAAACACCCCACCAAGCGTCATCGTCTCTTAGCACGCGAGTATCAAGAGAATTTACGAGCCAATACTTCTCGTCAGTGAGTAAAAGTTGTAATAACTCTTGAAATAAATAAATAAATAAATAAATTATGAAATCGTTAAATAAATAAATAAATAAATAGTTAAATTATGAAATTGTTCAAGTGCTCTCCAGAAATTTTTCGTGCCCTAAACCTAAACCCCGTGTTAATGGCAGCGGGCAAGGTGATGAGCTACACAAATTGGCTTTGTGGATCAAGGGGCCTTTGTCTTGGGACGAGCTCAAAAAGGTGGGTCCATTAATGGAGGAAGCTGAAGAAGGTGACGTCTCTCAATGTTGCGTCCGGTAAAAACTTATTTACGGATCTTGGTGTTGGGCCTTTTCTCACAGATGGTCATGGGTATTCAAAGGAATGTGGGTTAGCTACATCTGGGTTTGATGGAGTCATTGAAGCCTTTAAACTTGGTTCAGCCTACCCTGTTCTTGGTCATTCCCCTATTTCGAGAGGGTCATGGGGTTTCTGATGGTGTAGGAGGAGCTGTTGCAAATCTGGGAGGCTACAAAATCTTCCTTGAGGTTGTAAAATCCTCTGTTAGTGCCCCGGTCAAACCAATGAAACATGCAAAGTCTTCTCCCATTGTTTTTGTGGTGTAGATGTTTTGAGATCTGAGATATATTTCAAGGAGAAAGGAATCATCTGTAGATTCAACAATATTTGCCCGGGCCTACCTGCTCTCCATGATTGGATCTCCCTTTCATGGAAACCACTTATGGAAGGTAAAGTTGACATCTACCCCACAACTAGAGGCTTCTTCATAGTTGTCTTTGATATTATAGCTGATAGAGATCTGATTTTTGATAGATTGTGGGATTTTCAAAGCCATTTTTTTGCTTATGAAGCCATGGTTCCCTCTTTTTAACCCTGTTTCTGAAACTTTCCAAACCCAACCTATGTGGATCCGATTGCCATATCTTCCTCTCCAGTTTTGGGGGAGAAATGTTTAACTTCTATTGGGGATTCGGAAGGCAAAACCTGGCTATTGATACAAAGATGACCATGTACAAATATACTATGTATGCTCGCATCCTGGTCGATATGAACACCTCAAAGGATTTCCCAGCTTCTATGGATCTGCATGTTGAGGATAGGATATGGAATCAAAACATTGACTATGAAGGCTTCCCCTTCAGATGCCGGATTTTATTTTCTCTTGGTCATTTAGCGGCAGATTGTAATTTTGGGAAGAAGAATACAAATAATCAAACTTTGTGGTGGAAGAATGTTGATTCTAGCCATTTGGTTGTAAACAGTCACTCAGATTCGAGTCAGAGGAGGGATCTGATGATGAGGAAGTGGAGGCTCCTGTGCATGAGATAATCACCCCTTCTCCTACCCCTGTAGAGAAGGATCCTTCTCCTAGCGCCTGGTGCTTCTTCCCTTCCCCCTTCTTCAGAATCCTCAATCAGGTGGGTGAAAATAATCTTGAAATTTGTATACCGGTTTACCCAAATGAAAATGTTAATCCAAATACCAGGAATGATTGGTCTATTATGAATAGAAGAAAGAAAGGGAAGGTTAATGACTCCCTTAAGATGTGTCTTCACTCCCATGGGAAGAATTCTCATGGTTAGTGTTCCTCCTGCTTTTGTTTTTGCTTTGTTTGTTTCTCTATGCCACTGGTAGAGGTTGCCCTTCATGTTCCTCAATGCTATATCCTATGTCTCCACTTTCTCTCATTGTAATGGGGTAGGGTCCCCTCAACCCTTATTTTACCCTTAATCCAAAAAAAAAAAAAAATAAAAAAATTATGACGATGTCTCGCTTGAAGTTGCTTCTTTCCGATGCTCAGTTACTTAAAGGGTCCAATTTTGCGGCCTGGAAAACAAAAATGAGGACAATCCTTTAGTTTGAAGGATTATGGGGCATCATGACCGGATCTGTGACCACTCCCACAACCCTTGATGAATTAATAAAGTATGAAATGGCTAGTGCCAAAGCCTTGATGTTGATAATGCTCAAGTATAGTGACGATGTGCAAATGCATGTTTGGAATGTGGAGAAACCAAAGGAGGCTTGGGACAAGCTAGAAACAATTTATGAAGCCAAAATCTAACTAAGATCCTCCATCTTCAGTCAAAGCTGCACACCCTCTCTATGGGTTCAGATGAGAAAGTTGAGGAGTTCTTACGTTGCATGGCTAAGATGCAATCAAATTTATTAGCACTTGGTGAAATGGTGGATGACAAAATTCTCATATCGATCACCTTGAGAGCACTCCCTTCTCAATTCCGAGTGTTCTGTTACGACATTAAATGTATCTAAACAAATAGTGGCATTCAAAGAACTTGTGAATTTGTTGCAAAGAGGAAGAGGCCATCAATTCATCCCAAGAGGAGACTCAGGATAAAGCCCTGTTCTCAAAGCCATACCATGGCTAAAAGAATCAGAAGGGTCCCCAAAGAAGCAAAATCAAGTGCAACCAAAACAACAAAAAGATCAAAATTTAAAGAGGCGGTGTCACATTTGTAGAACCAACACTCACGACATTGATCACTGCTGGTACAATAGCTTGAAATAAGGGTCTTTAAGTCGAACAAGAACATCTAGGCATAGAGATTTTCAAAAGTCCAAACGACGTCCCCACTGGAGAAAGCACAAGGGACATCTCGTAGCCCAACAAGATAATGAATCTGATGAGGAGACCTCAGAAGGAGCCCATTCTAGTAAGAACCTTGTGCTCGTCTCTCAGACTTCACATACCGATGAAGAAAGTCTAGCTAATAGACTCCGGTGTAAGTAAGCACATGTCAAGTGATAAGGATCTGTTTGATTCACTCGATGAACAACCCACTGGAGATCGGGTTTGGATAGCAGATGACAAAGAGTACATTGCAGAAGGAATAGGTAGAGTCACCATCCCTCTGGGACCATGAAAATGTACGCTTACAAAGGTACTATATGTTCTGGATTGACTAAGCAACCTCATTTCAGTAACTCAACTATTGAATCATCACTTGAAGGTATAATTTCTTGTCCAAAATGGCATAAAATCATGTTTGATCTCGCGACAAGGTAAGATTATTGCTAGAGCATTTCTAAAAGATAAGTTATTTGCTTTAGATATTGTTTCATCTTTTGTAATAGCTTTATCTGCATCAACAATATAATCTATTGCACTCTGGCATTTTAGATATGGACACTTGTCGGCTAGTTCATTACATCAGATGAGTTCAAAAGCAATGGTTCATGGACTACCCAAATTGTCCAGTTCCTTGCTTCGTGCCTCTTGCGGTTGCCTTGCGGAGAAAACAACATAGGGATCCATTTCAGGAAATCACCTTCCATGCCAAGAAGTGTCTGGAGGTAGTTCATACCAATCTAAATTGCCCTCTACCTACTTCATTTTCAGGATATAAGTACTTCTAACTATTCGTGGATGACCACTCCAAAGCAAGATGCAGTGTGTTTTTCCTAAAGAAGAAAAGTGAGGCTCTTCAACATTTCTAGAACTTCTATCATCGTGTTGTGAAAGAGACCGGACAACCACTTCTTCTACTTTGCTCACATTGAGGGGGAATTCACATTAAATAAGTTCTTGGCATTCCTGAACCAACAAGGTGTTAATTAGAACCTGATTGCTCCCTACACACCTCAATAAAATGGCATTGTTGAGTGATGCAATCGCATAGTGATGGAGATGGCTCATTGCATGCTAACAACAACAAAGCTAGAGGAACGCTATTGGGATGAAGTAGTACAAAAACTATATATCTTCTCAACAGGGCACCGACAAATATTCTACAAAATAAAATTCTAGAAGAGGTATGGAGTGGTAAAAAGCCATCAATTTCTCATTTATGAGTATTTGGCTGCACAACATACATGCATGTCCCCTTAGAAGAGAAAGAAGGTTGAGCCAAAGACACTCCCATGTATCCTACTTGGCTATAACACTACCTTGAAGGCATATTGTCTCATGGATCTTGAGACAAAGAAAATATACGAGAGTCGGGACATGGTTTATGACAAGTCATCCTTTAACTCTGTAGTGACATCAGAAGAACCATTACCAACCACCTCTTACCGAATAGTCTTCGAATCAGATGAACAACTAGAGGAGACTACTCAGGAAAATAAATGCTTCTAGGAGAGCTATTTATTGACCTTGGAGAATGTGACTCCACATCAATCCACATGGAAACGACATAGTTCTTCTCAAAAGCAACCAAGTTCTCATCCAAAGTGGGTACAAAGCACCATCAAGGACTCACATTTGCAACAACTCCTAGATACATCATCCGGAGTCAAAATAAGGAGTCAAACAAGAAATGAGGTAAAATTTGCACTCATGAGTTCATTGATTAATAGCTCTAAGCCAGAAAATGTTTGTGAAGCACTTAGTCAACCTCAGTGGAAGGAAGCCATGGATACAGAATATGACTCACTTATGAAAAATCAGACATGGGAACTTGTCGATCTACCTACAAGAAAGAAACCCATAGGCTATAAATGGGTTTTCAAGACAAAATATAAGGTATATGGATCCATCGACAAACATAAAACATGTCTTGTAGAAAAAGGATATGCTCAGAAAGAGGGCATCGACTATGAAGAAACCTTTGCACCCATTCGAAGATCAAGACCATCAAAGTTGTTTGCACACTAGCAACATAGAAAGGATGGAGAATTCAATAGATGGACGTTAAGAGTGATTTCCTAAATGGTGATCTAAAAGAAGAAGTGTACATGACCCAACTGAAGGATTTGTTGATGAAGAGCATCCTAAGAAGGTATGTCATCTCATCAAATCACTGTATGGACTGAAACAAGCTCCAAGGGCATGGTATATCAAGATTAACAATCACCTTTTGTAGCATGGGTTCACTCGTAGCCCCTCAGATTCAAATTTATATATAAAGAAGGTAGGCAAAGAAATTTTCATTCTTGTTGTATATGTAGATGATCTTGTGATCACTGGTAGTTTAGAAGATCAAGTTGATATTGTGAATAATGATCTCAAAAGAACCTTCGATATGATAGATTTGGGGCTACTACATTATTGTCTTGGCTTGGAAATATGGCAAAAGGAGCATCAAATTTTTGTCTCCCAGATAAAGTACGCCAAGAAACTCCTGGAAAAGTACAAAATGTCTGATTGTAAACCTATATCCACTCCCATGGAGAAAGCCTTACAACTTTCAAGATTCCAAGATTCACCTCAAGTAGATGCTACTCTCTATAGGCAATTTTTGGAGGACTCATCTACTTGACATATACCAGACCAAATTTATGCTATGTTGTTAGCTATCTTTCCAGATTCATGTAGGAATTGAAGAAATGTCACTAGAATGCAACAAAGCATGTTTTAAGGTATGTCCAAGGTACAATTGATTATGCTCTAGAATATAGGAAGAATGATCAATTCTTCTTACAAGGATACGTCGAATCGGACCACACCAGATTTGTTGATGACAGAAAGTCAACTACATGATACATATTTCATCTCGGATCTGGACCTATCTCGTGGATAAGCAAGAAGCATAATATTGTTTCTATCTCATCCACAAAGTTAGAATATTACGTCACATGAGGAGCTATGTTTGAGGTGATATGGTTACATCACATTTTGGATGACCTGGGAATTCCTGAAAAATAGTCACCTATTCTCTATTGCGATAGCCAGAGTGTGTTGAAGCTCGTACGAAATCTAGTTTTTCATGAATGAACAAAGAATATTGAGATTTATTGTCATTTCATTTGAGAGCATGTCTTGAACCATCACATTTAGCTCCAGTACTATCGTATAGAAGCACAAGTTGCCGACATTCTCACCAAATCTCTTGGAAAAGTGAAATTTGAACTTTTCAGGGGTCACATTTGCAAGAATAATGTAATAAGGGGGGAATGTTAGCATAAAGATATGTAGGATTTATTTTATATAATTAGGAGATTTTGTTTCTTGTTTATTCCATTATTCTCTCGTAGATCATAATCTCCCCTTACATTGTGGAGAGTATTGTTAGCTATCCTTCCTATAAATATTGTATCCACTTCTTGAATAATATAGAATAATAAGAGATAACAAATCTCTATTCTCTCTCCTCTATTTCTTCCTCACAAAATAAATGTAAGGGGAATTCTCTTGAATTTTTAATGGATAATTTAGAGACAAAGATATTTCAATTGGGCCTAAAACCCAAAGGCAAGGGTTTCATAAATAATGGCGATTAGGGTTTCAGATAGCTATCTCGGAAAATAATATAGTTTACCTCTAGCCATGAGGCACGTAGTTTTTCTAGACGTGAATATCAGAGGTGAACTACACCTTGAAAGCGTGAAGTGAAATGGAACATTCTTTTGGAAATGAAGTTTCTATCATAAGAGGTGTTCTAAGATGGAAACCTAACAACCGAAGTTACTTCCTTGGGATCAAGTAGTGAGGACACATAAAAGGAATGTTCAATGAAGATAGACATGAATTGAAGGTCTAAAATTAAACGTGATAATTTAATATTTGCATGCCCCACGGTTATTCCACAAGTTATATTGTTCCCTCGAATAATATCTATTATGTGCTCTAATTTTTGTCTCATCAGCATTATGCACATGAATGCAATTCACATTTAAAGGGACTAAAATTTAAAAAATTAGGAAAACCTAGTAAATGTTCATTTTCAATTTTAAGTTCGAGTATTTGTAAGGGAGTAAGTGATGTGAGAACAATCATCAATAATTAAGGCACAAATCGATTGGGCATATGAGCGAAAGGTGGATTCCATCAACTCGTAGACACCCAAAATTGGGTCACAACCCTCTAAGCCCCTTTAATTAATTAATTCGACACATCCCCCGATCATGGCCCCTTCCACACATTATAATTAATTTAATCACTTATATTAAATTAATTATTACCTCACATCATTATTAATTTAATTACCTAAATTAAATTAATTTCTACCTCACCTTGGACCCATTCCCAAACCCTAACTTAACAACTTTCCTTAACTAGCCATAACTCATTCTAAACCTAACTAAGACTTATTCTAGACTTTTCATTAATGACTAACCACTTGCTCCTATCAAAATCCTACCACTATAAGCAAGAATCAATCTTCTTGACCCGGACCATTCTCAATCACATTAGAAAAGGGAAAGAATCAGTTGTTTTTAGAAAAAAACAACCATCTTTCCCTAACCAACGCTAATTTTCCCTCGACCGATGCCAATCATGGAACCACCATCGGTTTCGTTAAGAAGACAATTCCAACTCATTCACCCGGTTTGGAATCTGCTCTTGGAATTTTGGGAATTCTTGCATTGGTATTCTCGAGCATCCAAGCGACCTCACAAAAACCAGAGATCATTCCAAGCATTCACAACCTCCACCAAGCATCAACAAGTGTGTTCTAAAGCATTGGATCACTCACAGGAAGTCCAGAGCCTTCTGCTACATATGCACAAGATCGGAACTTGTCTCTCCTTTAACAACAATTATTCTTTCTACAAATAACTTCTAATCTACAAGTAAGTGATTTCTACCTTGTCATTTATTTTAGTATTTCATTTTTAATCATTTATCTACTTTCTTTCACCTTCTACCCTTCCCGGATCTCTTCCGTCTCACCTCCACCCAACCACTTTCCCATTTAACCTTTGTACCCATCCCAAATGCCTATTTCTTCATCTCTGAGTCTTTAATAAAATCCTACCACCTTACCTAAGCCTCCCAAACTCTCTGTGCAATCACAGAGAGCTCAAAACCACCTCATTTTAATCTTTGCACCTAATTTCCCTACTGAATCAGTCACCAAACCGACGCGACTATTACTGTGTACCAACATTGGTCACCAAACCAATACCGGTCTCTCGTGATGGTGATTTATCTCGACTTGTGAGCTCCTAACTTACCTAAAACCTTCCCAAACCTCACCCAATCTCACCTAGACCTTCCTAAACACCTCTGACATACCTGTCAGCCTTGACAACACCATGCCTTCTCTAGATTTAGTTGTATATTCAATATTTATCTTAAATCTAGTCTATTGTTAGCATATGAGATACCTAAATTGTATCGTTACAATATGACCTTTCTTTTACAATCATTTCTTTACATTAAGTTGTTTTTAAAAAGTGGATTGACGACCCTTTCTAGGAATTATCTTAGATCTAGCATATGTTGCTGAGTACCCACTATCATATGCTATTTAACTCTATTTGGTGGTATTGTTGTGCTTCTATAGGTAGTCCTTCCTAGCCAAAAAGGATATCTTCACAATCAGTGTGGTCTTTTCAATGGTGCGTAACCTTCTTCGATTTCACAAGTATTCCTCCTCACCTCACCTTTACCTTATTTGTTTTATATGCAATATCAGTAGTGAAACACAACCATTTTTAAAATGTTTTTAAAATAAAAACATGGGAATTAGATACCTCCATGTCCCACCCCTATTCCACGCCTTAATAAAAATGTGGGAATTAAATAATCGCATATCTCACACCCATTCCCAACTTATATTTTTCTTACCTAAATAATATCTAATATGTGCTCCACTTTATCATCTCGATCTTCGACCATATTATTAACATTAAAATATGTCAAAACAAATCTCTAAATTCAATTCTAAAAATCTCAAAATCAATTCCAACGAAGTAATTAAATCCATACCTAAAAACCAAATCAGTTGGATGTGGGTCTTATCAAGCCGATTTGACGAGCTTTGTGTACTATTTATCGACAAAATTCTTCTCATTATTTTCATTTTATGTTATTATTTGCAATGATGGTTTGGAATTTTATTTCCATTTGCATTAATGGATTCATTGAGAATTTCAATAAATAAAAGATTAAAAATAAACACAACCATTTTGATTTATTCTTGTTTCCCTCATGTGATATGCAAATACAACCATCAAAATATGGTTTTTAATAGGGACCAACATATGAACGAAAGTAATTATTTTTGGGGTCATCGATATAGACCAACAAATGAATGGTGGCGACTACAATATGTTGTTAGAGCCCTCATGATTCCTACCTATAAACACACCTTTCGCATAAATATCATTATGAATACAAAACTTGATATGGTATTATTGTGTTTTGGCTTATCTATATGTATCTTTTCCATGGTAATGGTATAGACACGCCCTCTAATTCTATTGGTTGAAAAAATAAAAGATAAAAATATAGTCATTCCTTTAGTCGAACAAGTGAATACAAAATACAAGTATTTCAGGATTTTGAAGGAAGTGAGTCAATTAATTTGTTGGAATTGTAATCAAAATACAAGCAAGATCCATGGCATCGAGAGGTATGCATTGCAATTATTGTTATTGAATGGCACTTGAAGTTGATGAATTTGTGATTTGTTGAATGTAATTGTAAATGTATTACAGTGGGAGTGTGCCATGAAATGTTGGGAAACAATCAGCTGAAGGCGACGCGGTTGTAAACATGATGAATTGGTGCAAGATCGGAAAAGTGAGATTGTTCAAGGCCCATCACGGAGCCCCCGACAAACATAGGCATTGAAGTAATTCAGGAAGTAGGCAATGGCAACGAGGGGTTCATCACCAGGCAATATCCTAGTACACTCATTCATATTGAGGTAATTACAATTGATAAAATTAATGTCAATATACCGGTAGATGTTAGGGGGTGAAAGGGTTTAATTTATATATATTTTGAATTAGGTATCGGGGGTAGGTTATAGAAGTGGGCTAGAGGAGAGGTAGGATTAGTTTTAATATAAAACTAAAACATTTGAACCCTATTGTTAAAAATCAAATACCTTAAAATTGTAAAATGAATGTGGTCATAAAGTAAAATTACAATCTCTTTATGAATAAGGAAATCTCAATTACAATATTCTCAACCAATAAATAATAATATGGTAGACAACTATGATTGAGTTTTATTTTCAATGTAAATCATATTATTTCGCCATCTTAATTATTCAAAGAACTATTCATAAATGATTAAAGCCTAACATTATGGTAACTCGATAATATGTATTCAACAACTTCAAACTCTCTTTCTAGAGAAAATGTGTATTAAGGAAAAAATAATTGAGTGAGAAACACGATATATTTTATGTTTGATAATTTATTAGGGTAGAAATAAAAGAGGTAAATAAAATTGTAAAGAAAAAATGGGTAAGTAAGATACATGGGAAAAAGGGGTGTTTTCATTCTAATAATATAACGGAAGGGGGTATTATCAATTGAATAATTAGAGGTAAAAACTGAAATTGAGGGCATTGTTTAATACCCTTCGAACAAACATGTTATACCGTACTTTTACTAACCGAAACCCTAGTAGCAATGGCAAGCTTTAGAAAATAGCAGGATCATTCTCAGAAGCAAACGAGAGGGTTAACTACAACGTTTGTAAATTATATCCCATTATAATTATTAAATACATTTCTATGGGAAATGAGGTGTTACACCATGAAAACAAGGAATATGTGCAATATCTTGTTCCCGCCATATAGAACATTCAAACGACAAAGTGAGGAATCCAATCTACACAACAACATAAATATCTCCACCACCCACACAACTTCCATGTTGGGGAATTCTTACCCGCTTTCTCTAGTAGAATTTCGTGAGGATCTAATCCTCTCGCTCACCTTTCGTCCAACAATAGGTTTCCCTTATTAGCCAACATGTATCGTATTTTAGATATGTGGACAATAAGGCCGATATATCCATCAACTATGCATTACTTAAGCCCTCTCGTGCTATGTAAATACATTCATGTAAAAATATGATCATTAATACGGACCAACAATCATGAACAATGGAGATTACTATTAGGATCGTTGATACGGACCAACATATGAATGATAGTTATTACAATATGTTGTCATAGCCCCTAGGATTTCTACTTGTAAAAATGTCTTTCGGCGTAAATATAAATTTCACAAAAACTATTTTTTAAATATTGAAGTTTGAAAATACTGAATTGTAACTAGATCATATGAAAATGATTAATTGAAAATTGATGCCATAACACTTGTAGGATAATAAAAATATGGTGTGAGGTTTGTTTTCGTGTATTATATGTAATGTATTCGTAAGAATTTAACTAAGAAATAACAGGGGTGTTGAAATTAATTCAAATAAAGTATGAAAAAAACATCAACTATATATGCATTTGAAGAAATGTGGGAAATTGATACTTTGAAAAAAATGAAAATGGATGTTGTGAAAAATAAAAATTTGGCAAAGTCTCTGCAATAATTTCGCATCGATTTTCTACAATGGGTATATAAGATTATGTTTATCATTGGAGTTGGAGAGAGGAAATAAGTAGAGACAGAGTCACACACTTCAAGATAAATTTTGATGGTTCTCTCTGTCGGGAGAGCTAACAGTAACCAACAGAGACAAAGGTAGGGCCCACACTCTAGTCAATCCCTAATTAATAAAAAAATATTTCCATTTTGAGATTGGCCTAGAGCGTGGCCCTAACATGGCCCAACTTTGTGCGTGTTAGATAAGGATTTCCATTTGAGAGTAAATGCGAATAGATTTATTGATCACTTTCCAGTTGGGGATGAGGTGCCACCTAGGAGATGATGTTGTGACCTCAAAATATTTAATCGTATTTCTTCCTTCCTAATATGTACAAGGAGATGAAAACATTCCTTGTAGTCCTAGACAACCATGGAGGGGATTTCTTCATTTTATCCCCTACGGCACCAACCTATTAAAATTATCTCAATTTATTAGCCAAAGAGACTAACGTCATTTGCATGTCATTCAATTACAAAAGAGCACAAAAACACCACATCCCCGCCACCTACGATGACTGATTCTCGCATGCTAGAATGGCTAGAAACGACACTTGATCCTCGATAAAATCACATGCAGAGCTTTCCGTGTAGTAGCTTCGTGGTTGGCGAGTGTGTCAAAGGAAACATTGTGCACCTAAATGGGAACTCGCTAGAAAAATAGAAACTCATTTGTTTTGTGGGGGCATTTTGGTTCACCCCTTCTTTGTCGGTGAAGAAATTATTGGGTGTGAAGGGTGCCATAGAGTTCAAAAGTAAACAAGGCTAAGAACTTCAAATGCTGAAAGACATTAACTACAATCTATAGTGACATTAACGATCTATGAGAATAGGAAAAGTGAAGGAAGCTCGCATTTTTAGGAAGCGATATGGTCATCACATTATGCTTAGAGAAGAATGAGAAGAAATCATCAATATTATTGCAGACAAAAGAAATTTAATTAATTTACAAATCAGATCCGTTAGAAGATGTTAATATGGTCTACCACATCTACCACCTACATTTTGCATACGCAACCTAATTGTGTCGAGGGGGCAAGCTTCTCGTTGTAAAAAACACCTTTCACAAAAAATAACTCAAAATTACAGATTACTCCCTTGAATGGTAGTCCTGCATCCATGTAGCGCCCACTTCCCTTCGACACCTTTTGTTATTGATTTCGATACTGTCAACTATACTTATGGATATTATTGTAGGTTTTGATTTAGCATAATGTTAGATGTTACAGAATGGATTATTGTTGATTTCGATTCATATATGATGTGCGTGGATTATTAGAGACATTTTATATTGATGTTGATATGTTGTTGACATGGTTATATATATATTTTAGACATGCGATATTTCATTATATCGAGTAGACCTACAAACATAATTGAACTAATCTTATGATCATATGGATATTGATGAAATGTAGGATCGAGATGTTGTTAGAAATTGTAAATGATATTGTTACTTTCCTAGATAATGTTTTGATTCATATATAGATGATTTTGGAGTTATATTGTATATTTATTTTGGATGTTTTGATGTGGCCACGAGGTCGAACGAAGTGTTATGTGTTTCACAGGTAAACATGTCACAACAAACATCGGGGATTGGAGACCAACCACATTAGAATGCTAGATGAATTCAACAAGGGTCACCATGGAAACATGTATTTTGTTATGTGTGTGTGTTTGAATTGTTGTTAGGGGGTCCCCATGGGGGAATCACCTCCAATTGTGACCAAGGGGTTATGTGTTATTCTTTCATTTAGTTTCTTTTATTTAATTTTAGTATGTGAATTATAGTGATGTATTCCCCTTTTGTTAATCACTTGATTTATGTCTAGATTAGTAAATTAATTAGTTTACTAAATTAATTAAGAATGGGTCAAAATAATTCATTTATTAGAATTGATGGTTCTTGGATTATGTGTTATAAGCTAAGTGATTGTGATCTTGAGTGTCAGTACACTCTACCCCTTCATAGAAATTGAATTTGGCCTTAAGGGCCAATTTTGGAGGCTTGTGGGACAAGTCAAACTTGTCCATCACCTTTAAATTGCTATACCAACCCTACCTATGGGTTGGGGGGTCAAAAATAGACCCCATTATGTGTTTTGGGAAGATAAAAGGTAAAATTTTATTGCACTTTCTTTCTTGTAATTAAAGTTTGTCCTTAGGGGGTGTGGGCTTGGATTGTGTATGTAAGTAAGTTTTCATTCCTCTTGTTAGGAATTAATAATATCTAATGTGGAATAATTCCTCTAATCACAATAATAAGAAGTATGAATAGAATTACGAAATGAAATATGTACAACACGAAGACAATATTTAACGTGGTTCACCCAATGTGGACTACATCCACCAAGAATACTTGCTCGATTTTATTACAAGCCAATAGTCTTCATAGTTACAATAATCGATCTTGTTTGGAGTTGTGCTCAACAAACCCTCTTGAATTCGCACTTGAATTCACACATACTATTCACCTTCACAAAACACACTCATATCAATACTATCAGATGTCCATCTATTTATAAGTACATCAATAGGTAGTGAAGAGGTGGTTTTACAAAACAATGGGTACCGAAAAACCATGGGCCCAAAAACAGCCCATGTGATTTACCCATTGCCCATGGGTTAATAAACCACCCATGAAAATTTGCTTTAGAGGCTTTGCTCCCGAGCCCCCATCGGGGCCACCTTCACCCCCGAACCCCTTGACCCGCTCACCGCGAGCGGGACCACCGTAAAAATATCCGAGTGTAACACATGGAAGGTGTACTAAACACTAACATGAAAACAGACTCCACAAACATAACACCTCTCACCCACTAATTTATGGTGTATCGGGGTTGAGGTTTGACTTATGAGGTGGAGTTGAGGATGAGTGATGTGGCATCCTATATGGAGCCACCACACCCCTCTCTCCCTTTTCTATTTATTCAAGTTCTTTTTCTTGTTTAGGGGTTACTTCATTCTTTTGTGCTCTTGAATTTTTGGAGTTAGAGGATTTTTGGAGTGCTTGTGGTCTTTGTTAGAGCTTGTTGGTGATTGCTTGGGTTGGAAGAAGCTTGGAGATTGACTCTTGGAACAATCTCTACCATGGAAAGGTAGGAGCTTTACTCTTGCTTAATGTTCTTATTTTATTTTATGTATATGTGCTTGTTTTTGAGTGTTTTGGAATGCTTGTTGGGTGCTTGGGTAGATTTCCTAAGTGTGGTGTAGGAGGGGACTATGGGGAGATTTCATGTAGGGAGGCATAAGAGTTTATTTCATGTTTTGGAGGGAGTTTGGGTTGGGTGCCCCACCTTGGAAAAGGAATGCTTACATTTCTTACTTGTTTCTTTTATGAGGGAGGCATAAGAGAATGAGGGAGGCATAAGAGTACATGGGAGGCATAAGAGTGTGTAGGGGTTTTGAGATATGTATTGGAGGTTTTAAGGTGGGCACCCATGTCCCATTGGGAGGCATAAGTGACCTCCCCATAGGTTCTTGCTCCTTTGGCTTTTCATATTTGAAGCCTTGTATATTTTGTGGTTTTTCTTCTTGTGTTTGTAGTTTGAGTTGAATGTGCTTTGGAATGGTTGTGAAATACTTAGTTTGTGATGTGGAAGCTTGTTTGTTGCCATGTGTTGGATCCACCTTTCATTGCAATGTGGTTGGGGCTCAGGGGCCAATGAGGAGGATGGCTTATCCTCCTCATTGGATATTTTTGGTTGGGTGGAGAGTGTTGCCTCTCCCCCATTTTTGTTATGGATCAAGAAAATCATGAAGGAGCTCTCTTGTTGGTGATGTGAAGCTTGGATATTTTATTGGAGTCCTTAAGAAATCCCTTCTTGTGAGAAGCCTTATTGTTGTTCACACTTAGGGTGGAGGAACTTGTAACCTTGTATTTATTTTTAGCTTACATTCTTGTATTATTTCCCACTTTAAGTGGAAGACATTGTAATAATCTTGTGAAGAAAAGTTGCATTCAATTATTGGATATGATAGTTGTATTGTATATTGAAAAAGAGAAAGAAAGATTTGTGTTGTAAAGCTAGTCTTGTGAAATAGAAAAGAAAATTTATTATCTTTATTTGAAGTTTTAGTTTGTATTGTGAGAAAAGAAGTTCTTGTTTTAAAAGAAATGAGCTATGCTCAATGGGAAAAGAAAGTTTACTTTCATTGTGAAATTGCATTATTGTAAATGAGAAAGAAGAAAAATTGAAGTTGTAAGATGTTAAAAATGTATTTATAGTAAACTTGAATATAGAGCAAGGTTGTTATAGTTATTTTGAATATATAAGTTGTAGTGAAAATGGAAAGAGGCAACAAATTTGAAGTATATTGTTATATTGATATGTTGCATTTTGTAGTAAGAAAATAACAATATTAGAAGTAGATTTAAATATTTTTTTTACTGTTGGACTTGTAAGAAAATTTCTAGAACAAAATGAAAATGATCTTGTAGTAGTTGTTGTTATTATTAGTTTAGATAATGCTTTCAAATGAGTAGTTTTAACTAAGGAATGAATAAATGGAACTAAATCTTACAACTGGAAACTTTAGGCATATAAAATTAAGCTCAGAATGAATTTTAGAACACTTTAGTAACTTTTATTTTTTGAGAAATCTCGGATTTTAAGGTTTTATTTCTAAGAAACAGGATTGTCACCCTATGTAGAGCGGAGGACCGGTAACCGCCGCTCAGGAAAGGTGGCGGTCTTAGAACCGCCGCTCTGGAAAGTGATGGTTCGTGAATTGTCACCTGTGTGGGGGGGTGGCGGTCCCAGGATCGCCGACCTGCTCTGGGTAGCGGTTTTATCACTTTCTATGGAAAACGTAAATCCGCACCTGTGAAAATTTTAACTTGGTCAAAACAAAATTTTTAAGCATGTAGAAATTACAAGGAAACCTCCAGAAAACAAATAATGGCCAATCTCATTGTTTAAGGCACATAAATCCTCGGATGGGCAACTAAAAGTGCTAAAACTTGTATATATTAATGGGGGAGGGTTTTCCCCAAATGGAGAACCCCAAATACAAATAGTTTTGAAATAAAACTAGATTGGTAAAGGAAATCCCTTCAATCCTTGAATGAAAGACACTACAATAATAAACCTACAATCTAAACTAGATTTCTTTATATAATCCCCCATAGTTCTTCCTCCCTTGTTCCCATGGCTTCCTTTGCTCCAACCTGCAAATCAAACAAGAGAAAAATAGACCAAATGAGGAGAGTAGAATAAAGGAAAGGTTTTAATAAGAATTCATAAGGAATTTTAGGGTTAGTTTGGAACCCTAGGATCTAGTGGCCACAATTGAATTTATCTAAGGGTGAATGGGGCCATTTAATTGCCTTGGGGTGCAAAGTCTTTATTAGTTCTTGGTATGTTTTAGGAAATTAATAAAAAGGAATTTAAGCTATTAGGATAATGAAACTAAAATAATTAAGCATGAGGTTAACCATTTTGGGATTGAACATTAACTAAAGAGGAGAAAACACTTAACCAAGTAAATTAAATTAGGGCACCTTACTAAATGAATTTTAATTAATCGACCTTAGAGACAAAGAAAAATCAAATATTAATCATTTAATTTAGACTTGGTCCATCCTTTGTAAAGTTGAGATTATTGGTGTAAATTAATTTAATGTACCTAAGGGTTAACGCCTATGTAACTCCGTTAACTTATAACAAAAAAAAAATTAGTTGCAATTTTCGGGATAAGTGTTAGGTTTTAATGTGTTCCTATAACGTGGTTTTTTATGGGCGTGATAGTCTCGCATGGCTTGAATGGTGCATGGGGAGCACGCTTGACAAATACGTTTGAGATCGTCGAGAAAAAGACAACTTGATTTGAATGGTCCAATGATAATTTCAAGTATATTTCTATGTAATGTAAACTTCCAAATGAAAGTTGAATTGTCTCAACAAATCTATGGTTTCATGTGTTGTGTGAAGCAAACAAAAAAATATGTTGAAGAAAAGATATACAGATGCATCGAGAAATACCATTAAGAATATTCATGTATGTACATAGTGAAGGTTTTCAAATCCTTAAATGCATTCAAACTTGATAAGGAGGTAGCCGGAAACTTGTGTCACTCGGTGTAGAAATTAGGCAAATAAAACAACAAAAACATAAATAAAATAAATAATATTGTAAATAAACAAAGTATTCCAAACTCAAATCAGCACTTGTGTATATATATCTTCTTTGTCAAAGCTTCAACTCAATACAATCTGTGTGTAAAAACACTTATAATTGCCTCCAATATATAGAGGGATTTCATCTAACAATAAAACACTCAACTCTAAAAATAGAACATCTTAAAAATATAACTATCATCTACAAATAACGCATGCTTTTGTTCATGCAAACAAATATATTTGTTTTATTTACTTTTATCCTAAAAATAGAGACATCTATTTAAAACTAAACTATGTAGAGAAAAGAAAGTTTATTTTTTCTTTTACTAATAATAACAAAATCATGTGGGGATAATTTATCTATTTCCAACACTTGGGATGTTAATCCACCTTTCACGTAAAACATGTGACTCTCCACATAGGTCAAGAAATCATGTTATAACCGCAAATTTCAATGCCCGAAATAGAAAATATGTATATGATCTTTAAAAAATACTTTAACAATAATTCTAAACTTAAACTCGCACTCACAACATACATAAGTCTTCATAAATGGAAAATCCTCAAAATAACTAAAACATACGAACTAATCTTAAATTTTTATCTTCATATAACCTTAAAATTGATCGGGTAAACAATAGAGTGAAACTTCCCCTTTGGCTAGCTTCACAACTACATATTGCACTCACAAGTACCTTCTCGATAACAAATAATGAGTTTGGTTCAAATTTGCACATTGAAACACATAACAATTTCATTATTTAATTCAATATGTACATTACTATTACATAGGCATACATACTCATATACCTAAGGAGTTTGCCTCAAAACTTTTTCCCTAAATATTTCTCTCTCCGCAAATTACTCACTCAACTCCTACTCTAAGGGTGAGTAAATTCATGTACACCTAAATATCAATATTACCATATTAATATCTTACTAACTAACCATACGAGTTATTATTACATCTCGTTTACAAACAATTATACTATTCACTCGAATATAAATGTGAGCAATAATAAATTTTGATTGCCTAACATCACTTGATTATCTATAATTGTTTTGTGAAATTTAGAAAATAAGTGGAACTTTGTTGATTTATATAAATTATGCATCGCAACCAACATTCACAGGATATGCCCTTTGCGTTTAATGGTATAACTCCACATTATTGAATGCAAACTAATCCCAATCCTATCTAAGTGTCGGTGGCCAAATTGGTGGGGATCACATAGGGACACTCCAATGAACTTGTGGAAAAATGCTTATACGAGGGTACAAGGGAGGAAACTATAGCGTTGAGGGGAAAGGAGAGAAATTAGTAAGATAATATTACTATCATGAGTAGATTGCAGAGCTCACACCCAGTAACCGGAGTATTTCAACATCCAATATAGAAGAAAGAAACAATGAAGCAGTTAGTGAGACAAACAAAACCCACATATACACAAAGTTTTATGAGGCTCATTCATCAAAGATTAAAATCTCTATTTGATCACTATGCTTACAAAGTGCATACAAGAGGGAAATAGAGGAAAAAGAAAGGGAAAATAGAATAAGTGTAGCTTTTATTTCATGTGAAGTGATGAATACAAAGCTTCAACCAAGCTATCACAATTCACAATGCTACAGAGTAGAAGCTCTTCAAAATTTGGAATCCTTTGGAATGGAGAAGCCATCCCAATTTATACAATTTGAATTGACCTCTCATCTCCCTCACATGACTCTTCGTATTCCTATTCCACTTGTGACCTTTCACTTTTCATTAAATTAAGTATTTCTCTTATAATTTTGAGAAAATAATTTTACAATATTAAAATAGGTCACTTAAGTGAATAAGAAAAATACAATGATGAGGCCCAACAAAGAATTAGAATGGAGAGAGAAAGAAGAGGGAGAAAGGGAGAAGGAGAGAGAAGAAGATGCTCTAAAGCGTGGATGAGGAACACACCACCTCTCGATGCATATCAACCCCATTGGTGAGTGGGGTGAGATAATCTAATGTAGTGAACTTTGAATCCTCAAAATATTTGCATCCGGAGAAACCTCCTTCGAATGATGACCGAACACCTTGAATTGAGTTTTTAGATACATTGTTGAATGCTTATCCTAGAATTAGAACAATCACTTTGAGCCATGAAGTGTAATCATTCCTTTGTTCTTCTGGTTACACACTTGACCAAGCAATCGAACAATAAATTAGAAGATAAGACCATGAAAATCCTTATGAACTTAGATTTCCTAGTCGTGGGACACCTTACTTGCATTGAAAAAGGCAACTTACTATTTTTGGTAAGTTTCAAAATTCACCTTTTGGATCCCAACTGATGATGTTAGCCTGAATGATCACCCTTCAAGTGCACTCCTTCCATGGAAATTGCTATTTTGGTATGACTTACTATTAATAATAAGCACCCGTATGGGAGACTTACTATTTTTCATAAGTGGTTATTTTGACACTTTTATGGCTTTGCCCACTCGAGATTGTTCCTCTAAATCACTTATGTGTACACTACTTCTATCGAAACTATCTTCTCGTGTATGCTTTCCAAAAATAGTAGGTGTTTGTGTACGAGGATTAATATTTATGTAAAGTGGGAATTAGGACCTCGGGTTTAGATGAAACAAAAATTTTTATATGAGTTTTTTCTCTTCAAATGCACCTCTAAAATTTTAAGTCTACTCGGTGTCTAGAAATGAAGATTTTAAATTTCAAAATTTTTTTGTCACATGGAAATTGGGGATTCTTCTCTGCAGAAACATCTCGGGGCATTTTTGGGAATGATTTCACTTGGATTATAATGTCCTCTTAAAATTTTGATGATCATAAAAAATTCCATGTCAATCCATGCGTCGGTCTTCAAGTTATAAAGATTTGTCACTTTGAGGGTTATGAAGTCATTCGACGATTTACTTAACAGCCTCGGAGCCTTCGAAAAAATCCATGTTTTATATTATTTTTTCTTATTTTGACCATGAGGACATGGCAGAAATGGAGGAAGGATGAAAATGGTGGAGGAATAATTGAGTAAAAATGCGGCAAAGTTTCGACGGTGGATGGAGAGATGTGAGAGAATGGAGGCAAAAATGCATGTCTTTTGGTTTCGAGCTTTTGAAAATGAACAGAGGGGATGGGGCATATTTTTTTCCCATTATACCTTTGGTTTGAGGATAATAAGTGTAGAAAATGCATCTAATCCCATGCTTGACAAGTGTCACTCATTGATTTGATGAGAGAAATGAAGGGGAGCCACATTTAAGCACTTGGGGGCTGAAAAATGGTCGATCGGGAACTTGGAGGATAAAAGGGGGTGGGGCATATTTTCTTATCCCTATTTTCCCATTGGAAAGGTGAAAAAGGTGCTAAAAATTCACCCTAGCCTCATAGTGACAAGTGGCATGCATGCAAGAGTTGGTGGGAAAGGAGGTCAAACCGGTCAAATGAGCTTAACGAGCGCCGTCGTGGTCATATGAGTGACCACAAGGATAAATGGGGGTGGGGCGCAATTTTTCACACCTAATGTCCCTTTGAAAAGGTGCAACGGGGACATGAAAATGTTCCTTAACCTTAGGTTGACACGTGTCCCATTGGAAATTTGGTTAAGTATCGAAGAGGCTTACCTTGGCAGGCGACTTGGGAAGGTTATAACTTGAGCTCCTAGATGAGTTTTTCTAGAACTTCCTTATTTGATGAAAAACATTATAGTAAGAAAGGGAGGGTTCCAAGACTTTATTATTATTGAAACACCTCCAAATGGCTACTTTTTTCTTAGGACCACTAATTGTGTGCCGAAATAATGAGTTTCCTAGAGAAATGCATGGGGTTTAAAGCTGGTCTGTTTTTTACACCATGTAGAGTACTGAAAATTATTTCCATTGATAATTTTTTGGGCTTACAAATCATTATGGAGCTCCCAAAATATTTCTTTGAAGTTAAGGTTATTTTTTACGGTGTGAGCTCCTTTAGGCCCAAAATCAGCTTTTCGTTGAATTAGCTCCAAAACCTCTGAAACTTCAAGAAATCTTCCAAAACTAGTTCCAAAATCTTTTAGTTCTTGAATAATCCTACTCCTCCATGATGATTTTTTTCCTTTTGATCCACTATGGGGATGATGCACTAGTCATAGGAAGGCTGATGATAGCCCTTCCCAAAATGGCTCAAAACTCCATTGTTGAACACTTTGCTCCAGAAGTTCCTTGAATGATTTTTTCTTCCTAAATCACCTAGGGGGATACATGAAAATCACTTAGGGGTCACTTTGATGACAGGATAGGGTTGGTACTATGGATGGACTGACCTAGGGGTGTCTTGGGAAGGTATGAATTTCAATTTTTTTGACATTGTGGTATGGTTGTCTTGTTTTCTAGTGAATTTTTATCATGAGAAAATATAGAACAACATCTTGCTCTATCTTGGGAAACATTATGGATTGAGCGCAAAGTGACGACATGATGTGAGAGACATGATGTGAGAATTATAGAATCTCAATTTACTTCGTGGACCAGTGCCTTATCCATTGGGCTTTATGGAGTCATCAGAGAGATATGCTACACAACTCCTTTTATCAACACACACACTCACACATATACACACAAATGAACAAAAGAGGAACACAACAAAGGGGAAAAACACATGATGTAAAAGGAAAACTATGTTACAAGGAGGGATATTTATAGAGGTGGGAAAAGAATATACACATACCCGGAAACGGGTTGAGAAAAGTACATGCCATCATGGAATAATGGATTGAAATGTGATCTTTGAAGTACGAAAACCATTATCTGATCAAACCATGCTCTTGTGATGGATTTGCATGGCTTGAGAAGAAGAAGAGTGATCATGATTCCATCCTCATACTCACACTACACTAAGAACATTATTTCATCCATTAAAAACTTTGTCACCTTCTTGAAACTCTTACCTCTCAAGGCTTCCTCTTGATATCCTGCAAACATGAGATACCATTTCTCCATATTTTCAAAATTGGAAATATTGACCTCATCATGGAGACATTCTTCATCCTTGAATTGCAGCCTAAAGTCATCTCTTGTATCAGCAAGGTACTTTGGGGCGTGATAACACACCGATTTCCTTCCCATTCAGAAACTTCTCTGAATATATTGCTTCGTTTCTCTGAGAAAGTGTTTTCTAGAATGCATGCCATTTTATTGGACCAAATGTCTTCATCATCCTCTGGATCTTGATGCAACATAAAAACATGTTCAAAACACATTAGAGCTTGGGAAGTAAGTACAATTTGATTTTGATTTCTTTTATGAGAGTCATGCACCTTCTCACTTTGTTTTCTAGATCCATATTGATTGATATTTATCTTTTCAAAATTTGTCTTGGCATCACACTCAAAACTATAATTCTTGGCTTTGTTGTAGGGGTATTCTTTACCTTCAAGTGGACTTCTCCCTAAAAAATATTGTTCTCGCACTAGTGGAGTATTCTCAAGTGGAGGGAACGAGTTTGTCTTGAACATGCTCCCAAGATTGCTGTAATTTTTAAATTTTTCAAAATGGTTCTCTTTAATACAAATCATTTTAACATTTTTGTCCTTCACATAGAGAGGTTTTGTCTTCAAGATTGAGGAATTCCAATGGGAGTTTTAGAACCTTCCTTTTTTTGCACTCATGAACCTCTTTGCATTGTGTGAAAGAGAAAGACATGCTTTCATGTTTATTTCCATCAACGATGGCATCAAACATGAGTGTATAAAAAGAGGAGTACAAATTAATTCCTTCCTATCTTGCATCTTCATAGCTCAATTCAAGAGTTCGAGACTAATTTGGGTGTCTTCAGCTTGTTCCACAACCTTTAAGATGTATTACAAAGATTACTCTTCTATGTTCACCATAGAATCATCTTCATCCTTATTGAAAGAAATTTCATGTTGTGCCTTCAGGAGATGGTCAAAAATATGATCCATCCAGCCCATGATTCAATTTAAACATCCTCATTCACCTCTTCCATGCTTTCTATTTCCCAAGATTCACTTTCTTAAGCACATGCATACTTGATTTACCACACCTTATGACAAGGAGAAGAGGTCCATGCTTTGTGGGAAGGGCACTCCTTCAAGCTCGAAATCCATATAATCCTCATCTTTATGGAAAGAGGAGAACCATGTCAGGGTAGAAGTACGGGAAGAATTTTCAATTCTATCTTAATCATTCATTATCGAATCCTCTTGCTCATGTAGAAAGTGAAAAAATTCACACCCATGGTGATGATAATTTTCTCTTTGGGCAAGAGGAGGTTTTTTTCAAACTGCCCATTTTCCTTGGCTTTGTAAAGGAAATGGGCTTCTTCCATTCGATCATCCATGATTAAATTGGGGAGGGAATTTGATTCTTCAGCTATATCCGTTTCTTCAGTTTACATTTCTACGTCACTCGAGGAATCAAAATAGGAGAGCAAGTCATCTATGATCATTTTGAATTCATCATCTTGAGCCTAAGACGCAGGATGGATTTTTTGTATTTCTTCACATACCTCCATTCCATCATTAATTGAAAATTTTAAAAGGAGATTGTTCATGCTTACTTTGAGCTGATCATCTTGTACTACTTCATCATTGGTGGAGTCTTCGGAAAGCATTAAATTGTCCATTATACAATATGGATATTCCACTCTTGAATCAATTTCCCTTCAAATGGGTTATTCTTCTTGAGCTTGAACAAGTTGATAAATGGAGGTTCCACTTCCATGCCTTTTTCATCATCAACTTTATTTTCAATAGATGGTTTGAGGAGAATACCTTCTTCGAAGCATGGAATCTTCTAGGGATGAACACTTCATAGTATTAATAGTCATTGGGATATTTTAGAGTTTCTTTGTTGTTGACAACATGAATTGATTCAAGGTATTCATACCTTCTTTGCAAATCCAGAACACACCTCAAAATTTCTTGATAGGATTCATGGTCATAATTTCCTTCTATTATGCTTTGAATCCTTTCCACATATTCTCTTTTCAAGATGTTCATTTCTTCATCTCCATATGTAAGGAAGTCATCTATAGAGAGGCATAAAAAGATAATGTTCTCAATTTTGTAGTGAGCTACGTGAGGTTGTAAAATTCTTCTTCAGTGGATTCTGCACCACCTTGTCCTTCAAAATCTTCTATAAGACTGGTTTGATTCTCATCGGAAGGCTCCAAGATAATATCTTCTTCAACAACATTCAAAAACCTTTTGGGGATGAACACCCTGTGGTATGAATGATCCTCGGGGTATTCCTCCATAGGACAAATCTCTTCTTCTTCCCCCTTTCGGAGTGCTTCAAGATGTTCATATCTCCTTTGCAAAGCTAAAGCATATCTCCAAACTTCATGGTAGGCTTTGGGGTCGATATTTCCTTCTACTATGTCCAGAATCTTTTGCCCATATTCTCTTCTCAGAATGTCCATTTCTTCATCACCATATACAAGGAAGTCATCCATAAGAAGGGAGATGAAAAACAATGCCATGAGTTTCTTGGTCAGCTGCGTGAAGTTGAAAAAATTACCTTTGGTGGATTCTACACCATCTCGTCTTTCATACAACCTTTGTATCTATTTTGAACCTTTTAATACATATTTGGGATTCTTGATCATGTGTAAGCAATTCCCATTCTTTTTCCCTTGACAATGCTCTTCTTGAATTGTAACCACCATGACTTGATAATTGGGTCTTCACATGCAATGATTTTCTCCATTCTGAAAAGTCTTTTTCTAGCTTTTGTGGAGATAGGGTGAGCCTTTTTTCCTTCAATTTTCTTGGATTTGCAAGAGATGTTCTAGAATGATGGTTGATAAAATTTTGCAATTCTCAGAAATCATCTTCTTCTTCGTCTTCGATGTCTCTCATTGGTACTTCACTCCAAATTGGGAATTTATTCATTATGATGTGGGATACAAACGTGATAGGGGTTCGTTCCTCGACGAATTCACCTTCAAAAAATATTTTCTTTGAAATCTGGTCTCTTTTTCTTTTTGATTTTTATATCTCTTTATATATATATATATTGATTTTTGGGCAGAGATATTTTTATTGCACTTGGGAAAATATCTCCCTAGCGGAGTCTCAAAAGCTGTTGGTGAGAAAAAAATATCGGTCGGGAAAATTATTCATCTCCACCAACGTTCACGTGGCTACACCCCTATGAATTGAATGGTACATCTCCCATTATTAATGTAAATTAATACTAATCCTATCTAAGTGTTTTGGTAGCCTAATTGGGACGGGGATCACACAGGACAATGCACTTGAACTGTGGAAAAATTCTTGTACGGGGGTGCAAGGGAGGAAACTACAATGATGAGGGGAAAAGAGGGAAATTAGTTAAGGAATATTACTTCTATGAGTAGATTGCAGAGCTCACACCTAGTAACCGGAGTAGTTCAACATCCAATATAGAAGAAAGCAACAATGAAGTGGTTAGTGAGACAAACAAAACCCACATAAACATAAAGTTTTTGAGGCTCATTCATCAAATATTCAAAGCTCTCTTTGATCACCATGCTTACAAAGTGCATACAAGAGGGAAATAGAGGAAAAACAAGAAAGGAAAAATAGAAGAAGTGTAGCTTTTATTTCATGTGAAGTGATGAATACAAAGCTTCAACCAAGCTATCACAATTCACAATGCTACAGAGTAAAAGTTCTTCAAAATTTGGAATCCTTTGGAATGGAGAAGCCATCCCAATTTATACAATTTGAATTGACCTCTCATCTCCCTCACATGACTCTTCATATTCCTATTCCACTTGTGACCTTTCACTTTTCATTAAATTAAGTATTTCTCTTATAAATTTGAGAAAATACTTTTACAATATTAAAATAGGTCACTTAAGTGAATTAGAAAAAATGCAATGATGAGGCCCAAAAAGAATTAGAATGGGAGAAGGAGAGAGAAGAAGATGCTCAAGGGTGGGTGAGAAAACTCCACATCTGATGTAGATCAACCTTGTTGGTGAATGGGTGAGATGATCCAATTTAGTGAGCTTGGAATCCTCAAACTATTTCCATCCCGAGAAACCTCCTTCAAATAATGCCCGGACACCTCCAAATTGAGTGTTTAGAAACATTGTTAAATTCTTATCCCACAAATCAAACAATCACTTTGAACCATGAAGTGCCATCATTCCTTCATTCTTTTGGTTACACACTTGAATGAGAAATTGGAACAATCACTCAGAAGAGAAAATCATGACAATCCCTATGAACTTGAATTTCCTGGTCCGTGGGACACCTTACATCGCACTAAAAAAGAAAACATATGCTTTTTTAGCAAGTGTCAAAATTCACCTTCTCGGATCCCTACCGATGATTTTATCCTCGAATGATCACCCTTCAATGCAATCCTTCCACGGAAACTTATATTTTGGTATGACTTGCTATTATGATAAACACATGTATGGGACACTTACTATTTTTAGTAAGTGGTGATTTTTACCCTTTTCGGCTCGCACACCGATATTGTTCCTCTATACCACTTTTGTGCACACTACTTCTATCAAAACTGCCTTTTGTGTATGCTTGCCAACAATAACAAGTGCATTTGTAGGAGGCTTACTATTTTTGGAAAGTGGGTTTTTAGACCTTGGTTTTCAACGAAATGATTTTTTTGATATGGGTTTTTTCTCTTTAGTGCACCTTTGAAATTTTAGGTCTACTCGGTGTCTAAAAATGGAGATTTTAAATTTCAAAATTTTCTTCGCTGAAACAGGGGTTTCTTCACCGTACAAACTCTGGGGAGTGTTTGTGAATGCTTTGACTTGGATTATAAGTCCTTTGAAAATTTTGATGATCACAAAAATCCCATGTCAATCCGTGCATTGGTCTTCAAGTTACAAAGATTTTTCACTCACGGGTTACGAGAGTCATTCTCGACGAAGAACGAGCCTGGAGCCTTAAAAAAATTTGTGTTTTCTCTTGTTTTTTCTTATTTTGACTATGAGGACATGGGAGAAATGGAGGAAGGATGAAAAATGTGGAGGAATATTTGAGCAAAAATCCGGTAGAGTTTTAACGGTGGATGGAGAGATGTGAGAGAATAGAGGCAAAAATGGCTATCTTCTAGTTTCGAGCTTTTGAAAATGAAGACAGGGGGTGGAGCGCATTTTTGTTCTAATTTTACCTTTCATTTTGGGACAATAGGTGTAGAAAATATGTCTAAGCCCATGCTTGACAAGTGTCGCTCATTGATTTGATGAGAGAAATGAAGGGGGAGCCACATTTAAGCACTTGGGGGCCGAAAAATGGTCACATGGGGAACTTGGAGGCTAAAAGGGTGTGGGTGCATTTTATTGTCCCTATTGTACCCTTGGAAACATGAAAAAGGTTATAAAAAATGCACCCTATCTTCACAATGACAAGTGGCATGCATGCGGGAGTTGGTGGGAGAGCAGGTCAAACTGGTCAAAGGAGCTTAACAAGTGTCGTCGGGGTCATATGAGTGACCAGAAGGCTAAATGGGGGTGGGGAACAATTTTGTGCACCTCATGTCCCTTTGCAAAGGTTCAATGGAGACATGAAAATGTGACTTAACCTCAGGTTAACACGTTTCCCATTGGAAATTTGGTTAAGCATTGAAGAGGCTTACCTTGGCGGGCGACTTGAGAAGGTTTTAACTTGAGCTCCTGGATGAGTTTTTGGGCGCTTCCTTATATGATTTTGCATGAAAAAAACCATATGAGAATAATTGTGATTGTCCTAAGACTTGAATATTCCTTAAAGACTTCCAAATGTCTCATTGTTTCTCAGGACCGTCCGATGCACCGAGAGAATGAGCTACCTAGATAAATGCATTGGGTTTCAAGTTGATCTGTTTTTTCTACCATATAGAGTATTGAAAATTATTTACATTGATACTTTTTTGGGCTTGCAAATCATTATGGAGCTTCTAGAAAATTGCTTTGAATTTCTGGTGATTTTTATGGTGCAAGTTGCTTCAGCCCAAAACCCGCTTTCGCTGAATTGGCTCCAAAATCTCTGAAACTTCCTGAAATATTCCAAAATAATTTCTAAAAAAATTATCTTTTGAATAATCCTTCATGGTGAGTTTTGGCATTTTGATCCATTCCAAGGATGATGCACTGGTCATAGGAAGGTTGATGGTAGCCCTTCCCAAAATGGCTCAAAACTTAGGTTGATGGTAGCCATCATTGTCGAATACTTTTATACTGAAGTTCCTTGAATGGTTTTTTATTCCTAAATCACCTAGGGGGATACATGACAATCACTTAGGTGTCACTTTGATGACATGATAGCGCTGGTATTATGGATGGTCCGATTTGGGGTTTTATTGGGAAGATATGAATTTAAATTTTTCGACATTGTGGTATGGTTGTCCTGTTTTTGGTTGAAATTTTCCCATGCAAAAACACGGGAAAACAATAACCAAAATAATTAAGAGTAATGGAATGCCATGATGATAATATTGACCATCAAATTAGCATATCCAAGGACTTCTAAAGGTTTATGTTTAACACTTGACCTTGACATTTTTATAAAAACCATCCATTGATCGGTGTGTCCTAAAGCTAGGCATATCAAAAGACTATTTATGTATAGATTGTTTATGATGTTGGGATATTTTTATTTGCATCAAAGATAAGAGACATGATTGCACTAATTTTTTAGAAGAAATTGGTGAGTTCCTGTGCGATTGGCTTTGTGTATTAATTTGATAATGAATGCAATCGGTAGGTGTTAGACCGTATAACCTTTACTAACATTCTCCCAATCTCTACTAAAATAGGCGATTTAGAATAGGTCATGGACATCTATCAAAGTGTAATGGATGGTTGAGTTTTATTAGATATAGTTGTGATTACCTCTATAGGCATGTACACAAAATGGGATATTAAACACAAGACACGTAATCCATTTGACAAAATGCCTTGATGTTGAGGCATACACAAAACATGTGAGCTATTTCACTAAATGACTCCAGAAATGTGGTCTCCGAGAATATATATTTTTTCATTTGTTTTATCGACACCATAAAACAAATGAAAAGAATCATAAACTAGCTTTGTCATTACATCCCTCCCGGCATAGTTTGTGACTCATATGCCAACGCCTTGATTGAGTAGGGCAATTTGCAAACCCTCTTGTCGTACATAAGGAAAACAATTATGGGTGCTACCGAACTTATGTTTTGAATGTAGGAGGTAGATGTCCCTACATTATCTCGGTATTTCTCGAACAATAGGATTGCAAATAGTTGAAACATGATAACAACAATAATATATGTCTAGGGTAACACATAAACCATTGAAAATCTAAACTTGGAGGTTCAACAAATCAAATCATGCGTTGGATGAGGGTCACATTCTCAAAATCAATTTGCAATTGTTACTTTAAAGTCATATAGCTCTACCAGATAGTTGAGATGGAATTACACTACAAAGATTTGACCTTTAAACTCTATTGGATTTTCGTATTCTACGAAAAACGATAAAAGAAAATGACATGGGCTAAGGTAGCCTAGAGTTACGTGCAGCATAAACCAGGTATTTGTTTTAGCCTCTCACCCACTCGATACACTAAAGGTTGTAACTTTGACGTGTAATTTCAATATTCTCTAAAATTATTCGATTGCTTCCATTGTTGACTTCCCTAAGCATGGGATGGGAGAAAGTGAAAACTTCAACTCAAGCAGGGAATAACTTATTGCCTTTGTTGGCCGAGTAGGCCATATATATATGTGTGTGTATGAATGTTCATATTATCATTCACCTCTGTTGTTGTGCATATCTACTATTGCTGACGCTCGTCAACATTTGTTAACAAAGCGTTTTGTTTTTACATCTAATTGCATTTCATTGGCACTAGTGTCGCAATGGATCAGTTGAATTTGGCACGCAACAGAAATTCATCTCAACGCTCTCAGTGTCGCCTGCAATTCAGAGAAACTCGGTGCTCCTACTTCCTCAATCTCAACCTCCAAGGTATTCATTTTATTGAGGACTGTATTTGCTTGCGACGTTTAATCATCAATTCTCTATATAATATATATGATTAAATGTTGTGTACAGGTATGAAGGCAGATGATGTAGAGCTGGAAATGGACAAGGAGAGGAGACTGATAATACGTGGACGAAGGTACTATTCCAATTAAGACGTGGGAACTGTACTTAAGTGGAGGTGGCCGGTGGCCATGGCCGAAAATGGGTGGAGGAGGAGGAGAAGGGCTTTCAAAATCCCCGAGGAGGTGAATGTGGGCGCCATTAGAGGAAGCTTTGAGCAGGCCGGTATACTACTGCACCTAGTCATGCCCAAATTCAGGCGGAGCGGCATCACATCAATTACTCCTAATTACCATCTTCGCATATTTCAGTCCTCTCATTCACCACTGCAACAGACTCTCCGCCGCTCCACAAGGAGAACAAGGACACGGAGATTAACCGCCAAAAGCCAAACAACATTAATCCCACCCATTCTCGTGTGATTTCTTAGTCTTCAATAACATTTCTTCAAGCGTGGATAAGCCCACGCCTGGATTGTAAATTCTTCTCTTGTAACCTATTTATTCCATGACTGAATTGTAAATTGCTCTTTTGTATAAATTAATAATAAAGGCTTGCAAAATTTATATGCAGAAGTCTAATTTCTTCTTTTGCAAAATTTAAATGTAACCCATCATTTTGAAAGACTACAATTTTCTTATGAAAATGATTCACCACCTTTATTCATATATATATATTTTTGGGACAATCGCGGAGTGTGAATGTATTTCTTAATCTTGATCTATGAAAATTCAACTCGGGGTAAAAATTCAAAAGTATTAAACATCAAGCAATTTTCACGTTTATTCAGTTGAATACCGAGTCCGAGTGTGAGTCCGATTGTTGTCAATACAAGGCGCAAGACCTAAAATTCACCGAGGACGAATGAACGTGTTCTTTTCTTATAAAGATTGAGATAAAAATTTAACATTTTCTCCAAGAATTCCTCAGTTTGTGAAATTATGTTTCTCCGTCATTTCTTGTGTGGAGATCCATAAGTCCCAATGAGGATTTACAAGAGGAGTTACAAAAGAAGCCTTAGGTTGTGAAGGAATATTCATGGTAATTCAAATAGTAATATGTGGAGCCACCACATAAATAGTTGAAATACTATGTGTAGAAAACACAATTGTAAAAATAGATTAAGGACATCAATAAGAGTCGAAGCAATAATCAAACACCAACTCTTAGAAGTTGGTTTTTATATGATTGATTATTCATGTGGAATGTTCAGCACGAATAAAAAGATGGTAAACATTAACATTAATTTCTTTCAAGACAAAAGAGGAACGTTTGTATTTTCGAGAACTCTCATATCATAAAATATTAAGGACCACTACTTTAAGTGACCAGTAAGGTAGGGGAGAGGGGCCAATAGGTGAACAAGGTCCAATAGTTGATATGACTATTGGTCACACAATACCCAATAGTTGTCATAGTACTATGTAGTAGTTTTTTTTTGACATAATAATTATGTAGAGTAGCAAATCACATCATGACATGTAAGACCTCTCACCCATGTACAAGTACAAAAAAGTCAATGTTCAACCAATTTCACCCATATTCAAGTATTGGTTTCCACCATGGTTGTAGTGTAACTCAAGTTTAGTATTTTAAATCAATTCAAAATATGGGTTTCCCTCCAATTGAACATTCCAAAGAAAAAATATAAGCTAATACAAATCTAAACTACATATTAGTGAAAAAATTACAATCTCATATGATAAACAATTTATTTTATGGACCCCTTAACTTAGGGTGTACCACTACTAGCCCCTCTCCCCAAGGTGATATAAAATTATAAGAAAAAGGAAGCACGACGTAATTACTTTGATATGTGTATTTACAAAGTGAGCCTCGATTCATATGGTGTGGTTTAGGGTTAAATTTGACACCACCTATGCCTCACAAACAATTTTCGTGTGATGGTAATTTTTAGTATCGCCCTCAAAACACAAAATAATGTTATTTTCACTAATTATTCTATATTTATTATATTTTTTATAATATAATTTTTTTTTTTTTTTTATAATATTTATACAAATCTATATAAAAATGACGGTCACGTTTTAAATATTCAAGTTTCGTGTGACGGTTAGATAAGATATTTACAAGTATTTTACGTTTAAAATCACAAAAAATGTCTAAACGACCGTCAAATTTAACTCCCCTGGTGTGGATCCATGTATGTCCTTCTCTCCGACCTATGCGAGACCATATAATGTATAAGAGTCATCGATGACATACAATTCTCTTTGGTTGTTGATTATCATGTGATGCATAGGCCATCAATCATCATGTAAATCCATCGTGCATTAAGGTTTCAAATTTTACAGCCTAGGATTTGTTCCCTCTTGTTATGGAGTGCAAACAATTTTCTTCCTCCTCATGGAATATAATGTAAGACCTGTTTCTCTCTACCATTTCCACGTATTTATAATGTGTTGTTCACTACATGAGGGTGTTCAAGCTTATTGTAAAAAGAATGGCCCTACGATAAATGGTAAAAATTCCTTAATTCTCCTATTTTTTTCCTCCCATATCCATTACATATAGGTCCTCTTATTTAAATTGAAAATGAATCCTACTTAAACTTGACTTCGATCCAAACCCGACTAGAGTTACTATTTTTAATAAAACCTATTATTTATAATAAATAGATATTTTTAGTAAGCTTTAAATTTTAGTTTGTAGATCCTAAATTTTTATGTATATTATCCACACATCTAAATTATTTTATTTATTGAATTTGAACTCAAGTTGACTCACAATTACGAAGATACAACATTATGAACATTAAGAAAAAATGAAAACAAACTTCAAACCAAATTTTTGAGCCCTAGATGGATGCTTTTCAACTTTGAAAATTGTTGAAATGTGTTGTAAGTAACTAGCATGTTTACCATAACGTATATATTTTTGAGAGTTTTATTATAAAAAAATAGAGTCATTTCGGTTCTCGGATCAAAATGTACGGCCTCCGCAAAGCAAGCCACCAAATATGCATCGTAACAAACATTTGTAAAATGTTTTAGTCACAAGTTCCGTGATAGATATTTATGCAAAATGTGGAAGCATGCAAATTCATGTGCACTATTCAACAAGATCCCAAAACTAAATATGGTCAAATACACCCTTAAATGATTTCATTTACCTTCGCCTTATATCATTTGCCTTAGCAACCATTTTGTGAGTTAATATGGTTATTAGACGCAGTGTTATGCAAATGAACGAGCACATTGAGAGTTACAAATCCCATGCTTCACCCTCTCATGAAGGTTTAGCGGAAGAAGCACTACCAAGTGTTGATTGAAAATGGGGCCATTGAGGTTTTGTAGACATATGCAATGATATGGGGATGTTTATGAATGTAAGGATATAGTTGATACACATGTTAGGTCTCACAGAGGATACATGACAAATGTTTGAAAAAGATTGTATGAAATTTATTGTTTTTGGTTTATTGATAACCAAAACTTAGTGTTTCAAAGCCCTGAACAAGTGAAGACAACCTAAATAATAATTTAGAGGATGTTATTAATTTTTAATTTAGTATGTAGTATAAATATTAAGTAGACATTGAAGAAATCAGAATTTGAAGTTTTTGGGTAGCTAACTTCAATGAAAAAGATAGGGAAAAAGTACATAATGAAACTAGAATTTGATCTACTATAAACATTTGGGTACCATTTGTTTAAATAGGTAGTGGTTTCTTTTATATATATTTTCCTCATTGATTTTAGTTGTTTGAAGTGTGTGTGTGTGTGTGTGTGTGTGTGTGTGTGTGTGTGTGTGTGTGTGTGTGTGTGTGTGTGTGTGTGTGTGTGTGTAATCAAATGAGTCTTCTCATTTTCTATGGTTTAGATTTTGTTTAGGAGGACAAGGGTTTCTATATTCCTCTTTCCAACCGAGTGAGGTGTACATTTTTCATATTTTTACCATTAGAATTTGTTTTATTTTCACATATACCTAGATCAATTTGTAATGATGTGGTCCGCGGGATTAGAAGGATACCAGAGAACCTAGAAGATCTTATGGAGAACTTCTTCTCACTTTTGTTGGAAGATATATAGTGACTAGAAAACCTTGTTCCAACTTTCTTTCTTTTAATATTTCTTGGGACAACTAGAAAGTCCTATGACAAATTTCCTTTTAATTTTGGGTCAAGCAAGACATAATTCCCCTATCGGTGTGACATCTCCTTTAGAAAAAAGTAGGAGCGATCACCCCAATCCTTAAAGCATCTCAATTTCAATCCTACAACATCTCAATTCGAATCCAAATAACCAAATACAACAAGAATTAAGAGTTTCTCCTTTGTCTAAGAAAATAAGTGTATTCCTTCCATACTGTTATCTCCTTTACTACTTAAAAATTTGATCTTCAAGTTAGAAATTAATTGTTCAAATTTGAATTGAATTTTAATTTATGTATGGACACTAACAACACTTTGTGTTGCAAGTTTCATCATGAAACTTGCCTACACTCAAGTGGAATCAATACCTTTGATTGAATATAAAGTGTGTAAACACACGTGGATATATTTTATTTTTAGCATGTAATTTTCATTTCATACATAAAGGCGGGAAGCTAGACAATTAAATTTAGAAATTTATGATTTGACAATGAAAACTATGGCTTGTAGCTAAATCATGACTAACATGCACATTCCAAGTCTAGGTGACCTACCCTAATCTCATTTGTATAACTTTCTTGTCTATTCACATAACTAGGTCCTTTACATAACTAATCAAATCATTCCTTATTTGTATATTCCTCCCTCTACTTCAATACCTAAAATTTACATAATCTTATAGATCGTATGTCCAGAACCATCCATCAAGGACCAAATTAACTAACAGTTTGGTCTCGTAATGAATGGTTTAATCCCCATCACCCATTAGACACTTTTCCAATTTAATATATTTTGATATGTCTATTCATATCCTGTAGGTTATCCTTATTAATGTATAATTACACCTATGAACACCTTTTAAAGAAAGTTAAAACCACCTATTTACCTCACTTGATAATCACCTAACACTTTGTTGTCTCCCGAAAACCATTTTTTGTTTTTCAAATTAAATTCAAGATTTTGAGCTCTCACCCTCCTAAATTATTTAAGCCAAGTTGAAAATATGAAGAGATAGAAAATTTCCATGCCCTAGAGTTGTTTAAAATCCCCAGACTGCTTGTTTCCATAAATTTCTCGGTTTTCCTGTCTGGACGCGTGAAAATTTTATTTTTGTCCTCATTTGAATGAAATTGTCAATCTTTCTATGCCATTGGATCATTGAACCTTGTATTGTTTTCAATTCCTTAGCTCGCGAAAGAAATTTGAAAATCGGGAGCAAAATGGTGGAGTCTTCTTCTTCTCTACATTTTTTCCATAGTTGAAAATGACGGGAAAATCTTCCCGTTAAATTTTGCCTCAGCATCCATGGATAATACGTGGGTCTCTCTAATTAGATGTGGTTCGGTCATATTTCAAGGTCTAGTGGAAGCCTCCACGCATCCAAATGACGCAACTCCAGAGGTAGGGCCCAAGGGGCAGTCTTCAATTAGGCACATGCCTTCCACGTGTCCCAGGTACAAAATGAAGGTAAAATAGGCTAAAATTGTTTAAGTATGGAAGGCTCAGTGGACGGCTCCATTCAAAGCCGAGGCGACTCAAACTTACACCAGTCCTCCACATGTCCCAGGTCCAAAAGGGATAGAGCCGATCAATAAAATTGGCTAAGTATGGGCGGGTCGGCAGAGGTCTCCACGTGCCACAATGACGCCATTTCAAAAGTAAAACCCAAGAGTCAGTCACCAAGTAGCGCCAGCTCACCATGTAGCTAAGGAGACAGAGTTGGGTGTTGAAAAGTCTAATCTGCCAGAAAGAAACACGCGTTAGCTTGGCACAATTTTAGAAGGCGCTTCCAAAGTGGAAACTCAAATTAGTGCCGGCTCTCCACATGTCTAGGGGTCAACATGAGTCAAACAGAAGAGACCTCAGATTGGATAAGTATGAAAGAACCCACGGAGCTCTCCACATGTCAGCTTGGTGAAACTTCCAAGACAAAATCTAGAGCGCAGTTCGAATGAGCGTTGACCCGCCACGTGTCCAGTGGTGGATATATGGCCCCACCAAACAAAAGGTAAATAGTTAAAGCATATGCAGGCCCGTTCCAATCAATTCCTTCCACGTGAGTGGCCCAAATTTAAAGTTGTAAAGGAAAATCAAACAACTCGTGTTTTAACTAGAAAAATAATGTAACAGATGAATTTTTTAATGCATTTCTCTGTGAATCAAGAAATTGAAGGGGCACAAATAGTTAGAATAGGTGGTAACTGTTTCTTGCTCACCGGAGTAGATTGTAACCATTTTTTAGGGGATATATGATGGAATCTAAAAGTCATTCTAAAGGTTGGCAATTGACCTAAAAAAATCACGAGTGCATTGTACTCGGAGAAAGAAAAGGAGTTAGCAATTTTTTATTCCATTTTCCCCCTTCTTTCAATTTCCTCCATTTCTCCACTATGTACAGCTTCTGATTAAGCATCAATACAAGAAGAGGGATTTCATAGCCTCTTTGATGAGGAGATTTTAGAAACTTTGAGTTCATGATCTTATCTCGTCTTGTTTCCATTTGCAGGGTTGTTTCTTCCCATGAATGCATATGATGAATTTTCTAATTAGTGCATGCATGAATCTGATTTCCTACCTGCAACATTAGTTCTTCTACCTCTTTTCTCACTCCCTTTCCCACTTTCAGAAAAACTTTCTCTCTTGCAAGTATCTACAAGGTTTGCCACAGGGTCAGTGGAGTGGCCCCTGCTGGATCCCCGGCCGAAAGGCCACCACACAAATCCACGTTTTCTCATGCATGCATATATGATGCTATTTCGCACCGGTCAAGTAGAGGGACTTAGATTCCTAGAGCATTGGTAAGGAGTCCACAAATTTTCCCACCTAAAAATTTCCTCACCAACAATTTTTGGCGCCCACCATGGGGCAAATTTAGCAAGCATTTGCACCTGAATGCGACCGCAAGGGCAAGAAATTAGAATTTTTTTTTTTTTTTCGGAATTTGAATGGCTATATGAGCCACATGGATTCAAATCATAGCTACTTTGGGAAACCCTCTTGTTGAAAGACCCAAATTGCTCTTCCACATCCAAGAAGACGTTGCTTCAGATTTGAGGGAAGCTATCTAGCATAATAGGTAAAGTGCCAATCACTACTTCATTGCCACAAAAATTCGGACCTTCAAGAGGAACGATGCAGCACTGCCCGAGTGGAGGGAAAGGAAAATTCCAACACCACGAATAAGAGCATAGATTTTCAAGATGGCAGATAAAAGATACACCTAGAAACAAAGACAAGGAGGACAAACTGATCCCATTTTTGAGGAACTTCAAAGGAGACAAGAGCTACTCGGAATCCAGAGGCTTCCTTCTCAAGTAACCGGTCATGTTGGGAACCTAAGTGTTGCCAATCCTTTGGACGGTGAATTTCCATACATCAACGAGAACCTTGAAGATTTCACCGACATAGAGATCGAAGAAGTGTTGGTGTGTGTGACATGCCTAGTCATTGTCCACATCACCTGGTGAGTCATCTCTCCTTGCGAGAGTCATAGGTCTTAGGAAGTCAAATGACAAGTGTCAGATTCTATCATAGAATCTATCATTGTCATTTACGTTAGTGCATCATAGGAGTTACATTCCTTATTTAGAATTGTAACTCCTCCTTTAGTGGCGTCATATGCGTCAGTCACGTCATATGCATCAATGGCATCATTGAGGTTCTTTCCTTGTTTAGGCATGGGGGTTACACAACACCCCTATTTGTACTTCCTTTTTTAATCTATGAGCATGAGCAGACTGTTTTCTTATTTACATATTCTTTCCATTATTCGAATCTTGCTTATTGCGTTGGAGCTTGACATTACCATCGAAGTGCAACTTCGTTGTGGTGCATTGTTTTTGACATCAGTTCTCACGAATCCCTCTTTTATGGTATCAAAGCTTGTTTTGGTAAAACGTGCACTCTTTGTTTATCAATTGCTTATTACTTCTAGTTTCTTCTTATTTCCTCGTGTAATTTTTTTGATTATTAGTTTGGAATTGTATTGCTCACCTCGCGTTGAGGTTTTAGTAGTTACAATTTTGGGGTGTTATACCTTTGTTCATCATTGTTCTACCGAGTAGTTTCTTGTGCAAGCTCTCACTTTTGCATGTGCTCTACTTGCATATTTCTAGATTCTAGTGGCTATTGTTTTTGGGTTGTTTGTGTGTTACTTGTTGGTTATGGTTGGGTTCAGATTCAACTCCTACAGGATAAAATAAGTGTCGTTTCTTGGTATTTGAGAAGTGTTGTGTTGGATCCTAGAACCGAGTTGGAATGTAGCTCATAGTATTGTCCTCTTTCATGCTCGACTACATTCCCTTTTATCTCGCCGACTCGGGTCTCTTACATCGATTACCAACTCGCTTCACATCCTGCATTGTGCTCGAGGTCATTGGTTTGGGTTGTTATTCAACTCGTTTTCTCACTACACTGTTGATTTTTCCATTTTGGTTTCATGTTTCTTGGAGTCTACCATGCATTGGAAGCTTCAACCTATCCACCTGCATTGAGACCTGGTTAAAAGTGCCGGTTCATGGTTCTTCTTCCCTCCACCTGCGTGCAGCTCTTAGCCTCTGGAACCTCTGGTCCATGTTCCACCTCTGGTGTGGCCATCCTCAACTCATGTTGTAGGCTCATTGATCCTTGGCTCCGCTAACTCTTGCTCGTGCTTGTGTCTCTGTTGGTGTGAGTTATCCTATGTGTCCTCCACTCACATATGGAGGGTCATCTCACATGGGTTAGGTTTAGGGTTTGCTATTGATTCATGCACTAGGGTTACTCAACACCCTATATGTATCTGTTTATTTGACATTTATGAGCATGCCAAGACACTCCAGTTGTCTTTTCTCTACATGTGCAAGCTTTGTTTTGTTATGCAAGTTATTCAGTTATTGGTTGATTCTTCCTTGTGATTACATTGGAGCCATTACGATTGAACCAGAGTGCAACTTCATCGTGGTGCATAGTTTCGATACGATATGTCAACTCTTTCATGGTATCATAGCTGAGATCGGGTAAACGTGCACTCGTTATTTTTTAGTTGCGATTACTTTTGGTGTCGTTCTATTACTCCTCGTGCAAGTTTTTTAATCGTTATATTCTGGAAATTTTTTTGCTAACATATTTAACAAGTTGCTCATGGAAAGTTGTCAGTTTTGCTATGTTCTTTGTGCATGCGAGATCTCCTTGAGTTTCGGGGTTTTGCAGCTACATTTAGCTAGCTATAGCTAAATCTAGCAGATCAACCAAAATAGAGTATTTTCTAGTTTTTAAATTTTTTTATTAAACTGAAAATTCTTTAGATCTATGTTTTCTGGATTTTCTCTATATTTTTGTTATTTTTCATGCAGATTTAGATAAAAATCTGTTCTTCTAAGGCTGCGTGGGTGTTTTAACTTGCTTTGCGTGGACTTATTTGGTAACTACCGTGTGGAGGGATTGCTTGGAAGCCTGGGGAAGCGATTTGTTCTTCCCTCTCCGCCGTGGCCGGATCCTCTTCTCCGTCCCCTCTACCATTGTGTGGCGAGTCCTCTCCTACTCACCCCCACCGCGGATCGTGCCATATCAGTCACCTTTTGTGCTGGTAAGTCTTCTATTGTAAATGTTTAAAAATTGCTTTCCACTTTTTTAATTATTTCAACTTATTTCTATTTTTACAAACTTCAAAAAACTTTTAAAATGGAATTAATTAATTAAGTTTTTTTAATTTTAATTAAGTTTAAAAAAATCTTAATTCATTCATCATATTTAATTAATTTTTTAAATTAGATATTAAATAATCGTAATTAATTAATTTTTTTGCGATTATAGTTTACGATTAGATAATTAAATTCATTCTTTACAATAATGTTAAATTGTCATTTAAACAAAAAAACTCCTATAGCTTTAACATTAGTTAAATTGGATGTTTCTAACAATAATTTTTTTAGGCGTCATTGTCGATTTTTTTTACTAATTGTGTGCTCAAGTGTGCGGTGACACTCGAGCCCTCATTGTCTTTGCATGCCTTTAAGGAATTTGAAGATCATCGAGAACTCTTCTTGAGTTCATCTAAACATTGTCTATTACCATTATTATTGCTTGCGACTAGTGAGCGCATTTGCCATGATTTGAGCAAGGGTGTATCCATTGCAATGTGAGACACTTTTTCTCACAACCAGCTTTTTGATTTTGCCTCCTTCCTAGTTTTTAGCATTGTGCTTGTGTATGGTGTCCCTTTGCTGCGCTTCCCGAAACATGATTGTGGTCTCCTCTCTTGTGTGTTGTTATGCTGATTGTAAGGTGAGTTATTAAGTGTTTACGGATGCACGCTCGGACTGATTGTATTCAACACACTAAACTATAAAGTGCTGAAAACAGAGGGGTTATTATATTGTCCTAGGTGGTTGTGTTTCTTTTCTGCATTTCTTCTTTCTCTCTTCACTATGGATGCACTTTCAATTCCTTTGCTTATGCCATTCAAATTTTTCGAATGGAGATCGAAAATAATAATGAAACTAAGGGGTAAAGGGTTATTCCGCATCACCATGGGAACTGAGACTGAACTAGACGATGAACCTAAAAAATCTAAGTGGTTAAACCGTAGTGATGAAGCTTTAGGTCTTCTTTGTATGTCCATTTCTCCGACTTGCTCTTCCACATTGAGTCATCTGAAACACCTAAGTCTGCGTGGACAACGTTAGATGAAATGTTTGGACAACACGATGACATGAGAGCGCATGAGTTGGAAAATGAATTACTAGGGTTAAATCCTAGTGATTTTGAAAACCTACAAGCATTCTTCTCAAAGTTTGTCCACACTAGATCGTTGTTAAAGGAATGTCAAGTAGAGAAGAAAGATTCTCAACTGATCTTGTCGATTCTCTCTAAGTTAGGTCCTGAATATTTTTTGTGTGTCGACTTTTTACGCTACAAAAGCTGCCTTGGGCAAGGATTGGAATATGCCCTCCTTTGACTATTTTTCATCCCAACTCATTCGAGAACAAGACAAACTCATTCAAATGGGGTCTCTCAAGTCCAAGTCAAATACCCTTGTAGCAAGTACTAGTAAGGAAAAGAAGACTGAAAAGAAGAAAGAAAAAAAGATCAACCTAAGAAAGAAACCAAGACCGATACTAAAAATAACACGAACACTTCGACTTCTGAGCCTAGAGCATAGAAAGACAGGTATTTGTGTTCCTATTGCAAGAAGCCTGGTCATAAAGAGCATATGTGTATGAGAAAACAAATTGATCACCTTACTCAATTACTTGAGAAAAATAAAATAGGTGTTCCTGAGTCTATCAAACAAAATGCTCCAAAGGCCGAGTCTTCTACTACAAAAGGTTCTAAATTTGATAAGAAGAAAGGAAAGGCCCTTGTAGCCAAAGTTTCTCCTTCATCGATGTGGATTATAGATTTTGGTGCCTCACACCACATGGGTTCTTCACATGTTGAGTTCTCCAACATCGAGCCTTGTGGAATGTCCCAAATCACGATGGGTAATGACATGACAGTGTCGGTTTCAGTAGTGGATCGGTAGAGATGGATGGGGGAACATTCAACCAAGTGTTGAGTGTTCCTGATCTCTCTACCAATCTCCTATCATTTTACCAAATTACTCACCTTGGTGAAGGAATGTGAGTGGAATTTGGTCCTAACTCGGTGATTATTCGTGAGCTTAACGATGACACTATAGTGGCTGAGGGAAAGGCGGATCACCGTTCACGGTTATATACCTTTTCCCACTTTACTTCTGATTCTACGCCCACTGCCTTGCTCACTCATGCAAATGAGGTTAGTAAGCTATGGCATGAGCGATTCGGACATCTAAATTATCGCTACCTTGAACAATTGAGCCAAAACAAAATGGTCAACGGGTTACCCCGCGTCAAGTTTTCTAAGGGTCTTTGTGAGGGTTGTACCCTTGGAAAGCATCCTGAAAAGAAATTTGACAAAGGAAAATCTTGGAGAGCTACTCGTCCTTGGATCTTCTTCACAACGATATTTTTGGTCATTTCCTTCTCCTTTGTTTATTAGAGCTCTTTATGTGCTAACCTTCATTGATGACTATTCGCGATATACTTGGGTATATTTTCTTAAGCTTAAGTCTGAAGTCTTTGAACATTTTCAGGACTTTAAGGTTGTTCTTTGAGAAACAAATGAGAATGGTCTACAAGGTTCTTTGAACCCAACAATGGAGGTGAATATGTAAACAATAGGTTCATGGATTTCTATACTTCTAAAGGGATCTCTTTGCAACATACAATTGCTTATAGCCCTTCGCAGAATGGAGTTGCAGAAAGAAAGAACCATACTTTGAAGGAGATGGCCACTTGTATGATTCACTTGAAGTCTCTTCCTCCACAGTATTGGGCCAAAGCAGTGAATTGTGCAAATTACACTTAGAACCGCATTCCTCACAAGGTAGTAAGAGGGATGACACCCTTTGAAGCCTAGTTTGGATGCAAGCCTGATGTTGAGAACTTTTGAGTCTTCGGATCCAAGGCTATGGCTTGGATTCCCAAGAAGAAATGCAAGGCCTTGGAACCACAATCCAAACCTTGTATCTTTGTAGGGTATCTTGATGGCATGAAGGGATATCGATTGATGAATCCTACTTCTCATGAGCTGTATATTGAGAGAAGTGTTAAGTTCAATGAGTCTTCTTTAACTTGCACTTCTCCACCTATTGAGGTTCTTCAACTAGACCGATTCAGATTTTGACTCATCAGATGATGATGCTATTGAGTGTGCTCCTCTTCCTGATCCTCCTGACCATCAGACCTCTGAGTCTTTGATTTTGATAGTAGTGATGATGAAGACTATGTCCCTTCTCACTCAAGTGAAGAATATTCTAACTTTGAGCCTAATCCTCCTGGTCCTCTTTGGGCTAGGAAAACTTTGTAAAGTGCTGGAGATTTAGTTGGAGATACTTCGGATATGAGATGTACTCGCTCATATTTCATTGGAACCCACTCCTTCTTCACCTCTGCTTCTGATCCACAGTCTTTTCAGGAGGCTTCTAGTATTCCTGAGTGGGATTTATGCCATGGATGAGGAGTATTCCTCTCTCATGAAGAATGATACTTGGGATCTCACCCCTCTTCCGAAAGGAAGAAAAATCATTCGGTGTAAGTGGGTGTTCCAAACAAAGTATGGAGTAGATGGAGATGTCAAAAATTTTAAAGCACGATTAGTAGCTAAGGGTTTCTCCCAGATAGCTGGGGTTGATTATATTGAAACCTTTGCTCGGTTGCGAAGATGAATTCTATTCGACTGACCCTAGCCATTGCCGCAACAAACAGATGGAAAGTCCATCAAATGGACGTTAAGAGTGCCTTCCTTCATGGGGACCTAGAGGAAGATATCTACATGGAACAACCTTCGGGTTATGTCCATGATCCATCCCTTATTTGTAAGTTAAAGAAGTATCTTTATGGCCTTAAACAATCCGTTTGGGCTTGGTATGCCAAGATGGACTCCTTTTTATTTACATTAGGGTTTACTAGGTGTCACTCTGATCCAAATGTTTATATTCTATGGCAAGATGACTCCATACTCATTCTTGTTCTCTATGTTGATGACTTGTTGATCACAGGCAGTTCTTCCTCTATTATTGATTCTTTGAAGATCACCTTGGCCAACAAGTTTTCCTTGATTGACTTAGGTCTACTTCATTACTTTCTTGGGATCCAAATTTCACAATCTAACTCAGGAATTTTGATTTCACAACCTAAGTATGCTCTTGATTTGCTAGCTCATTTTCAGATGTTCGATTACAAGTCTTCTCCTACTCCTTTTCTTTCGGGGTTAAGTTGGTTTTTGATTTCTCTACTCCCTTGGTTGATGGTACCATTTATCGACAGTTGATGGGGAGATTGATTTACTTGACTCACACTCGAATGGATTTATCGTATGTTGTTGGGATCATGTCCAGATTCATGCAGAGCCACATGAGATGCATTGGAAAGCAGATAAATGGATCCTTCATTATGTTCGTGGCACCTATATTGATGGCATTCACTATCATGGAGGGGTGGATATTGACTTGATTGGGTTCACAGATTCTGATTGGGCGGTGACTTAGATCATCGAAAATCTACTTCTGGCTACAATTTCTCTCTTGGTTCGGGTCCTATTAGTTGGTCTAGCAAGAAGTAGAATGCAATTGTGATATCATCTACAGAGGTAAAATATAGAGGAGCAATTAACACTACCACAGAAGCTATTTGGCTACTAGGGTATTTTGACAGAGTTTGGCATCCACTTTTGGTGGCCTACCATTATCTATTGTGATAACATGAGCACTATCTCTATTTGCAGAAATCTAGTTCAACATCAGTGGATGAAGCACATTGAGATCCATATGCACTTCATATGAGAGCTTATTCATGATGGTATCATCAACATTCAGTACATTTAGAAAGCTGATCAAATTGTAGATTTATTTACTAAGCCCTTCACTGAGATGAAGTTTCTTCACTTATGATCTCTTCTTGGGGTGAGGTCTTCTGCAACTGCTCATCTTCTTTAGGCTATGTAGTCCTTTTCTTCTTCTTCTAGGAAGATGTTGTTTGTATATGGGCACCTTATCAGGCCTTTAGTTGTCGGGCCCCATTAACACATCTTTCTTAGTTGTTTAGGAGTGTCTTCTCTTTCTGTCTAACTCATCATAGCTGCTACCCTAGCTTCGATGAAGGGGGTGTTGGTGTGAGTTATCCTATGTGTCCTCCACTCACATATGGAGGGTCATCTCACATGGGTTAGGTTTAGGGTTTGCTATTGAGTCATGCACTAGGGTTACTCAACACCCTATATGTATCCCTTCATTTGAAATTTATGAGCATGCCAAGACACTCTGCATTGTCTTTTCTCTACATGTGCAAGCTTTGTTCTGTTATGCAAGTTATTCAGTTATTGATTGATTCTTCCTTGTGATTACGTTGGAGCCATTATGATTGAACTAGAGTGCAACTTCATCATGGTGCATAGTTTCCAATATGATCCGTCAACTCTTTCAAAGTGTCTTCTTTCTCACCTCCGGTTTTCTGCTACATGTTTAGAATTTACCAGCTCCTCTACTTAAGATGTTACATGAACCTGCATTGGGATCTCCAGGCATATAGGCTCTACATGGCAGTCGTTACAACATTCAACTCAGTGGCAATAGTTTGCATTAGCTTCTTCTGACACCCAGATTAGAAACCTTGACATGTGGTTTCACCTCCATGCACCACTCAATGTCACCTACTGTTTAACTCAGCGGAATTTGTAAAAACAACTCAACTTGGTCAACGTTGACCTAGCTCGGCCTGCCTTGTAACTCGGTGCATTAGCACTTAAATCAACTCGGCATTGGTTAGTATCATAAGCCTAGGTCAGGTGAATAACACTAATCTTGGCATTGTAATATTTTTTTGGGTGTATTTTTGCTTGTTTTATTATCCTTTCTTCGAGTGTCGAAGACAGAGGGTGAGGTCCGGGGTTGGTAGGAGGCTAATCCCCCCTCACAATTAAAATAAACCCTATCTAAAATTTGATGCCATTTCCTACGAAACCCTTTGCGTGTGTTTAGGGCACTTTTAAATCTGTTTGCATGCTTATTAGCATTTTTCCATCAATTGTGGGAATTGTTTTTTGCTATAAATTTTGACTCGTTGCTCAATTTTGAGAACTTCTTTAGTCAAAGTTGCATGTTTTTTCACACTCTAGATGATGGGATTATCAGTTTTGTAAATACACTATTTTATAAAGTGCCACATTCTGGGGGTGTCTTTGTATTGCTTATTTCAACTCATTTCGAATCATCTTGAGCATTGTTCTATCCCTTTTATTACTTGTGGACTTGTGAGCACATCTCGCCATAGTCTTATAGCAAAGGGATTCTTTCATGTGATGTGAGACGCTATTTCTCACAAGGATTTCTCTTCCCCTTCTTGTTTTCACTTGTTCTTGTGCTTGCTTACGGTGTCGAACTATTGTGCCCAACGAACCTTGATTGTTGTCTCCACTCTTGCATGTTATTATGCTGATTGCAAGGTGAGTGACAAATTGGTTCTCAAAGAAAAAGTTGCATCTGATTGTAATCAACACACTAAACTATAAAGTTACTAACTTGGGGGTGTGATATTGTTCTAGGGTGGTTGTTTCCTTTCTCTCTCCTTCCTTCTTCCTTCGTTGGTTCTATCTCTTCATTATGGATATCTCTAAAATTCTTGGTGCTCACACCTTTTAATTTCTTCGAATGGAAATCTAAAATTATATTGGTTTTGTGAAGTAAAGGGTTATCTTTGTGTCACCATGGGGTTAGACTAAACCGATGACGAACCCAAAAAATCTAAGTGGTTTAACCGTTGTGATGAAGCCTTAGGTCTTCTCTGTATGTTTGTCTCTCCCGACTTGCTCTTCCACATTGAAACTTCCTTGACACTTGATAAAGCGTGGAAAATGCTCGACGATATGTTTGGGAAGCAAGATGACATGAGAGTGCATGAGTTGGAGAACGAACTACTAGGGTTAAATCCTAGTGACTTTAAAAACCTACAAACCTTCTTCTCAAAGTTTTTCCACACTAGATTGCTTCTAAAGGAATGTAAAGTGGAAAAGAAAGACTCTCAATGATCTTATCGATTATTTCTAAGTTAGGTCCTGAATACTCTATCTTCATTTCAAATTTCCATGCCACGAAATCTACCTTGGGTAGTGTTAACCATTTAACCTAATTAGAGGAAGGATGTATGTCAGACTTATGTTCTTAAGGAAATCCTCGCATAATGAATTTTGCTAAAAAAAGGAATTTGAAAATTTTCAATGTTCAGACTTCGAGGTTTTTCCCTTTCAGAGTTTTAAAGCTAAATTTCGGAATTGCATTTGAGATTTTCCAAAGTCTGAAACTCTGAAAGTCTAAATTTTGGACTTTCGGGTTTTCAAAAATTTGAAACTTTTTTGCTCTTTTTGTTTAAATCCGACTTGGACTTCCAAAGTCCGAAACTCCGAAAGTCTAAATTTTCAGACTTTTGGGTTTTCTGAGTTCTCCGAATCATTTTAGGATTTTCACTTGATTTTTTTCCGAAGTCTCGAAACTCGAAAGTCTGATTTTTTGGACTTTTGAGTTTTCAGGTTTTAGACTTTTAGTTGCAATTTATCTTCTTACTTTCCTTTTTTCCGAAGTCTAAAATCCAAAATCTTCAGAATTTTGGGTTTTCGGAACTTTGAGCATTCTGTGCATGGTTAATTCTCACCTACCTCGATACGGATCAGATTTTTACCATTAAAGTTGGGATTTCTATATAAATGTGGATTTTTATTTTTTATTTTTACTTAACACATTCACTCTGACATCTCATTCTTGTCCTTTTCGGCATCCTTTTCAAGGTATGTTTTTGGTTTTACTTTTTTTTTTTGGTTTTTAGGTCTTTTCTCTCTTTTTCCCCATTTGGGTTTCTTTTTGTTTTCCCTCTGTATTTTTTCTTGTGATGTCTTTCTTTTTCACCTTGTTTTGCTGTGGAGGTTTCTCTAGGTTTTCAAGCATGGGGATCTTTCTAAGTCCCTCATACTTCCTCCTGTTTCTCAAAATCCACTTTGGTTTCTTAACACCTCTTTTTCTAGTTCCTTCAGAGACCATTTAGAGATTCTTTTCAGAAAATTCATTTCAGAGAACTCCTTCAAAAGATCACAAGGCGGAAACTATTTCGGAGGAACTTTTCGGTAAAAAAATATTCGAATTTTTTGATTTCAGATTTTAGAACCGCCGCTTCAAAGATTTCTTTTGGAATTGCAGTTTGAAAAAAATTTTTAGAGATTTTAGTTTCATATTTTTGAAGTTTTCAGTTTTGGGTTTTCAGACTTTCGATTTCAGATTTTGAGTTTTCGGTTTGAGTTTTCAGAGATTTCAATTTTAGAAAAACTTTTCAGAGAATTCAGATTTCAGGTTTTTGGAGAATTGGGAATTTCATACTTTCGGGACCCCGACTTTGGAGCAACTTTTTAGAGATTTCTTTCAGTATTTCCTTTCAAAATTTTTGGTTCAGGTTTTCAGTGTTCTCCTGCTCTCAGATTTTTGAATTTCTGTAACATTCAAACTCCTGAAACACAGGTTTGATGTCTACCTCCACTTCAAAGGGGAAAGAAAAGATGAAGTACACATTTCTTGGAGTTGCTCCCCAAACCTGCTTAACCTCTGATTTAGGAAAAATTGAGGACACCGATCTCGGGAAGATTGATCTTCTCGAGTTCTGGGAAAGATTAAAGGCCCCAAATAAAAATCCATGGATGCAGGGCATCTTCGACAGTGGTCTTGCCCTTGTTGCTAGTTTTCCCGCATCCATGTAATGCCCAAAATTTGTCTTAGCCGTAATGAGATCAATATGATGCGAGACTCCATGTCAATAAGAGATAGTGATGATAAGGTGGTAACTGTCTAGACCAGATTTCTTTAAAACTTGTTCAAACTTCCGGACGTACAAGATTACAAAGACTATCTCACCTAAAATAGTAGTTGAGCACCTTTGGGATAAAAACCAAGAAGTATGCTCAAAGGTCATGATGAAGTATTACCTAAATAAGAATTTTTCCAAGCTACCCAAGACTATACATTGATTATATTTCATTCAGGAGGTCAACGACCTCATTATACTCTTGAGCAGAGTTTCAGGTCTTCCTTCTACAAAGGAATTCCAAGAATGGATGTTCTTGTACATAGAAATGATCAAGAAGAATGATGAGTTTATCTGATGGGGTGAACATATCAGTAGCAACATTCACTACCAATTGGGCAAGGTGGCGAAACTAAATCCTTCTACATGACATCTTTCCTAGTATATGCAGCTGTTGCCATGGGGGATTTCTCAGGATTGAACACTAGGGGTGTTCACAACACATCCCAAATATATGAATTTTATCCCTAGCTTACTCTGGACGAGGGGAGCAAGCATTTTTGAAGAATCAACGACACTTTCTTTTGTTTTCCTCTATCACTTCGACAAGGAGCTATATAATTGATGGATTTTTGATGAGGCTTTCCAAGAGGTACGAGAATGGGGAGAAATCTACATGTAGTTTCCCACATTCACCTACCTTCGGATTATGGGTTTCATAGGCACCCCCATCAAGTTTCCAAGGTACCCTACCGATAAGTGGGTTCTTTTGCAATTAGTTTGGTAGTTTTTGGATTACCAAAAAATCCAAAACAATTTTCATAAGGCAGGAATGCATTTCCCAGTTACAATTAGCAGGTATTCTTGCCCAACTATCCATAAGGTAATAAACATGGATGCTAAAATGGCTGAGGTAACCCTGTAGACCTTCCATCCATGAACTAACTTTGACTATAGGGGTAAGTTCAGGGAGATAGGGAAGTCCAGTGCTCATATGCCACAATTAGAAGACATATGGATCCATTTTTGAGACGAATTCATCGTGTGACAAAGGAATTATGAGAGGTTAATCCTTGATGAAGTGTGACAATTTGGGTTGGCTGATGTGCCAAAAGAATTACAAGATAATGATGAGGTCCTAGATGCATCATATAGAGATGATGATCTTTGCCAATCAACCATTGCCATGGGTTGATTGGTATGTGGAAGAGTGCAGTAATACCAAAGAGAGGGCAGGGCCCATTCCAAGGAGAACTTTCGGTTGGTTGGCTACCTTGGGAATATCACCAAAAGGTGAAAATCAGCCCCTACAAATACAGGGTCTACATCAGCAATAAACCAACCAACACCTAAAAAAGGCAAGAGATCGACTTTAAGGGTTCCCACAATTCTAAAGAAGATCTCATTTGTGGTTGGTGGCTCATCTCTTCTAGTCTCTGCTGCTTCTGTGGTTACAACATCTACAATGATCGATTCATCGAGGTTGTGGAAGTAAGTGATTCCCCAAGTATCATTCAAGATCCATCCCATCTCCCCTTTCCTCCATTATCACTTCCAATATTAGTTCCCTCCACATCTTCCACCATTTCCTATTTTCCATCTCCTTCTATGGCCCAGGTATTTTTGTCACTTCCAGTTTTATCAGCTGGGGAAAATATTGGGTCACCCATTTCCTCCTCACTTCCTTTGACACTCACATTTTCTTCAATCTCAACCCCCAACATCGCCTTGTCAATTCCTATGGATCTCCTCACTCCCACACCTTCCATCATTTCCACCTCTGCTCGGATAGCGATATTGCCTTAATCGGTACTTGGTATCGAGATCTGCTACTCTATCTTCCTCTACTCTAACCATACCAGAGTGGCTATTTAAGCAGACTCCTAAGAAAAAGAAAAAGGTTCCTCTAGGAGATGTGATAGATCTCAACATATTGGAGTCTCAGTGCCTGAAGACAAGCCAAGAGATGTAGAACCGTATCAATTCTAACAGTTAATCCATCAGGAGAGCGCGTGATAGAAGTGGCTACCTCTATTGAGGGAAAACTAAAGAGACTATCACAACAGTAGACTACCAGATCTCAAAGTTATCATTGGGGAAGGCTACACATGAAGGAGCCAAGCATGATGTACACACTACTCTTGGGGCCCTTTGGAGAAGTATAATAAAGACAAGGCCACCAAGGACGAGCTTAAGGCCAAGGTCGAGCAGCTCACTACACTACTGTGTAGAGTAACTCAGCCCACTCCATCCACTAACATCTCAACTACTACAGCCATGAAAATTTCATCTACAATCAATGATATCTCTTATCATGAGCTTGAGAAGCTAGGCCAAAAAGGGAGAACAATGAATGGATGGATGGAAAGGATCTTGCAGGAGGCCAACCCTTTGATCAAGGAAGCTATGGAGATTTATGCTGATTTATAGATTGCAAAAACCACCATTGCTAAGATGGAAGAATCTCTCCGAAGATAATAATAACTTGAATCTAACTTGGAGACGTGGAGTGACATAAAAGAGGAAGATCGACTTACTTCTGTAGGAGTAGGTAATTGATGATGCCTCTAAACTTTTTGAATATCAAAAGGCTATGGAATTCCAATGTCAGGTACTACAAGATCTGATTAATAAATTGGAGGATAAATGGGTAGAGATTATGGATTCCCCGAACGATATCTCTCAAGAGTTCAACAACACCCACAACAAGTTTTCAATGAGAATATCGATGCTCTTCCGAGGACCAGATCAAAGAGAATTTCAAAAACATGGTGAATCGGGATGACGATGTTGTGAATACTTTCAATAGTGACTATATTGATCGACCGGTTTTGTGCCAAAACTTCATAGGGAGACTAAAGAAAGTCGTAAGTAAGCTTTGAAGGTTACCGGCCAGGATCACAAAGGAAATCGAAATAGCAGATGTGGTAAATCACTATGCATGTGGGCCTGGAGATGAAGAAACTCAGGATATTATCAAGCGTTTCTTCAAATACAAACACCGAGTGGCCATATGGGAAGAGGGGACACAAAAAGATGCAGAGAAAGGAGAGGAGGGAAAACCAGGCCAAAGTTGAGTGGCCATGGAAGGACAGTCTCAAGCTCTGAAAATGGTCAAAGTTGTAGGGTTGACTTGGTCAACCCTTTGCAACAAATTAGCTATTTTTATGGGAGCCTGTTCCCTTTTATAAATGACATTACTATTTTTAGTTATTTGTTATTTAAAGGCCCAACTATAATGGCTCATCCTAGGAACTTATAAATAGTGGAGTGCTCTCAATTATTTGAGAGATATATTTTGGAGATATTTGAGAAAAGTTGCTCTTCAAGCTTGGAAGAGTGCTTTCAAAATTTTGTTGAAACCTTTTAATTATATTCAAAGTTGTTCCTTGCACTTGAAGATCTATTTTATTGTGTTGAATGATTAATCATTTCATGCCTTGTGAATGTGATTCCTTAGCATTATTTGATTAATTTACCTTTATTTCAGATTATCTATTTCATATTGAGAGAAGAATAGTGTGATTACTTCCTATCAGTTGTGAGAAAATATTTTCCTTCTATTGATCAAGAGTTACATTATTATTATCATTCAAGTGAATAATGGACATGTGCTTGTGATTATTCCTTGATAAATTATCTTTGTTAAATCAAAGCTGATCCCTCTATTGTGTATGTTTAAGGTTTAATAGAGGAATGTGTGCTTCTAGTTTGTGATATTTTACATCCTTTCCAAGTTGTAATAGGTGAAGGTGGTTAACGGTGTAATCCTCCTACCCACATTAACCCCTCCAGAAGTTAAATCTCACTTTTCTTGGTGCATCACCATTTCTAGAATAGATTTTGTTTCCTTTTATTCTTCTTCCCTAAATCCCATGAAATGTTAGCGTAGGACTAGTTTTCCATCTCTCTTACATCAGAAGTAGTGTTGTGTTTAGTCTAGGAACAGGAAGCCGACCTTCTTTGGAGGTTCACCTCGAGCCCAAGTCCCATAGCTTGAGAGGTGATCCCATGTGTCCTAATCACACCAAATGTCATGATTCATTTCAGGCCATTCAGGGGGTGCAATGATTTAGAGACAATATGTAGTGCTTGAAAAATGCCCTCTTTTGATAGTTTTTCATCCCAACTCATTCGAGAATAGGACAAACTCATTCAAATGGGGACTCTAAAATCCAAGTCACATGCCCTTATGTTGAATAAGGGAAAGAAAAATGAAAAGAAGAAAGAAACAAAGGACCAACCTAAGAAAGAAACCAAGACCAACCAACCCCCAACTAAGCCCAACACTAACACTTCGACTTCTAAGCCTAAAGCAAATAAGGAAAAGTTTAAATGATCCTATTGTAAGAATTCTAGCCATGATGAGCATCATTGTTTTGAAACAAATTGATCACTTAACTCAGTTACTTGAGAAGAATAAAATAAGTTTTCCTGAATCCATTAAACAAAATGCTCAGAAGGATGAGTCTTCTAAAGCAAAGGATTCTAAAAATGAAAAGAAGAAAGGTAAGGCCCTCTTAGCTAGATCAGCTCCATCATCAATTTGGATTATCAATTCCGGTGTCTCGCACCACATGGATTCTTTAAAGGTTGAATTCTCTAGCATTAAACCATGTGGCATGTCCCAAATCACGTTGGGTGATGACACTCATGTGTCAGTTTCCGGTAGTGGATCGGTAGAGATAGAAGGTGGAACATCTAACCAAGTGTTGAGTGTTCCCAATATCTCTACCAATCTCCTATCGGTTTACCAAATCACCCACCTTGGTGAAGGAATGCGAGTGGAATTTGGTCCTAACTTTGTGATCATTCGTGAGCTTAACTCTGACTAAACTGTGGTTGAGGGAAAGGTAGATCGCCATTCATAGTTATATACCTTTTCCCACTTTTCTTCTGATTTGATGCCCAATGCCTTGCTCACTCATGTGAATGAGGTTAACAAGCTATAACATGAGCATTTTGGGCATCTAAATTATCGTTACCTTGAACAATTGAGATAAAACAAAATGGTCAACGGGTTACCCTGAGTTAAGTTTTATAAAGGTCTTTGTGAGGGTTGCACCCTCAGAAAGCACCCTGAAAAAAACTTTGATAAGGGAAAATCCTGGAGAGCTAGTCGTCCCTTGGATCTTGTTCATAGTGATGTTTCTGGCCCCTTTCCATCTCCTTCTTTCACTAGATCTCTATATATACTAACCTTCATTGATGACTTTTCATGTTATACTTGGGTATATTTCTTAAGCTTAAGTCTGAAGTATTTGAGCATTTTCAAAACTTTAAGGCTCTTGCTGAGAAACAAGCGGAATGGTCTATCAAGGTTCTTCAAACTAACAATGGAGGTGAGTATGTGAGCAATAGGTTTGAGGATTTTTGCACTTCTGAGGGGATTGCTTTGCAGCGTACAATTGCTTACATCCCTTCCCAAAATGGAGTTGCAGAAAGAAAGAACCGAACTCTAAAGGAGATGGCTACTTGTATGGTTCACTCAAAGTCCCTTCCTCCATAGTATTGGGATGAAGCAATGAATTGTGCTTATTACATTCAAAATCATGTTCCACACAAGGCAGTAAGAGGGATGACACCCTTTGAAGCCTAGTTTGGACACAAACATGATGTTGAGCACTTTCAAGTTTTTGATTCAAGGCTATGGCTTAGATTCCCAAGAAGAAACGCAAGGCATTGGATCCACAATCCAAACCTTGTATCTTTGTCAGGTATCTTGATGGCATGAAGGGATATCAATTTTTGAACCCTACAACCCATGAGCTCTATATTGAGAGGAGTGTGAAGTTTGATGAGTCATCCTTGACTTTTACTTCCATTGAGGTTCTTTTTCCCACTAATTCAGATTCTGACTCATCAGATGATGATGTTGTTGAGTGAGTTCCTCCTCTCCCTGCTCCTCTCAATCCTCAAACTTCTGAGTCTTCTGATTCTGATAGTAGTGATGATGAGGAATATGTCCCTTCTCACTCGAGTGAAGAATCTTCGACTCTGAGCTTGAACCTTCGGGGCCTCTTTGGGACAGGAAAACTTTATAGAGTGCTGGAGATTTAGTTAGAGATCCTTCAGATGAGAGAGATGTACGTAATTGAGTTTCATTGGACCCCACTCCTTCTTCACCTCTACTTCTGATCCACCATCTTTCCAAGAAGCTTCTGGGATTCCTGAGTGGGATTCTTCTATAGATGAGGAGTATTCCTCACTCATAAAGAATGACACTTGGGATCTTACCCCTCTTCCGAAAGAAAGAAAATTCATTCGGTGTAGGTGGATATATTGAACAAAGTATGGATCTAATGGAGAAGTCGAGAAGTATAAAGTGTGACTTGTAGTAAAGTGTTTCTCCTAGGTAGCTAAGGTTGATTACTCATAAACCTTTTCTTCGGTTGTGAATATGACTTCCATTCGACTAAACCTTGTCATCTCTCGCCACTAACAGATGGGAAGTCCACCAGATGGACGTTAAGAGTGCCTTCATTCATGGGGACCTAGAGAAAGAGATATATATGGAACAACCTTTGGGTTATGTCCATGATCCATACCTCATTTGTAAGTTAAAGAAGTCTCTCTATGACCTTAAACAAGCCCCTTAGGCTTGGTATGCCAAGATAGACTCCTTTTTAATTGCATTAGGGTTCACTCGGTGTCACTCTGACCTAAATATATATATTCTGCAGTAGGATGACTCCTTGCTTATTCTTGTTCTCTATGTTGATTATTTATTGATCACCGTTAGCTCTTTCTCTATCATTGATTCTGTGATGATCTCCTTTGCCAACAAATTCTCCATGTCGACTTAGGATTGCTTCATTACTTTCTTTGGGATCCGCATTTCACAATCTGACTTGGGAATTATGATCTCATAGCTTAAGTACTCTCTTGATTTGCTTGCTTGGTTTCACATGTTTGATTGCAAGTCCTCACCTACTCCTTTTCTTTCCAGGGTCAAGTTGGTTTCGATTGCTCCTCCCCTTGGTTGATGGTACCCTTTATCGGTAGTTGGTGGGGAGCTTGATCTACCTTACTCACACTTAGCCAGATCTTTTGTATGTTGTCAGGATCATGTCCGATTTATGCAGGAGCCTCATGAGTTGCATTTAAAAGAAGCAAAGTAGATCCTTCACTATGTTCATGGCACTCACACAGATGGTATTCATTACTTAGGAGGGACTGAGATTGACTTGGTTGGATTTACAGACTCAGATTGGGCTAGTGATCTAGATCATCGAAGTATACCTCAAGCTATAGTTTCACTCTTAGTTAAGGTCTTGTTAGTCTAGTAAGAAGCAAAATGCCATTGCCATATCATCAATAGAAGCATAGTACAAAGGAATAGTTAATGCTACCACAAAAGTTGTTTAGTTATAGGGTATCTTGACAGAGTTTGGCATCCACTTTCGGTGGCCTACCATTATCTACTATGACAACATGAGCACTATCTCGATTTGTAGAAATCTAGTTCAACATCAGTGGACAAAGCACATTGAGATTCACATGCACTTCATATGGGAGCTGATACATGAAAACATCATCGACATATAATATGTTCGGGATAGGTGATCAAAGTTACTGAGACATATTCACCAAGCCCTTCACTGAGGTGAAATTTCTTCACTTGCGGTCTCTTCTTAGGGCGAGGTCTACTGTAGCCACCCATCTTCTTCAGGCTATATAGTCATCCTTCTTCTCCTCTTCTTCTTTCCAAAAAGATGTTGTTTGTATATGAGCACCTTATCAGGCCTTTAGTTGTTGGGCCCCATTGACACATCTTTCTTAGTTTTTGAGGGGAGTCTTCTTTTCTGTTATGGCTTACCATGACCTCTTCCCCAAATTCAATAAAGGGGGGGTGTTGGTGTGTGTGACATGCCTAGTCATCATCCACATCACCTGGTGAGTCATCTCACCTTGCAAGAGTCATAGGTCTTAGGAATTCAAATGACAAGTGTTAGATTCTATCATAGAATCTGTCATTGTCATTTGTGTCAATGCATCATAGGAGTTACATTCCTTATTTAGCATTGTAACTCCTCCTTTAGTGGCATCATATGCATCAGTCACGTCATATGTGTCAGTGGCATCATTGAGGTTCTTTCCTTGTTTAGGCATAGGGGTTACACAACACCCCTATTTGTACTTCCTTTTTCGATGTATGAGCATGAGCAAACTGTTTTCTTATTTTCATATTCTTTCCATTGTTTGAATCTTGCTTATTGCGTTGGAGCTTGATGTTACCATTAGAGTGCAACTTCGTTGTGGTGCATTGTTTTTGGCATCAGTTCTCGTGAATCCCTCATTCAAGAAGAAGCTAGAGAAAGAGAAGTAAGAGCAGAAGAGCAAATAAGAGCTCAACTCAAAGAAATTGAGAAACTTAAAGCGAGGTAGATGAAAGAGGAGAAGTATATGCTACTGGAATTAGCAAGGTTGGAAGATAGAAATAGACATAGAATGGGCGGTCATGATAGTGATCATGAGGCTTCAAAGCCTAACATACCATGTGGAGGAAACGTCGGTCCACCGGCTCTCACTCAACCACTACATGAGCTACCGAGAGGCTCAAGGAAAAACTTCCCAAAATTCAGAGGGGATGGTTCTCAACTCCCTGAAGAGCATGTAGCAAAGCATTTATCACTACTTGTGGTGTTTTGGGTGTTGAGGATGAAGATGTGTCAGTCTGACTCTTTGTGGAGTCACTCCAAGAGAAGGCTACCAAATGGTTCTACATGTTTCCCCAAGGTCCTGTCATCTATTGGGAAGATATAAGAAGTACATTCAAACACAAAGTTCAAGACCACTTGAAGATTATTAGGATGTTTTGGTCCAATTAGTACAAATGAAGAAAGAAACCTCTGAGTCAATGAGGGACTTCATAGCAAGATACGATAGAGTGATAAGAAGGATCCCTGAAGATGTGGTGCCTCCCAAAAATAATTTGAAGAGGTTTTTCATCAGTGCTTTTCCATCAGAAGTAGGTTTCTTCCTCAGAAGAACCCAACCAAGAACATTGAGGCAAGCCCAGGACTTTGCAATAGAAACTGATGATGATCTAATCCTTTCGGAAAGGTGAAAGGTCCCAATGGAAAGCAAAAGGGTTAGAATTCAAACTCTATCACCACAAATCTGATGTTCCAAAAAATGGCAAATGACTTGGTTTCCTTGAAGAAGCAGCTATCTCAGATCACAATGTAAAATGCTTCAAGGAGACCAAACCCTCCAGATAGGCCAAAGATTGCTCCACCTCCTGGTCGGATTGCTCTTGAAGCGCCACTAGTCAATACCATCTCGTGACACCAAAGAGTCGAGGAAGAAGCAGGACATTGATGAAGTGAAGAAGAAAACATGGAAGACTATGAAAACTTTCTTGAGATTGAGGAAATTTATATGCACCATGGCTTGATTGAGTATGTTGATAATGAAGATGAAGGTGATGAAGAAGTTATGAGTTTCTCATGTGTTGTTTTCACTCGTGCTCAATCTAAGAAAGGGATTTCAGCCCCAACAGTTGCAGAAAAGGATAAGAAGAAGAATAAATAAGATTGTCCTCCAGAGGTTACACAAAATAAAATCATCAATAGAGGATCACCATTACCACCTTCCATGGAATCAGCCAAAGAAAAACCAGACTCACTGGTTGCCAAAGAGCATGCTACTATACCAAGTAAGTCATTTGATTCTTCTTCTAGCTCAAAAGTTGCTAAGAATAATTCTCTTCTAAATGTTGGCCCTACAAAAACATCTAAAGTTCAGTCAAAGGCTACACCCTCACCCCCTTCCAAGCCAATTGTTACATCCGAAAAGAGAACCCAACACCAAAAGTAGCAAAGTCTCTACCATGTCAATCTTCCTCCATTTCAGGAGCCTCTTCCTCACCCACCATTTCCCCATTTGAATTTGTAGAACATGCAAGCAAAACCAAAGTCTAGCTCTCTAAAATAGAATACCTACAAACACATCCTGTCCAATTTGACAGATTCATCAATGCAGTTTATAAGGGTAACCCTATCTCTTCAAGCCCAAATTCTAAAGGCTTACTCCCCACACCATCCACACCACCTTCCCAAAACATGCTAGCCCTTAGTGCCCCCAACACCAATAGAGTTGAACCTTTCTACCTATCACTCCTCATCAAAGGTTTCAGTGAATATTGCATCATTAAATCTGGGGCCTCGAGACAATGTGATTCCGGTAAAAGTTACAAATTCTTTAGGCCTCACCTTGACCTAGGTAAATGGCATCTGCTACTCAATGGAATCCAAACAAGTGCCATTGGTAGGAAGAATCAAATATGCACAGGTAGCACTAGCCGATTTTCTAGAAAAGAAGGTGCTCCTAACCATCTTCGTAGTAGAGACATCCCAACATCCTTTGGTATGCTATTGAGTAGGAGTTTTTGTAGAGACCTAGGTGGAGAAATAAAAATGGATTGGTCATCTATAACTATCCCAGTAAAAGGAGAGATGAAGAAGTTGCTGCCAGTAAGAAAGATGAGATTCATAGTGGGAAAGTTTGATGATCTAAGAGCTAACATTCTCTTTCAAGATTGTGGGCTAGGAAACTACTTCCTCACATCAGAAAAAGAGGAGAACCTACCACTTCTCATGGAGGAAGAGGAAGATCAAATTTGGACAATGGAATTTTATGGTAGTCACTCCAGAGTGGGCTCGGGAGCTGGTGTAGTATTGTACTCTCCTTCTAATGAGTTGTACCCCTTTGCCTACAAGCTGTAATTTGATAATACAAATAACACCACAGAGTATGAAGCACTACTCTTAGGCATGAGCACAACAGAGGACATGGGAATTAAGAAATTGAGATGCCGAGGTGATGTAGAGGTCATAGTAAAGTAGGTCCACCAACAATATCAGGTGAAGAATCCAAGACTTTGGCATTACAGAAATAGAGTGTGGGACTGCATTGAATATTTTGATGCATTCTCCATAGAAGCTATTCCAAGGGAACATAATGAAAAGACTGACTCTCTTGTAGTTTCATCTTCCCTAGTGACACCTCATCCTTCTTTTGGTAAAGACAAAGTGACCATTGAAATGGTATTCAGGCCTAGTGTACTAGATAATGCAAATCATTGGCAAGTTTTCAATGATGATAACTAAATTCTATGATTTTTAGAGAAAATGGATAATTTAAATAGTCTCTTATTTGAAGGAGGTGAAATTCCACACCGTGAAATAGCCCCCAAAGAAGAGAAAGAAGGAATTATCGGGATTGATGATGAGGAGTAATCAAATTGAAAGGGAACAAAATTCCCAAAGGCCTAGCCACTTTAGAAGACCTCTTTGACAAACATGATAGATTCATTTAGGATAGATAAAAGCAATCTTCTTGGTGCTCGAACTGATTTTGATAAAGAAAACATTGGTACCTTGGAGGATCCAAGGATGGTCAATATTGGAAAATTTTGCTCACCTAAAGAAAAAATAAGGTTTGTCGCTTTACTCAAGAAATACTCAGATGTCTTGGCCTACTCTTATGATGAACTCAAATCCTTCCAGCCAAAGGAAATGCACCACTCAATTCCTTTGAAGCAAGGTGCTAAGCCCTTCAGGAAGAAACAAAGGCCTTACAACCCAAATATTGTTGATACCATCAAGGAGGAGGTGACAAAGATTTTAAAATTAAAGAATAATCTTTCCCATCCACCATTCAACGTGGGTAGCCAACATTGTGCCAGTGAGGAAGAAGAATGGTGAAATAAGGATATGTGTAGATTTTCAAAATCTGAATCAGGCATCCCTAAAGGACAATTACCCTCTTCCAATCATGGACCACATTTTGCAAGCAAGTCACTGGATCTGAAATGCTCTCATTGTTGGATGGATTCTCAGGGTATAATCAAATCAAAGTGGCAAAAGAGGATTGCAACAAGACAACCTTCACAACACCTTGGGGCACTTTTTCCTACAGCAAGAATGCCTTTTGGCCTAATCAATGCAGGAGCTACTTTCTAAAGGGCAATGGACTTGGCCTTCAAATATTTGAAACATTACATTGTCATATATCTCGATGACCTCACAAAGTATTCTCAAAGAAGAGGGGAGATCATATCTGTCACTTGGAGCAAGTTCTTGCAAGGTGTAGAAAACATGGCATATCACTAAATCCAAAGAAGTGCATTTTTGGAGTCATAGAAGGAAAATTGTTTGGGGCACATTGTGAACAAACATGGAGCACACATTGATCCTGAGAGGATTAGATCCATTCAAGCATTAGCCCTGCCCACAAGTAAGAAAGGAGTTCATTCTTTCTTTGGAAAGGTAAACTTTCTTCGTCATTTTGTGCCTGAGTTTGCTGAATTGACAAAGCACATCACTTCCATGATGAAACCACAAGAAAGTTTCAAATGGAATAATGAAGGGAAGGCAACATTTGAAGAGATCAAGAAATCCATTGCCAAAGCTCCAACTCTTGTATCTCCAGATTTCAACAAAGAGTTCATCATGTATTGTTATGCATCAGAACATACACTCTCTGCTGTTCTTGTTCAGAAAAATGATGAAGGTGTGGAAGCACCTATTGCTTTCATGAGTTGTCCTTTGAAGAAGCACGAGCTAAAGTATAGTCAATTGGAGAAACATGCCTATGTAGTGGTCAAGGCTATAAAAACTTCAGGTTTTACATTCTCAATTCCCATACTGTGGTGTTGGTCCCTGGCAGTGCAATCAAATCCATTTTGACTCAGCAAGATCCTAGAGCTAAGAGAGGAAATTGGATTGTAAAAACTCAAGAGTATGACTTGGAGATTCAACCCTCCAATCTGGTAAGAGGGAAATGGCTTGTGCAAGTTGATTGTTGAAGATGAAATACTTAAAACTCAACATGGAGAAGAAGATTGTACTTTCCCAACTCATTCAGAAGACAACCCACAAGTGCTCTTAGTCACCACTACCGATGAGTGGTATGCTGATATTGCCTATTACCTCACTTATGGAGAATTCCCTCCTCATCTTGATTACAAGAAAAGAAGAACACTCAAACTGAAGGCAGCCAAATTTGTAATCTAGAATCATGCACTTTACAAAAGAAGTCTGGATGGTTGTTTCCTCAGATGTGTAGATAAGGAGCAACAAGAAAAGTTTCTTGAAGCATATCATGATCAAGCATGTGGTGGAAATTTTTCAGCAAAGGTAACTGCACACAAGATCCTCTGAGGAAGGTATTATTGGCCCTCCATCTTTGTAGACACTCAGGATTGGGTTTCCAAGTGCAAAGCATGCCAACAATTTGTTGGAAGGCCACAACTAGCTGCATTGCCACTCAGGCCTGTGGTTATTGAAGAACCATTTCAACAATGGGGGCTAGACTTCATTGGTGTTTTGAATCCTCACTCAAGTGCAGGGCATACCTATGTGCTCACAAAGCAACAGACTACTTCACCAAATGGGTGGAAGTAACTCCAACCAAATAGGCCAGCACTGAAACAATATGCAACTTCATCAAGGAGAATATCATAGTCCGTTTGGAGTGCCACAAAAGATTGTAGTAGATAATGCTACCTATTTCTCTTCAAGGGAGCTCACAGAGTTTTGTTATGGCTTTGGAATCTCCCTATCTCATTCTTCTGACTACTATCCCCAAGGAAATGGGCAAGTTGAGTCAAGCAACAAGAACATTGTGACCATTGTTCACAAGCTTGTAAATGAGAATCAAAGGAATTGGCACAAAAGGTTGTATGATGCATTGTGGGTGGATAGGATCACTCCCAAAAAGGCAATAGGTATGTCACCATTCCAACTTGTATGGAGTTGAAGTAGAAATTCCTCTCACAATTGAGATGCCAGCTCTCAAGTTGTTACAGGCAATAGAAGATGGCCAAAGTACAAGGATTCCATTGACAAGAGGATCCTATTTCTGGAAAAGATGGAAGAAAATAGATCCCAAGTGGTGGATCGAATCAAGGAGCATCAGTTGAAAGTGAAGAAGATATTTGACCAGAAGACCAAGGTCGAGAATTCAAGGTTGGAGACTTCGTTCTGCTATGGGACAAGAGAAGAGAACCTAGAGGTAGCCATGGAAATTTCGATTCATTATGGCTCGGCCCATTCCTGATTCATGAAGCTTGTGGTGAGAACGTTTTCCTTCTCTCATACTTGGATGGAATGCCACTGGAATTTCCTCAAAGTGGGAAATACTTGAAATTATATCATCAAGTGAAAGTGGGTTGTCCCCCACCTTGTACCATAGGTGTGTTTCCCTTTCTATTGTGTGGTTTTGTTTCCCCTTTTGTTGTGTGTCATGTGTTTCCTTCTCATTGTGTGCTCATGTGTTTCCTTCTTCTGATCTTTATTTCTCGAATTTGTTCATGACTCTGCAAGGCCCAATGGATAAGGCACTGGTCAACAAATTACAGGGTTTAAAAATTGAGATTCTGGATCCTCATATCATGTCTTCGCCACGCTCAGTCCATGCCATGTCCCCAAGCTAGAGCCAACTATTGTCTCCCGAAAACCATTTTTGTTTTCCAAGTTAAATTTGAGATTTCGAGCTCTCACCCTCCTAAAGTATTTAAGCCAAGTTGAAAATCCGAAGAGATAGAAAATTCCATGCCCTAGAGTTGTTTCAAATCCCTAGTCTGCTTGTTTTGATAAATTTTTGTTTTCTTGTCTAGACGCATGAAAATTTTATTGTTGTCCTCATTTGAATGAAATTTTCAATCTTTCTATGCCCCTGGATCATCGAACCTTGTATTGTTTTCAATTCCTTGGCTCATGAAATAAATTTGAAAATCGGGTGCAAAATGGTGGAGTCTTCTTCTTCTCTGCATTTTTTCCACAGTCGGGAATGATGGGCAAATATTCCCCATTAAATTTTTCCTCAGCATCCACGGATAATATGTGGGTCTCTTTGATTGGATGTGGTTCGGTCATATTTCAAGGTCCAGTGAAATCCTCCACACATCCAAATGATGCAACTCCAGAGGCAGGGCCCAAGGGGCAGTCTTCAATTAGGTGCAGGCCTTCCACGTGTCCCAGGTATAAAATGAAGGTAAAATAGGATAAAATTGTTTAAGTATGGAAGGCTCAGTGGATGGCTCCACGTGCCTCATCCAGTATAATTTCAAGATTCAAATTGGGGTAGTCCTCAAACTTATGCCAGTCCTCCACGTGTCCTAGGTCTAAAAGGGACATAGTCGATCGCTAAAATTGGCTAAGTATGGGCAGGTCGGCGGAGGTCTGCACATGCCACAACGATGCCATTTCAAAATTAAAACCCAAGATTCAGTCTCCAAGAAGTGCCAACTCGCCACATAGCTAAGGAGACAGAGTTGGCCATTGAAAAGCCTAATACTGATAGAAGGAAACACACGTTAGCTTGGTACAATTTTAGAAGGCACTTCCAAAGTGAAAACTCAAATCAGTGCCGGCTCTCCAGTGTCTAGGGGTCAACATGAGTCAAACATGAATAGACCTGGATCGACTAAGTATGAAATAACCCGTAGAGCTCTCCACGTGTCAGCCTAATGCAACTTCAAAGACAAAATATAGAGGCAAGTTCCAAATGAGCGCTGGCCCGCCATGCATCTAGGGTCAGATATATGGCCCCGCCAAACAAAAGGTAAATAGTTAAAGCATTTGTGAGCCCGTTCCAATCAATTCTTTCCACGTGAGTGGCCCATATTTAAAGTTGTAAAAGAAAATTGAATGGCCCGTGTTTTAACTAGAAAAATAATGTAACGGCCAAATATTTTAAAAACTATTTCTTTCCGCCATAAGCGTTTCTCTATGAATCAAGAAATTGAAGGGGTGCAAATAGTTAGAATAGGTTGTAATTGTTTCTTGCTCACCCGAGTAGATTGTAACCATTTCTTACGGGCTATATGATGGAATCTAAAAGTCATTCTAAGGCTGACAATTGACCTTAAAAACTCACAAGTGCATTGTACTCGGAGAAAGTAAAGGAGTTAGCCATTTTTTCTTCCATTTTTCCCCCTTCTTTCAATTTCCTCCATTTCTCCACTATGTACAACTTTTGATTAAGCATCAATACAAGAAGAGGGATTTCATAGCCTCTTTGATGAGGATATTTTAGAAACTTTGAGTTCACGATCTTATCTCGTCTTGTTGCCATTTGCAGGGTTATTTCTTCCCATGAATGCATGTGATGAATTTTCTAATTAGTGTGTGCAAGAATCTGATTTCCTACCTACAAAATTAGTTCTCCTACCTCTTTTCTCACTCCCTTTCCCAATTTTAGAAAAAGTTTCTCTCTTGCAAGTATCTACAAGCTTTGCCACAGGGTTAGTGGAGTGCCCCTACTAGATCCCGGCCAAAAGGCCACCGTAGAAATCCATGTTTTCTCGCACATGCATATACGGTAGCTGCACCGGTCAAGTAGAGGGACTTAGATTCCTAGAGAATTGGTAAGGAGTCCACAAGTTTGTCCACCCAAAAAATTTCCTTGCCAACACACTTTTACGATCATACTTACAAAATACATTCTTAAATCACTATAAGCTATCCTAAATTCCTTCAAATCAATATAACGTAACCTATGAGCTACCCACACATAGGTCCAAAGAAATCCAAACCATGTTCAAGCATCAAGTTTACCAAGTTAGAGGCATTCAAATTTAATCCAAGTCAAGTTGAAACATGCTAATCCATTATTTTTCATCTTTAAATGATTAAGTTACAAAAATAGAACTTACACCCATCTAGATATCAAATTCTTTATGAAGAAATATGTTTGGTTTAAGGAATATTTAGAGTAGTCATGTTGACATAGGTAGCGCATGGGGATATAACCCAAACATTAACATTTTTACAAGTTATCCTACCCATTGGAAGGGTTTGAGGATGTTTCATATCATATAAAAGGTTTCAAAAATGTGTGACAATCAGGTTTTTTGTGCGAAGGTCATCACAGTGGTGTGATCTACATAGAAATTTATATATCACTAGAGCACCATCATCCAAAACCATATATCAAAGGACCATACCATATTACACTCCAGAATAGGCTATACGATTTTATATATTCTCATATTTACACCTCAGCTCTAAAAACAAAGATTTGACAAGTGACTTCTATATTGCACATTCACCTTGCACTCATAAATCACTTTTTGTCTCTTTTTTGAGTCAATTGTGCTTCTTGTATGCAAGACAAAATGTGTCTCAATAACATGCACTCCTAAATCATCCATTCTACAAGGGTATCAAGGCAATGAGTAGGAAACACACATGTACCAACATACAAGGGGATAGACTTAAAGGGGATACAATGAGCACTAGGGTCACATATCTAGAGGGAAATAATCCCTACATTATGTCAACCTAGGGTTTCCAAGGCCCATGGTCAAGATAGAGGAAGGAACCCTATTGAGATATCAATAGTTGGATGTGGAGAGGTATGGATCAACAATAAATGAAATAATCATGCATGAAATAATTGAAATGAATGTAATGATAACTAAGGAGATAATAATGGATAAGATTACTATGATAAATAGCATCTAAACACATCAAATACTAAGCTAACATAGCATAGTGAAGAAGGAAACAAACTTACCCACGTAAAATGACAAGAGATGGTTAAAGAACTCACCTTATACCTATATGATGGTCAATGACTCATTTATCTCTCCAAAGTAGTACGGCGAGAGATATTTATTATTAGTTGGAGAAGGGGAATACCATTCCTATCCTAGAATCACTATAGGTGACCTAATAGTGCAAGTAACCATCCAAAAAGAAGAGTATTTAATCTAATCCAAACAAGATACAATATGAACCAGAATTTAGGCAAGAATATGTGAAGATGGCACAAAAAATAAGAAATAATGAAAGTTTGAATGATTTTTACTTCCTTTTCTTTCTTATGAATGTCAAATGAGGTGAGGGTATATATAAGACTTCATCACCCACGGGCGATGGCATCGGTCAAGGGAAATACAATACCGAAACCATCGCCTATGGGTGATGGTGTGGTCTATAGGTGTTAGAAGGAGGCAACGTGTCGTTAAAATTAAAAGAGAGGTGTCGTAGATCATAGATATGGATGAAAAAAGTGTATAGTGATGAGATGAAAAAAAAATTGTGCATGTGATGTGTTTGAGACAAATGAAGAAAAGTATACCTAGTGTAAGGAAAACTAATTCCAAGACAAAATATGGACACTCTCTCCATGTACTGTCTCTAACCCATAATGGTTATGTGAATAACCATTTCCCATTCTGACAGACTCCATTAAGGCACCCGTTATAGAGATAGATGCATCGTGACCCTTATCTCGCACAAAAAAATTTATTAGTAACAAGTATGAAAAGTGAAAAATTAGGTGTATACATATTCCCCAACCATTGATCATTGCATGTCGCAATAACGCAATGTGGAGTGGTTAATGGAAAAAGCTAGTTAATAACACCAATACTAAAAATTAACTAGTGAAAAAAATATTAAAAGGACTAGAGAAAATGAAATATACCAACCAACGTGTACCGATAATTTATCTTGTCCCGCCACATGTGGGTGTAATGCTACAAGAAATTTGTAGAAGAAAAATAAAAGGAAAGACTTGAGGTTCATCAAGTAAAATAATACGAAGTCACCTAGCTAGGGGCCCATGGGATGGATGTTATGATATCGTGATGTTGAGATGTTTTGATGATATAGTGTCAAAAATAGGTCAAAATAAAATATCGTTGAAATTAGTCATGTAATAAGGTGAAACAAATGGCATGATATTACAACCATAACACAACAAACTCGCATATTGCAGAGTTTGGGAGTGAAAATGATGGTCATTAGAAGATTGCAGTTGATCATGACTGAATTTGAATAGAAATTTTGGGTTTTATATAGTGATTTTTCATTATGGATAAATGTTTTTGACCGATTACCTACCAAGGAATTATAAAAATGGGGCTCATACCTAGAAAAATAAATAAAAGTGAAATATTTAACATGAAACACAACTACCCAATACCAAAGTAATAAACAAGAAGAAAATTAAGACCATCGATGGGAAAGTAACAAAGGAACAACTAAACAACAAAAAAATAGGAAATCAGCCCCAAGAAAGATAATGCCTTTTAGATTTCATTGATCGCACTTTGTACCAACCCTCTTCCTCATGTTTGTTCATGTTAAAAACCTTAATAGTTTTGTTGAAAAGTATTTTAAAAACATAATCGATAACACATACCTTCCCGTAAATCAATAATTTTAAGCTTGTTAGTGGTCGCAAGGAGCCTTCCTTTCGATGAGCACAAGTTTTACTACAACCTTCTTCTCCATACATATAAGATTCTCATGATTAAGAATGACTTCCAAAATGTTAGGGGTCATGATACCATCATAATCTCCACATATTTCTTCATCTTCACCTAATAAAACAAGATGTAATCTAGGTATTCATCTCGAATCCAAATCCAAATTCCTTTGATCATTTAATTCATTTAGTGTGTAAAAACTATCTCGTGATCTTCACTGTCTCGAGAATGTAGGCCGTACATTATGGGTGGAGGAAATGGCACCTAAGTATAGGTGAGAGACAAGTGACGTAAGACTAGCAAATGAAAATAGCTCACACACATCTCTCCGCCATCTCACCATGCACTTCTAATCACCATGTCTACACCTCCTTCCTCTCTGTTGGGCCCCTAAAATATTGACTAAGTACAAAAAGGCGCATGAGCATGCAAGGCCTAAGTTGAGGACTGGGTGTTCAAGAACAAGGTGCACAAGGCAGGGTTCTAGGAGGGTTTTAGAAGGACCCGTGATACGTGCTGAAAGAACAAGGTTTCGATAGTTAGCCATATTTGGTGTATCAGGTAGGAAATGAGAAAAGCGTGACTCGACTGCGCATGTGGAGTGGATAAAGTGCTAGCCTGGCGACAGGTTTTCCTAGGAAGGAATATGCCCTATGATGGAAGCTTTTAGAAGACCATCATGGAAAGGAGTGGAGAGCTCAGGACTAGAGGAGCATGCTCCCATGGAGGACCACATTGGAACACTTGGTGACAGATCTAAAGCCCCGAAAGGTGAGTTGGCAGTTCAAGAGGCCTATAAATACAAGTGCCCCCAGAGAAGAAAAGAAAAAGATATTAATAGAGAGTGGAGCTCTACATAAATGCTGCGAGGAGTTGTATTGGGTTAGGTAGATGAAATATAGGAGAAGGATGCATCAAGGGGCTTGGGATTGTAAATTTTATTTTTGAGATCTAAGGCATGTAAATCCAGTTATGATGTATGACTTTGGTCTCACGCCATATTGTGATGTTCTAAAGTGGATCTAATGGATGTAATGAGGTTACCAACTTATTTGAATATGATTATTAATGATTATGGTCCATACATTTATCTTCATAGTTCTGTTTCATGTATGTATATGGAATGAGTATGAATCCTTGTGCATTCTCCTTTCTTTTTTGGTCCAGTCTTATAAACATTAAGTATCTTTCATCGGAATGATTGCATTGGTCTAGAAGCTGTTCTGAGCTCTATGATGATTATATGTCTTGTTTCCATTCACTCTCCTTAAGTTCCTATCATAGATTATGTTTCCCAATAAACTCACATAAAGGAGAGAATCGGTGACCGCACGTGCCTTGGGTGAGTGTCCAAAGACCCACCTGGGTGATAGGCCGACATGTATTGGATTCCCTTATTCTTTGGTGGGTGTAAAAATGAATACATCTTGGTTCCATTGCGGGACCTCTTTTCAAAGTTGTAGTGGGAAATAAAATACATCATGATCTGTGCAATGAGTGATGATAGAATACCTAACTCTGGAAAGTGTTGAATCATGGTTCAAGAGCATGAAGGAAGAATTTTCTCAGAGATTCAACACTAGACTTGAGTTTGATGCACGTAGATGGGTAGAAGAAAACCTCTACCATGAGTTGTATGATTTCTTTTGTTGCTTCCCAAAGAGAAATTTGTATGAATGGCTCTCAGCATATGCGTCCAGATCAAGCTAGTATTATAGACCATGCGCGTGGACCCAAGAAGAGTAATAGAGGCTGCAAGATGCAAATCTGATGTGTGGAATCTTGTGGATCATTGGTGGAAAGGAGTACTTGGTTGGCTACACTCTAGAGTATGCTATTTCTACATATTCTTATCCGAAGTTACTAAGTTTGAATTTCGAGGAGCCTAGAGGGTCATTTCTATGTGATATCCCTCTGGAAATAAAGATCTTGGTTTTTACCTTGAGTTTAGAGGCATTTCGATGGTGGATAAACCTTCTTGAGCACCGAGCGAGGAAGCTAGGGTGGAGGAAGATAAAAATATTACGACCGAGAAAGAAAGGGAGGAGAGATGACTCAAGTATAGTGAGGCACGTGAAAGGGAAATTTCTAGACAACGTGAGGTTGTAAGTGTGATGGATATATGGATTCGGATGTTGCGGAAAGGATTCAAGGTTCACACAGAGGACGTGGAACCTGAGCAGTCTATGCTACCCCATCTTGGAAAGCATGTAAGGGAGACCGCTTTGGCTTCTGATGAGAGTTCATTATACATAGAGAGAAGATTCGTTGGCATTTATTTGAACCCACCTAGTGATCAAACCATGGTGCTTGGTTTTCCAAATCAGAGGAGTGTTGATAACATAGTTGGTATCGGGGAAGTGATTGATCGATGCCTAGGAGATATAATTTCTCGTTTGAGACTTCTATGGCTGCGCATACCATTCCAGTGTTTGGGGGAATTTTTGGGCAAAGTGTGGATATGCAAGCCTTGAGAATCATGTGTGGGAGTGGCATGGGATATACTATCGGTAGTGGGATGATCTCGCAGGCCATTGGTGCATAGTTCAATGAGACATTGGGAACATCATGCGTAACCACTTGAGGCCCATTGTTGGCTACAAGGAGATCTCGGAGGTGGGCGGTGGATCTGGAGGCACACGGGACTGGTGGATCTAATGGTTCCTGCAGAGGAGGGAACACCAAAGGAAGTCAAGGAACTAGTTGAAGAGGAAAAGGGCCGTAGCCACCACCTCAAGTCTTCTTTGAGATGTCTTTACATTTTCTAGATTACATAGGTATTGAAGATGCTACGGAGCATGTTCACAAGTGTGAACTACTATGGCACGCAAAGGGGATCACAACCTCGGAATGAAAGGCTAGTCAATTTGCAATGACATTGTAAGGGCATGTGCATAGCTGGTATAGGAAGTATGACCCCCATCAGACGGTGGTAGATTACACCACATTGAAAAATTCCTTCCTATTAGAATTCCACATCCCTGAGTTTGAACAGAAGAGCATCAATGCTCTTAAGGAGATCCAATAGGGAATGGCAGAGAGTGTGTAGGAGTATGATACATGGTTTAAAACCCTCTTGTCAAAATTTTCATATGACATTCACCCTTCATAGCATGCTCAATGGTTTTTGGAGGGTTGATAACCCCATTTAGAAGATCTTTATCTCATAAGACTTTCACAGACCGCGTGAGGCGTTGGAAGTTGCCCTTCGCGTTGAAGCTATTGGAAGTGTTGATACTGGAATTAGCCTGTTTCTAGAAGCTCAAATCACTTGTATGGCTAAGAAGCTAGAAACGTTATCTGTGAACTCATCTCATGAGACTCGTAGTGGAATGTGGTGTACGGATTGTGAAGTAGAGGGGCATGCCAAGGATAGTTTCCCCCAGAAGATAGTACGCGCCGTAGCAATAGACTGTGAGATTTTTCATGGGGACCATGATGTGAGTAGATGTCCCTTATTACAACACACAATTTGGAAGAATGTGTCTTGCTACTACAAGATCTACACCTCTACGACCCATGATACTAAGGATTGTAGGCTTATTGACCAGATCCATGAGGCCATTGATCATGGTGTGTGCAGACCAACATTTCCAGTAGTTCTAAGGGTGATGATCGCCGTTATGAGGAGCGTGCAGATGGAGGTACGCGTGGAAGGGGATTTCGAAGAGGATTTTGTGGTCGTGGTTACCATAGAGGAGGAAGAAGTGAGTTCCCATGGGGAACATGTTATAATTGTGGATCCACAGAACATTATAAATGAGAGTTTCGGATCTATTACAATGCTCGTGGTGTGGAAAGAAGCACAAGTATGAAGAGTGTCCGAAACTCTATGAGCATATGAACCAAAAGTAGCACCAGAAAGATAAGGGCACTACTATGGTAAGCGTAAAAAGGGTCGATCCACAATGGATGCCAAGAGTGGCACGTGAGTTAGAGCTAGAACATGTGTTGGTGACAACGCGTGTAGAGGCCACACACACTAAGGAGATTCCCAGACCAAGGACATTGGTTTCTAGAGAGGAGGTACCACATGGAAAGTACCCGGACCCTGCCCATCAGAAAGAGGTATACCAGAGACTATGGACATGATTAGGAGTTTACAAGGGGAGATACAATGTCTCAAGGAGCAATCGAGGTAGGTGGGGTAGTGAAAGGATAATGAGGTTCCAAGAAGTGACCTAGATGAGGTCAAAGAAGTATGTAAAATGTTAAGGAAAGAGAATATTATTCCCTTTCTGGGAGAATGGCTGAGGGAGAAAGTACCATGCACTAGAGCAGAGCACGAGAGACAAGTTTTACATGTAAACCTTTCTCCACACAGTCTCGAGTATGACAAAGAGATTACTCTAAATGTCATTGTTGATGGATGGCTCCTAAGCAATATCCTTATCAATACAGGAGAAGAAGTGAATGTTCTTACCTTAGATGCTTGGCATTAGATGGGAAGGCCCACATTGGAGCCTACTTCAGATGTGTTGTATATGGAAAAAAAAACTAAGGAAATTCCTATTGGAGTATTAAAGGATGCAGTAATAACCATTTAGGGAGCCAAGTTCACTGGGGACTTTGAAGTCTTGGCACTTGCCACGATGGACAACTTCCCAGAGCTACTTGGGCACACATGGTGTTACAAGAATAATGCTGACATCAGGTTTAACAAAGGATATATCAGTTTTGAAAATAGGGAAGAACGGGTGATCATCCCTTTGATAGATGAGAAGTTGGCACCCTACACAAATCCATTGGGAGAATAAGTCCTTGATAGAATATATGTGCGCTCAATCAGGGACCCTGAGATAATCCATCCCATAGAAGGAGTTATCCAGTTTGAGGATGCCCAGTTTGTGAGTGATACCACAAGCATGGCGTGTGATAATTGGGCACACGGGACCTATGAGTTGATCGAGATGACATTTAAGAGGATCGGTAACCAAGGTGACAAAGGTGCATATAGTTTGGTGCCTGGGAGGAAGAAAACTACCAAGTTACTTAGGAGGGGCTAATCCGGAAGATTTCTTGTGAGAAATGGAGGCCCATTGGAGAAATGAAAAGGAAAGAAGAGAAATGCTCAATTATAACCTACTCGAACTTCGCGCATTGGTGGGTAACACATCGGGATAACTTCTTGGAATGACATGAGGTGAGAATTGCCTTCTCTATAAAGTTTTGTAGAAGCAACATGCCCACAACTATAAAGGACTACCATGGTAAGGAGACCGCTTCCTTCCATATCTAAGCATATGAGACAACCTGGATGGGAAGCATAGAAGCATTGCCACCTTCATAATGGGTTCATAAGTTATACTCCACCTTATAAGGTTGTGCCCATGCATGGTACATTCATGCTGAGACACGCCACCAGACAAGGAATTGGCAAGAGTTAGTGGTTGATATCATTCAAAAATTTGAGTACCAGAGTACAAATCCATCAGTACATAAGGCATTGCAAGTTTTCAAGTGCCTTACAACAGGGGATAGTGCTATGGAGAAAGATAGAATAGAAGAATTTCTAGGTGAACCTAGCCTAGAGGCGCGATTTGAAGAAGAATAAACATAAGAGATACAATTTAAGCGCACGTGTATAGAGAAAGAAAAGGGGAGAATGGTGTATGTTATTAATGGAGAGGAAGCAAAAACTTAGATGTTGAACATTCGAAGGGACGCGTGAGGTGTTATATACGATTCGATGAATGGGTGCACACTTATCATGAACCTTTAAAAACAAAGAAGGTTAACATCGGCTCAGAAGAAGAGCCTAAAGAGGTTATCATCGGAGACTATTGGTTGGATAGGGAAGTCTCCAAGATCATTGATAATTTACGTGAGTTTGAGGATTTATTCCTGTGTGGGTATCATGAAATCAAATGCGTTCACATTCCTTAGGGGAAATGAGAATTAAGTTGAAGGAGGGTGCGTGCCTAGTTTGGAAGAGACCATACTGAATGAATCCTAACCTGTGCGTGAAGGTCAAGGAAGAAATAGATAAAATGATAGAATCGGGTATCATTGAGGCAATGGAAGAGTCATAATGGATAAGTCCAATGATGATTAGCATAAAAAGGACAGGGAGGATAAGGATATGCATTGATTATAGGGACCTAAATGCAGTGTGTATCATTGATCCTTTCCCAACCCCATTTACTAAAGAAATATTAGAGGGAGTGGCAGGACGCGAGGTCTACTCTTTCACATATGGATTCTCGGGCTATCACCAGGTAAGGATCATGAAGGAGGACCAAAGGAAGATTTTTCCACTGAGTGGGGAAGTTTTGCCTATACGGTCATGCCTTTTTGGTTGAAGAATGCGCTTGCTGTGTTTTCGTGCATTGTGGTGCAAAATTTCCAAGATTTCATCCATAAATTTCTTCAAGTCTACCGGATGATTAAATAATATATGGGTTAGTGAAGGACCATTGTGACAACCTAAGGTTAATTTTTGAGAGGCATCAACAGTTGAAGATATCCCTCAACATTAAGAAATGTGTCTTTGCTACCCCATTTGGAACATTATTGGGGCACATCATATGTAAGGAGGGCCTACTAGTAGATCCCACAAAATTTGCAGTAATTGTGGGATTGAGGGAGCTTACTAGTCAAAGTGCAGTGTGTAGATTTCTTGGGCATACAAGGTACTATAGAAAGTTCATCAAGGGATATACTAAGATCGCCATGCCTTTAAAAGAGTTTCTTAGACATAAAAGCTCCTTGCATTAGGGGGAGGTGCAGCAAAAGGAATTCAACACTTTGAAGGATAGGCTTGTCACCACGCCCATTCTAAATTTCCTTCTTGGGATAAGCCTTTCCATGTTTATGTGGATGCCTCAGAATTAACATTGGAGTAGTACTTGCATAACCTAGTGAAGGGATTTTTGATCATCCTTTGTGCTTTGCAAGGTGAAGCTAACACTAGCGGAGCAGAATTATACTACGACCGAGTGCGATGAATTGTCAATGATCCATGTGCTTCACAAGTTCAGAAATATTTGTTGGAAACTCCATTTATATTTTACACTGACCATATGGTATTGAAATAATTGGTGAACAAGCCCATTCTACAAGGGTGCATATGTCGGTGGGTACTATTGTTCTAAGAATTTGAGTTCACGATAGTTGTCAAACTAGGTAAAAGTAATTTTGGACCTAATCATTTGTCTAGGATTGATTCAGGAGAGGACACGTAGAGCATTGAAGAGACTATGCTAGACACACAACTATTTAGGTTGCAGCACGCACCCTCGATCTGGAGGACATTGCGGTATTTCTTAAAATGGGTGTGGCACCAGATGGAATGAAGGCCTTGGAGAAGAAGAAGTTGGCCATACACACCACGCCCTACATGCTAATTAGTGGAGATCTATACAAAATGGGTTGTGATGAGGTTCTGCACCGATGCGTACTAGAACATGAGCACATTACAATTATGGAAGAGGCACATGGTGGGATTGCAGGAGGAAACTATGTGGGAAATGCAACCGCGTGGAAGATTCTACTCATAGGGATTTGGTGGGAGACCATTTATCAAGATTGCATTGAGTTTTACAAGGCTGTGACCATTGTTAGCACCTTGGCAAACCGAAAAAAGAGATGAAATGTCCTTGCGACTAATAACCAGTGCGAGAACATTTGAGAAGTGGGATTTCGACGTTTTTAGACCAATCTCACCAGGACGCGAAGGACTGGTTCACGGTATATCCTCACTTGCACTGATTATTTGACAAGGTGGGCAGAGGTAGCACCTACAAAGGATTGTACAGCAGCTACAACTGCTATATTTTTATGGGAAAACATAATCAACAGGTATGGATGCCCATTAAGTTTGACAAGTGATAGAGGTACACACTTCCTCAATGAAACGATTAGGATTATGTTATCAGAATTCATGGTGGCCCATCACAAAACTACTCCCTATCTCCCTCAAGTAAATGGAACTGTTGAGGCATTTAACAAAATACTAAGTCATACCTTAAAAAAATTTGTGACGTTGGTAGACAAGATTGGGATGACAAAGTATCAGACATTATTTTGGCATATAGGACAACATACAAGAGGTTAAATAAGGCCACACCATTTTAATTGGTTTTGGCATGGAGGTTGTCCTCTTGGTTGAATTCATGTTACCTTCTATAACTTGCAATGCAATAGGTTTGGCGAGATGAACAAGCACTCTGGAAGAAAGAATTGACAAGTTAATGCAATTGGATGAGAGATGATCATTAGATAGGTGGAGCTAGACAACTAAAAAACAAAAGGCATGGCATGATCGTCACATTAAGGAAAATAAGTTTGAGGCTAGGCGAGATGGTCTTACTATATCATTCAAAGTTTTTGTGCCATCCTAGGAAGTTGAAGGTGCATTGGTTGGGTCGTTACATCATCTCGTACATCCTTGATTTAGGCGCATGCCAGTTGTAAGCACTGGATGGGACGAGATTACCAGGACACTTTAATGGGAGTAGGCTGAAGCCCTACTATAAATAAGCCTTCTTGTCATTTGTAATAAGGTAGTATTGCAAGTTAGATTAGGATTTCCATTAATGCATTTTATTTTCTTGTGTTTTGATTTCTCGTTGTTGTTTTGTGTTACGCCTTGGGTGCCAGTAACCTCATTACTTTTTGAAGGTTGTGAATGTGCAGAGGACCACACATCATTTTAGTGTGGGGTAGAATAATGTGGAGGAAATTGGAAAGTGTGAAGCGCCAGGAAGGATTGCATTGGAAATCCCGGTTGGATGGCCCTTGGGAAGAAAGTGCATAGAAGGAAAGGTGAAAAAGGATGGTTAGTGTCAGGGTAAGGCTACATTGTGGATCCACGTACAAAAGAGGAAGAAGTGCAAAAGCAACACAAGGTAGGAAAAACTAAAAATAATGACGAAAGTACCTTCGGCACTTTGGTGAGACACGCGCAAGAGTATCCTGTCAAGATGGATTGCTGCCGAGAAGGTTGGGGGATATTTCGTGCAAGGTTGGGCACATGAGTTAAGGTGCTAACGCTGGGTTTTGTTGAAAAATCCACATTAAGTGTTGAAGTACGATGGTAGGTGAGGTAGCATTTAATGTTAAAAAGTGGGAAAAACTATAAATAGAGGGTTGGAAATTTAATTACTTACATTGCAAATATGAAGAAGGAAGAGCTTTTGTGAACTAGGGTTTCCAGAGCTGATCCGTGTAAAGAAAAATTAGAAAAATTTAACCGTGAGTGACTAGTTTGAATATGCAAACTATGAGGGCGAGTAGTTCATGGGTGTAGAGAGAGTTGTAGAGAAGTGCCATCTTGTGAAAGGGATATTATAGTTAGGGTTTGACAGCTAGGGTATGGGTTCAAAAGGATTTTCTTCCCAAGTTTGAGGTCTAAGCTTGGAAAGGGTAGAGAAGCAGAGCAAGAGAATTTGAAGTGCAAAGATAACCTACACAATGACACTTGAAAAAACTAGTTGTAACACCTAAGAAGGGCAAAGGCAAGGGTAAGGGAAAACAACAAGAAACTACCGCAAGTACCAATGAAGAATGGTATGCATAAATGCAATACCCAGATGGGGTTTTTCTTGGAAAGGAGTGGGAGTCCCATTTAAGAAACATGATAGTAAGTGATTATAACCATTGCACAAACATGATTGAAAAAGAAATGGCATTGGAGTTAGTGCACCTGACAAACAAGAGGACACTAGAAGGGTTACCCATTTATAGCGATGAAGTAAAAGTGAAGTTGGAGAAGGCGGGATTGTTGCAACTCTATGAGTTTCCCTACTTTGGGAAGCCTGAGCACCTCTATCAGTGGCTGATGTCACACATACACAAAGACCACTTTCACTTCATAGGGCACAAAATGTGCATAACCCCTCAGCTAATTTCAAAATTCATAGGTCTCATCTGTGAAGGAGATAGTATAGAGGATGACCTATATGAAAAGGAAGCCATCAAAACAACCACCGCCGCATATGATTATAAGAAGGGGTCAAGGTACTTTGATATTGTGGATATCCAAGACCGGTGATGAGAATGGCCACGCACTTGGTAACCAAACTTAATGACCAAGAGAGGTGGACACAAGTGAACAAGTCATGGCTCAATGTTTGCAAAAGGATCTCAGAAGGTGCCATCTATAACTTGTCTGCGTACATCATGGATGAGATCATCAACAGTGCGCATGAAGGTGATAAGATAATTTTTAGTAATATCTTCTTAACTATTGTGTTTTCAGAGATTGGAGTGCCAGATGCGGCAGATAAGTTTGTTTGGGAGTACCCAGAGGAAGACCCCTTGCCCACAAAGAGATTCAAAAACTACACTTGTGATACCATGATGGCTACTCACAAGGCACACCTTGAAAATGGTATAAGCACTTAAGAGATGCGTTTGGGGAAGAGTGGAGGATCCTAGAACAACTACCAATGCTCACAGAGGGAGAAGCTGAATTCATGGTATACCAACACTTCTACATTGGCAGATTTAAGTTGGTTGATGAAAGCATGGGCCCTTGGTGCAAACTCCCCTTCTCCTTCACCGCTCAATATTTACAAGTAGGGATAAATAGGTTTAAAGAGGCCAAAAGACTAAGTTCAACCTTAGTGAGGTAGATCAATATCATAAGGAGCTACGTAGAAAACTTGTTTACCCCAAGAAGTGCATGTACATGGAAAGGTATGTCTCCCACAAAGTTCAAATGACAAAGCCCCTAACTTTACCAATAACAGGAGAGACCACGGCAAGGGTATATCTACGCATAAGACCAAAGTTTGAGATGGGGCATACCTGGAATGTGATGTCTCCATTCCTGAAGACCCCATGGGAAGAAAGAAGCCCGTGCGGTAAGGAAAGAAAAGGAAGATATGCAAGGAAAGAAGGCACCAAGTGTCCAAAGTATACCACAAGTGGGTGCCCCAGGGACAAGTGCTAGAACTAGTACTTACACATGCAAGAAGAGGTCCCCAGTCGAGAGAGGAGGTGTCGAACAAGAAAAACCTATCATAAAGGAGAAATAACTAGAAGAATAAGAAAGAGCCGAATCTGCTATCTTGGAATCCCTAGTTAGGAAGAAACATAAGGTGATAAAGGATGCTGATTCAGAGGAAATAGAGAGCTTGGAGAACTACAGGGGGTAATAGGGATGATGATGAAGAAGATTACCTTGAAGGAGTCTAGGAACCGCTAGTATTTGATGTGCATGATTCAAAGGAAGAGGGTGGAGAAGAGGAGAATGATTTTATTTTCATACGGAGAAAGGGTAGCCAAGAGGAGGAAGGCACCCAAGATAAGGGAGGAATCAAAGAAGCAATTACAAAACATCTTACTCCAAGCCTCATGTAGGAGCAGATAAATGAGGTGGCAGAAAGAGAAGCAATGAAGATCATTGAAGCCTTGGTAGAACAAGAGTTGGAGTGCAACGCTGATATAGTTATGAATGAAGATAAAGAAGAAAGCATAGGAAAATATCATGGCAGCGCATGAGGCCCGAGTCTAATGGTAACTTTTCCTAAGGGCACGCACACAGGAGGAAAGCACATGGAGATCTAGAGACCAAGAATGAACTATATTGATGATCCAAACAAGGTGTTGCATGCACGTTTCCAAAGCACAATACCAACATATCAACTCTTGGCTATGAAGTCATTTGATGAAGAAGGTGCATACCCTCGGACAAGGAAAATGCTCTCTTAGGCAATCGAGTCCCACATTGATGAGCTAGAATTTGAGGTAAGATAAGGGGTAATAATGTAGATGTTGGAGTCAAAAGGAGATAACCCCTTGGTGAGTGCTCAACAACTTTCAAATGAAAAAGTTTGTAATGTGTTGAATAAGGTTTCGGTTGAACTAGAAGCCAGGTTATTCGAAGGAATGACAGGGTAAAATTCCTAGAGGTAGAGCTAGAGAAGAGGGAAGAAGAGCTAGAAGAAAGGACCAAGGACTTAAAAAGGAGGAACTAATCAACGTGCAACTAAAGTGTGAACTAAGGGAAGAAAAGGAAAGGGTGCATGAGGTATACAAGAAGGTAGAATCCATCACATATGCCATTGTTTTGAAGCATCTGGACCTAGCACCACCCGTGCAAAAGTATGGATCTTCCTGGAGTGCCTAGAAGACTTAACACATATCCTCACCATGGAAAGGCAGCCATTGGCCTTAGAATCCACGAAGAATTTTCAGCATGCTTGGAAAAGGAGGACAAATTGAAGGTTATAGCAATCATTTCCCAAAGTATAAAAAAGTTCTTGTTGATGTGAAAATTTCTACCCATCTTGCCAAAGCTGCGTATGAAAATTACTGAGAGACAAAGATAGAGTGGCGAATATTCTAGCCGCCACTCGGGAGGTAGAGCTCAAGGAATTCCAAGAGAATAACAAAAGAAATAAAGTGGAGCAGAAAGGATCCTAGACGAGGTTGAGAGAAAAGTAAGAAGCTATTGAAACCTTACGAGGTTCAATTAAAAACAGGTGAAGGACTTGTACCCATAGATTACAAGAAGGATGGATGCGCTTGAGGACATGGGCAAGGAATTGGAAGGAATTATTGAAACAATGAACACTCGAGGAGATGGACTAGGTTTTGAGGAGGTAAGTGCCCTAGTCGGTGACCTCTGCCAGAGAGCACAAAATGAAGTCGATGCCTAGAATAAGTTAGAGGCTGATTGGAAAAGAGATTTTCCTATCTTGTTGAAGTAATGACCACACTTCCCCATTCTTGCATCTTTCCCAATGCTTCATTCCTTTATTATTTCCCAAAACATTAAGTCTATTGTAATTCTTTATTCTTTAAAGAAGTGTTCCTATGGGCAGGGAATAGGTAAAGTGTGGGGTGATGTTGGGCCCCTAAAATATTGACAAGTACAAAAAGGTGCATGAGTGCACAAGGCCTAAGTTAAGGAGTGGGCATGTCGAATAAGATGCACAAGGTAGGGTTTTTGGAGGGTTTTAGAAGGACCCATGATATGCGCCAATAGAATAAGGTTTTGGGACTTAGCCATATTTGGCATATTAGGAAAAACATGAGAAAAACATGACCTGACTGTGCATGCGGAGTGGATAAGGTGCTAGCCTGGTGACAAGTTGGCCTAGGAAGAAATATGCACCTGCGATGGAAGCTTCTCAAAGACTATCATGGAAAGGAGTCAAGAGCTCAAGCCTGGAGGAGCATGCTCCCATGTAGGACCACATTGGAACACTTGGCAATGGATCTGAAGCCCCAGAAAGGTGATTTGGTAGTTCAAGATGCCTATAAATACAAGTGCCCATAGAAGAAAAGAAAAAGAGGTCAATAGAGAATGGAGCTTTGTAGAAATGCTGTGAGGAGTTGTATTGGGTTAGATAGATGAAATATAGGAGAAGGATGCATCAAGGGGCTTGGGATTGTAAATTTTCTCTTTTTGAGAGCTATGGGATGTAAATCCATTTATGATGTATGCCTTCGTCTACAATACCGTGATGTTACGTAGTGGATCTAATGGATGTAATGAGGTTACCAACTTATTTGAATATTATTATTAATGATTCTAGTCCATACATTTATCTTCATAGTTTCTGTTTCATGTATGTCTATGGAATCAATATGAATCCTTTTACATTATCCTTTCTGTTTGGTTCGAGTCCTATAATTTGTTAAGTATCTTTCTTTCTCGGAGCGACTACATTGGTCTAAAAGCCATTCGAACTCTATGATGATTGCATGTCTTATTTCCATTCAATCTCCTTAAGTTCCTATCATAGATGATGTCTCCCACTAAAATCACATAAAGGAGAGACTCAGTGCCTGTGGGTGCCTCAGGTGAGCACCCAGTGCTCATTGGGTGATAGGCCGGTGTGCATGGGATTCCCTTGTTCTTTGGTGGGTGTAAAAATGACTACACTCTCAATCGATCCTCCACCACCGTCGTTGAAATAAAATCAAGTAAAAAAATGACAAATATGGAGGTAACAACTATGTGGAGGAACTAGTTGTAACACCTAAAGAAGGGCCAACCCTAAACCAAGCCTCTATCCCAAAGCCAAAATCCGCTCCTACATATGATTGAATTCTAGGCGCCGAGATAGGAAGGGATCCCGAGCCCTAAGAACGCACATGTTTTCCCTTGTTTATCCAAGCTTCATAAATATCCCTGCAGTCACAATGTTGTAACCAACATTTTTACATTTAACACAAAAATTAGGGGAAGATTCATACTACAACAGCTTTTTCCCAAACCCCATGTTTTGAAGCAAGGTGAATGGATGGAGGAAGGGGATTTCCTGGGAAGTATTGAAACATACTATTGAATATATTATCCTTGATTGATCCAAATTTGTGGAATATACATCTAGGAATCTTTCCATAGATTTGACAATTCCCGAGAAAAACATCGAGTTCCCGAACTCCAGAGGTAGATTCAGCAATCTCACCTAGAAAAGGAAAATGGGAAGAATTTGAACATGGGAGCCTGCAAACCAGCTCATGAGGGAATGGATAGTTTTTCCATAGAACCAAAGCCCCCAGTAAAACATTTAGGAGATACTCCAACAAAGAAATAAACAAGAAAGGAGCTATTAGAGAGGGCCAAAATGTTTAAGGGGCCCAAAAGCCTCCACTTTCTCTTGGACCAAGCACTTACAAAATCAACATTAGGTCTTAAGGTAGAGAACCTACCAACCAAGGAATTTTTGTATCTTTCTTGTACATGGACTACCACCTCATCTATAACATATAGTGGAGAAATATCCTTCAAGAGGGGGTCAAATGGATGATGCCATATTTCTTCTAAGAATAACAGAGGCATTCAACCCATGTTAGCTATGGAGCTCTACCTTCTTTTGCCATGATCTCCTAAATAAAGCCAGTTCCATGATCTTGTGAGGGTACATTTTGCAAACCTTATTCCTTTTCTAGTCATCCCTCTTGCTCCCGACCACATACGGCTTTAAAAGTTCATTATTTAGTGATTTTGATTTTGATTTACTTATTACTATTTTTAGAATTTTGAGAACTCGAGCTTTGGAATTCCAAATTTGAGTGTATTTTGAAATCATGGCTTAGGTACAAGGTGATTTTTTAGAGGTATGATATTTTCTTGTTGTCATTTCATGGATGCGGGTAGAACACATGATCCACCTATGGTGGAGCATAAATGTGTCATGGATTAATGGGATGATCATTAGATTATCACAAGAAGAGGTTTGTTGAGTTGTAGGGTTAAAGATTTGGGGAATCATGCGAGATACATAGGATACCATTGGATATGGATTTAGTATAGATATTTTTGACCGCATGGTAGACCCATTCCAACACCTTTTGATGGTGGACAATACAAGACATGATAGAGATGGTATTGAATTTAGATGATGTACATGGGATTATGATGTTACCATTGGAGACACTCACATGTATTATGATTTGAAACCCAATTCAGTAGAGGGGATATATTTCACTATATGGGCTACAAGGAGTAGTATATATGATGAGCGCACGTTGTGCATTCGACTCAATTACACCATAAGAAACATGGATTCTATATATGTATAAAGTAGTGATGGGGATCATGGAGGCACATATAGTGTACTACAAGGCATATAGATCCATCCCATTATTCTTGGTTGTAGTGTGTAGAGACATGGTCGAGAAGGATCTAGAATCATGGTAAATGAATTAGGCAATTGAAGCTTCAAATCTTCCTTAATCAAGTGTTTTATGAAATTTAAGTTGTTTTTTTGTTGTAAACTTATTGGTCAATATTGAAAATATTTCTATTTGATAAAGTGACACGAGGTAGACTATACGAGACTCTATCATCCATTTCATTCTTGTTTTTAGAACATTGAGGGATTTAGACCTATATGTTAGTTTTTGTCTTGGATGGAGCCTTCTCAAATTCCCTCTTGAGACAGTCTTTCCTTTTGGATTGTTGAAAGGCCTCTTATAGGGAATTAGGAGAAAAGGTCCTCACCTTGTAATAAAGGCGAGGCTCAAGAGACACGAAGAAAAGTTGAAAGAGGATATCATTTGGCATGTTATTTTCTACTCATGTAGATAGATTCTTGTAATGCTTATGATGATTCACTCTAATACTACTAAAAATTTATGAAAGTGTTGATGTTATTTTTGGGTAGATCATTATATTGGAATTCGTTTACTAAGGTTGTCACTAGGGACTCTAGCTCAACTATGGAATTAGGAGGCAAAGTATGGTACCAATCTAAAGTATATCATGTAAGTGTTTTTGTTAGGATTTTGGTGGCAACATATGAATTGGTTATAATCCACTCTTTATAAAGATTTCCAAAGGCCTTGATATGAAGGCTATGGGATCAATAGATCCATCGTAAGAGAAAGTGTTATCCTAAATTTACCCCCTGGGTTAATTTGGATAAATCATCATAAATGGACTTAGCCATTCATAATTCTTGGACGTGCGGATGACCGTCAAAGTTCAACCCCATTGGAAGAGAAAGGAATCTGTGTTTTCGCTAGGCCATTTTTGTCTTTACTCATGGAGAGCTAGCTCATCGTGCCAAATCTCATGGTTGGACGGGTCAACCTGGTTGGTCGGTATGGCTATGTTGATCACCTCAAGGTTGGATGGCTACAGGTTGGATGGCCAAGGGTTTAGACGGTTGGGGGTTGGATGCATGTAGATTAGATGACTGATGGTTGGATGCCCGGGGTTAGATGGCATGTAGGTTGGATAGCTAGGGGTTGGACGCCTACTGGGTTGGTCGGCCGGAGGTTGGGCACCGGAGGTTGGATGCCTCATGGTTGGATGCCTAGTGGTTAGATGGTGTAAGTTAGACAACTAGGGGTTAGATGGATGTATGTTGGATGGTACGGCCATATTGGATGGGTCTTAAGTGTTGTTCGGATACAGCCAAGTTGGAGGACTCGCTGGTTGGATTCTTAGAGGTTAGACACTTGCAGGTTGGACAACTCATGGTTGGGACGACTTCTACTTGGACAGTTGTAAGTTAGATGCCCGGAGGTTTGACGGGTCACTAAGTTAGACGAGTCATAAGGGTTGGTTGGTATGGCCAGGTTGGATGACTCTAGTTGGATGGTACGGCCGATTTGATGGGTCATAAGGGTTGGTTGGTACGGCTAGGTTGGAGGGCTACGGAGTTAGACACACTGCAGTTAGACGGCTCATGGTTGGACGCTTGGTGGTTGTACACGGAGGTTGGATGGATGGGGTTTGGATGCATGGAGGTTAGATAGGTCACCATGTTGGATGGGTTATATGGTTGGGTGGCTCATGAGTCCCAAGCTAGATGAGGGTAGGTGGGTGAAAGACAATTCAACAATTGGATTTAATGTGGTATGGTGCCCATGTCTTCATTTGACAAAAGTACCCTCGGGAAGCAAATTTGTATGGGTGCCCATACCTCTTTAATGAGGGTGGGTGAAAATTTTCTATAAAAATAACTCAAACCCCTCATTTTTAAGGGAGACATTCTAGGAGCTAGGAAACTCTTGAAATTTTTTCCCTCAACTCCATTTCAGTTATAAGCCTTCTCCTGCACCTAGAAAGTGTATTTATGCCTTTGAGCATCCATGTAATGGTCTGTGCATACTTTAAACCAATAACATTGTGTTTTTTGGTGTTTCTTTAACCCTAGCTCATTTTTATTGTATTTTCTTGCCTCTCCATTTTGTGTTTGTTTTCTGTGCATGTTCTTTCACTTGCAGGTTCAAGATGTTGTGTTTCATGGAGTTTTGATGGTAGATTAGGATCGGGTCTATGTCACATCTGTCTAACCTCCCTCAACCCCCTTTTCCCTATTTCATCCTCCCTCAACAAAGTATCTCACCCCTTTTCTTGGTGCTATCACCTCGTTAGTGTAGGATTTCCCATTTCACACACTTTCTCTCTCCTTGTCTCCTTGGCATTGTTAGGATAGTTGTAGTTAGGTGTCTTTTCTGCATTAGGATTATTTTAGCATTAAGATTAGGTAGAGGAATCCAGCCTTCTCTAAAGGACCATCTCAAGTTCGCAAGTCCCATAGCTTGAGAGATGGTCCCATGTTATGTAGATTACACCGGATGCCCCATTCAAACTCAAGCCATTCGGGGGTGCTATAATTTTGCATTAATAGTTTTGGCATGACCAGTTTGAAGCACATTACCTTTTCATTTCATCAAGTTGATGTGTTCTTCATGAGATTCAGCCTTTGGAGGCACATGCAAAGCACATCTAATGACTCCATCTAGTCAAAAACCCATTCTTTGAGTTACGAGACTTTCCTTCCATCCATTTCCACCCATTCTTCTTTCCACATCTTTCATCTTCTGCCATTCATGAAGTTGTGCAGTCATGAATTCAGTCCCATATTGAAATTCACACTTGCAGTAGCAGTAGTGCAGTCCACCTTTAATGTGTTTCTCAACTATTCCGGATCATCGTTATGAGAAAATCAATAATCACTACGCCTACCCCTATGAGCAGTACCAAGATCAGTTCGACTATGGAACCTACCAAGAGGGATATACATGCAATGAAATCAATTACATGGAGAATGCTGATTTGTAAGAGAAGATTAAAAAAATAGAGGCATGCATGGTGTAGTCAAGGGCCACAACTTAGATGAAAGTGTTCGAGAATTGGTTATACGACACCTTGTCCATGGGTTAGCCCTATGAAAAAAATTTTTCAACTAACAATGAGATGCTTGACTTCATGGTTGAGATCTTTGCCTCAACTTGTGTAGTGGACTAAGGATACCTTGAGGCATATGAGAAAAGTGCAAGACAACCTTGTCAATGGGTAAGTCACTCACCAGCTCCTTATGCTCATTTTTCTCCATCCCAAGCTTTATCATTTCAGTAGTGTCAAGATTCAAGCCCATTGTTTGCTGCCCCAAGTGTTGATTTCCCTTCTCCATCCCCTATTCTTCCATCTCATCTCAATTATTTTTCCCTTTTCCCTTCCAAGAATTCATCCCCTCTAAAAAAACAAGAAGTTCTATCTCCTCCACCACCAAAAACAATTGTAAAACCGGTTGAAACCCCATCCACTCCTCTTTCCTTCCCAATTCCATGTCGGGAAGAAATTCCAAAAACCAATCAAGGAGAGCAGCAGGAAGGAGAGCCAAACAAAGAAGAAATAATCAAAATCTTGGTAAGCTTGGCTCTCAGATTTGGGATAAAAAAATCCCCTTGATGGTTAAACCTTTAGAGGAGGCTGAGGTCAGACCACAGGTGGTGGAAGCTGAGTTTGCAGTAGAAGGAGAATAACAAGAAGAAGAAGAAGATCAACAATCTATTTTCTCTTAATGCAGTGTCCATAATGACACTTTTTCTGAAGAGGATATTGATCTAATCCAAGTTGCACAACTAATCAAGAGGGAGGAAGAAAAATCAGCTCCAAGTCCTATTGAAGAGGAGTGATGGAAGAGATTGAATCAAAGTTGAAGCCACTTGATGAAGAAAGCATTATTGAAGATTTTTTTCTTTCATTTGAAGGGCTTGATTTGATTGATGAATCCATGATGGAGGAGAGATATTAAGAAGACCTTGATACCCCAAATAGTCCTCTAGAGAAATGAATCAAAGATTTTGATTTGACAAATTTCATGCTAGAGGAAGAGGTTATCCAAGAGCAAGTCATTCTTCAAGCAACAATGGAGGAACTCTGGAGCCAACAATGTGTTACAACAAATTATAATGATGTGAAAGTAACTTCATTAGATGTTGCAATCAATAATAATGAACTGCAGATTGGGAGGATTTCCATACTTCCACGAAGGAAGGAAAAGAGTACGAATATCCCATCTCTTCCACACCATCCACCCAGGAAGGATTGTAAGAGGACTCCATTGTTGGAGTTAAGTATTAGAGTAGTGGGAAAATTCAAGGGACCAGACCATGCCCAATTAGGTATTTGGCTTCATTAGAGCCAGGAGGAGCCAACACCGCGGTCATGCTTGTTCCTGAATATGAGGATGAGTTTCAGAGTACCAAGGATCAGCTGCAATGCCTCTTCAATCAAAATGTAGAAAAACTAAAAGAGGTATTTGTCTTGTTTCCAGTTTATACCTTGATGATTTGGGTGGAAAATCAGCTTATAGTTAGATTTTCACTCATACAAATAGTCATGTTCAACACCAAATCATATACATGGCTGCCTATTTTGAGAAAGGGAAGCTACTTCTCCCTATCGGTTGTAGGATTTATTTGAGTTCCCTTTTCTTCTAGTTAGGATAGAGTAGGTAGGTTTGATTTCAGAAGAAGTGCTTGTGCACACTCTACATGCTCCACTAGGGGTATGGATGATTTTTAGTTTTGTACATAGTGTGTGTTGTGGTGTGTGGTTGCTCTTGCACTATCCATTCTTAGGAAGCAACAATGCTCATGGAAGAAATCAGATTTTGGGGTGGTTTTCAAAGTAAATATTTCAGCCCCAATAGATCAGTTATAGGTCCAAAATCCTCTGTGCCCTTGCCTTGGACAAATTTTCAATTTTGGGGTAGTTTACAGGATTTATCCAAAATCCCAAATTAGCTTTAGGAGCATGCCAAGGCAATTTCAGCCCAAGTGCTAAGTTCATGCAAAGACTAGGGGATAATTCAAAAGGATCAATTTTTCAAGGTTAGGCTTGACTCCATGCCCAATGGATACTTCAAGGAAACTGGTCACACATCTAGCAGGCAGATGTCCCCGAGAGGTCACCATTGTTATCCCAAATTTACCCCCAGGTTAATTTGGATAAATCATCATAAATGGACTTAGCCATTCATAATTCTTGGATGTGCAGATGACCATCAAAGTTCAACCCCATTAGAAGAGAAAGGAATCCCATGTTTTGGCTCGACTATTTTGGTCTTTACTCACATTGAACTAGCGAGCCACAAAGCAAATCTCATGGTTGGATGGGTCAACCTGGTTGGTTGGTACGACTAGGTTGGTCACCTCAAGGTTGGACGATTGTTGGTTGGATGGTGCATGTTGGACGATGCTGGGGTTGAACACCTACAAGTTGGACGAATGGTGGTTGGACACTTGGGGTTAGATGGCTGCATGTTAGACAGTCAGGGGTTGGACACCTATAGGTTAGTTGGCTAGAGGTTGGATGCCTAGTGGTTGAAGACAGATATAAGTTGGATGACCGGGGTTTGGATGGTGCGAGTTAGATAGTGCAACCGACCAGGTTGGATGGGTCATAAGGCTTGGTCGATGCACGGCTAGGTTAGATGGCTATTGGTTGGATGCCTATAGGCTAGATGGGTCACCGAGGTTGGATGGGTCATAAGGATTGGTCAATATAGCTAGGTTGGATGACTATTGGTTTGATGATTTGCTAGTTGGATGGCTATAGGTTGGAGGGGTCATAAGGGTTGGTCGATATAGCTAGGTTAGACGGCTATAGGTTAGACACATGGAGTTGGATGGCTCATGGTTGGATGCCTGGAGGTTGGACGGGCTTGGGGTGGGACGCTTGGAGGTTGGATGGGTCATATGGTTGGGTGGCTCATGAGTCCCAAGCTAGACAAGGGTAGGTGGGTGAAAGACAACTCAACAACTAGATTTAATGTGGTATGGTGCCCATGTCTTCATCTGACAGAAGTACCCTCGAGAAGTGAATTTGTATGGGTTCCCATACCTCTTTAATGAGGGTGGGTGAAAATTGTCTATAAAAATAACTTGAACCCCTCATTTTTAAGGAGACATTCTAGGAGCTAGGGAAACTCTTGCAAAATTTTCCTCAACTCCATTTGAGTTGTAAGCCTTCTCCTGCACTGACAAGTGTATTTATGCCTCTGAGCATCCATGTAATGGTCTGTGCATACTTTAAAGCAATAAAATTGTGTTTTGTGGTGTTTCTTCAACCCTAGCTCATTTTTATTGTATTTTCTTGCCTCTCCATTTCATGTTTGTTTTATGTGCATGTTCTTTCACTTGCAAGTTCATGATGTTGTGTTTCATGGAGTTTTCATGGCGGATTAGGATGGGTCTGTGTCACATTTGTTTGACCTCCTTCAGTCCCCTTTTTCCCTATTTCATCCACCATCAACAAAGTATCTCACCCTTTTTCTAGTGCTATCACCTCGTTACTTTAAGATTTACCATTTCACGCACTTTCTCTCTCCTTGTCTCCTTGGAATTGTTAGGATAGTTGTAGTCATGCGTCTTTTCGCATTAAGAGTAGTTTTGTATTAGGAGTAGTTTAGCATTAGGATTAGGTAGAGGAAGTTGGCCTTCTCTAGAGGACCATCTCAAGTTCACAAGTCCCATAGCTTGAGAGATGGTCCCATGTTATGTAGATTACACTGGATGCCACATTTAAACACGGGCCATTCAAGGGGTGCTGCAGTTTTGCATTAACAGATAGATGGAAGAATGCCACCAATATTCATACTAGCAATATGGGCTGTTGTTGTCCTCTCAAAATTCCCTCTTTTGAGAAGTTCAAAATTGAAATTTTTAAGTTAAACGCCTTTCTGTTGTCCTGGTAATGTGAAAAGTCAAAAAATTGGGAAGAATCTACGTTTTTGGGTCATTTTGTGTGATTTACGGGTCTGCCAGACATTTTTGTCCCAAATGTCCCAAGTTCATTCGGGCTCCTTGTTCGCCGATCGGCCGATTTACCCGAAGTCCGCCTCTTTCGTGCCCGTCGGAACTTTTTGTCCCAAGTAACACAAGTTTTCCCAGGCTCAATGTTCACTTTTCATCCGATTCGGCCGAATCGCATACTCCGTGTACTTTTGTCCCTCATGTCCCGAAAACATTTGTGCATCTTTTTCCCGCGTCGCCCGCTTCGGCCCAATCGCACTTTCGCGTCCCGCGTGTCCCAAATGAACCAAAGGCCATCCAAGCTAGTTTTTCTTGCTCTTCCCAAATATCTTACTTTTAAGTTGGTAGATGTGTATTTAATGTGCATTAATCATCTTTCTCTCTCCCAAATGGCTATATAATGAAGCGCCCCTATGCGTTTTTACACACTGCTTTCTTATCTATTGCCCATACCCTTGCGATCAAATTCCTACGCACATATCCATTTCCCCTGCAATTTCACCTTGAGTTCAGACTACAATCTTGCTTTTCAAATTACTGTCAATATGAAGATTAAATTTCAAGGTCAGGAGCAAATCTCACCACTCGAGTCTGTCGTTCCCTATATCGGGGATAGTGAAGTTCGCCACCTTGACTTTGGGGATTTTGGGCAAGGATGACAGACTCGAACCCTTCTCCTATGGCACAAATGATTCATGATAGCAGCTTGGCATTCACCGGTGGTTTCCCAATCTCAGTATAGTGTGCAGATACAGTACTCTCCTACGGAGCTCATTTCAATCGACTCGAGCGAACTAACGAACGTGCATGGAGAAATCATTGCCAAGCTAGATGCTTTGCTACCATTGGAACTACCCTAAGGATTCCGGAGATGGAAAATTCTATAGTTATCTCTCAAAACTAGGCACAGGCCCTCTTCGATCAGGACAGTGAGAAATACAAGGCGCGGGTGGTGAAGTCCTGGCTCAAAACCCTAAAAAGGGGGCGTCCCGTTTATCCAAGGTTTTGTTCCGTGCCGATTTCAATGAGGAACTATCAGATTTTATAATCCTCTTGGCTCGGGTCATGGGCTTACCTCTACCAATGAGTTCCATTTCGGATGTTCCCACTTATCAATATAGTGTGCGAAGGAACTCAGAATATCAATTGGGCAGAGATCATCAATATGAACCTAGCAGAGCAGCTATCCAATGTACAACAAACAAAGAAATTTTACATGACTTCATACTTGATGTATACTCTGGCAGCATCGAGGCAATGGTTTGGATTCTCATACATTGATGCTCATAAGGGTGACCTGTATATGCCTACGCCTCGTCACCCCTGGACACTAGCAATCGTAACTTCAGAAGGGTGAATGATGCTTTCACCATGTACATTGTCAGGCTTCTAGAGAGCGACATGGACGAGAAGATTTTCCGATGAAGCCATGAACCTGATTTCAAAATATGGTGCCTACTTCATCCAGTTTAGGAAATTCTCCTATATCAGGCTTGCAGGCTATGAGAGCACTCCTCTTAAGCTCCCCATGTTCTGCAATGATAAAATGGCCTTGATAGAGGTATGCAGGAAATTGGACAAGTTGCACAGAACCTCTGGCAGGATAAGAAAATTACTGGCTTGCACTTCCCCATCACTTTGGGAAACTACACCTGCAAGACGACTCTAGATGCACAAAACATAGAAAGAGCCTTAGCTCCCATCACTATCCATTTCTTCAAGCCAAGAACCTATTTTGAAAATCACTTATCATCATAGGGTAGACACAGAGGACTATTGGGCTGACTATGCTGATGATTTTAAAGCAAGGAGGAGGCATTATGGCAGGTTTTCTCTTCAATTAATTCAAGAGCTTAACCTGTACCAAGTTCCTGAAGGACTCCAGGATGATAATTCTGACCTGTACTCATATGAGTATGACAATGTGGTCAAACACACTCCCTTGGAGGATTTGGATTGGTTCAAAAAGGAGAAGGATGATCTGGCAGAAATCCTAGCTCCTGTATTGGTAAGAACCAAAATCTGGTTTGACAGGAGAGTTCGCAAACTCAGAAGGCACTCAGGTGAGTCCTCCTCCAAAGACACCTCAACACCAAGAAAGGAGGTATTGTCACCTGATTTAGGAGTACCTATACAGACCCCTCCTACCTCATCAACTAAAGATCCTACATCTTCCACTCCTTCCTCATCCACCCAAGTGTATCAGAAGAAAGTCAAAGAAGTTAAGAAGGAACCTGTGGAGGAAGATCCCCTAAGGAAGCATTCAGAATTTCCTTCAGGACTAGAGAACATTATTGTTCTCAGTGAAAGTGAGGAGAGTGAAGTGCCAGTTTCTACAAGTGCTCCAAAAGCTCCTACAGATAAAGAAAAGGAGGTTCAAAGCACTGAACTTCCAAGCACTGTTGATTCCTCCACACCAGAAGCCCCGAGTGTCCGTTCATATCTCAACTAGAAGCAACAACCGTGCACACACCCGGGTACTATGAGTTCTCTGTCTCTAAGCCTTCTTGCCCCACCTTCTTCGTTTTCCTCCTCTTTTGCATGGGTGCAACCTCTCGTCGATAGTAGGCAGAGAAAGTTTTCTTTTCGAATCTCGGGACCCAACTTCGATGCTGTGGGGGCCTTGTTAGGCTCTACTCCCCTAATCCCGCCAAGAAGGCCAGGATTACTTCCAGGATAGTATCTGATGCTCAGGGCCAACAATTCCTAGAGATAGCCAAGCCCAAAGTAGACAAGCCAGAGTAGGATTTGCAAGCATCCGATCTTGAGCTCTTAAGGATTCCCAAGGGAGAGTCTACTCTTGAAGGTGAGATCCACAATCTCGAGGAAAGCATCACCGAGTCATTGGGAGGGTAGAGAAAGGGCAAAAAACCATAGAGCAGTTGGAGGAGTAGGCTCAGGTTCTTACAGGTTTCATCAAGTCACTGCTATCCAAGGATAAGGTTTTAGACCCTACCCCACTGGCTACTCTTCCACCACTGTGATTCTCGGCCAAGATGAAGTGCAGAGTATCAAATATATACATAGGTATTCTATCTATGGAAGGGCTATGGAGGCCATGGTGGATGAAATGCTTATTGCAGGGTTGAATTTCATTGGTGAAGCCTTCAAAATCAATGATAAGGTGAATAATCTGCAACAAAAGCTCTCCTCCACTATTGAAATATAGATAAAGAGCTCAAACTCCGGAGTAGTTGTATAGTAGACCTTCACCTCATGGGACAGACCAGATGAGAATATTCTAATGGAAAGCAAGGTCTTCGATGATGCAAAGGAAAACTTGTCAAAGTCATCGGTATACAACGTGGAATGGAAAATCAAGGTGCGTTGGAAGAGGCTTTGGGAGAATTAAAAAATAGCTAGCGAAGGGTAAGGCCTTCAAGACTTTGGTAATATCTGCTTTCAAGGACATACATTGCCACCTCCATGATGAGACCTCTGGTGTACCCCTCTCCTTGAAAGAAATCAAAGCTCAATTCGAGCTTTTGTCAAGGATAATTTGTTTAAGGAGGATTCCATTTCAAAGGAAAAGATGAAGGAGATCTGCTATTGAAGAAGAAAATAAAGATCATCATATGCGCGTCGAATTTGATAAAGAGATGGAGAAGTGCCTCAGTTTTTGGACCCAGTCCACTACCAACACATCGGTCCCACGAGGCAGAGACATAGCAGAGGCATTGAAAAGATTCAGACAGCGGATCCTAAGATCAGTGGGCCCCTCTCAATCATGAGCACCTATCTTCTTCTCCTATTTTCTCTCCTTTCTTCCTTCTTCATCCCAAATTTATTGTAATTAGTTGGGGTATTGTGATTAGCAGCCCTTTAACTAAACATTAGTTAAAAGAAGTAGTTACCAAGGGTAACTGTTTTATAAACTATATAGTGGCCTCTCCTCACCGTTTTTGTGGGAGGAACTTGGCTTATTTTTGAAAGTGTAAAGAAATTGTAAAGCAATTAATACAAAAAGATTTTCATTCTTTGTCCATCTGATTCTTTTTATTCGCAAGTTATCTATTAAATATTGTTAAATCATTTGTCTGCATTATGCTGAGAAGCTTTGTATTCTCGTAGATTTTATTTATAGAACTGTGTGTCTTTTCAAATTTCATCTTATTAATACAGATACAAATGATCTTATTCCAATTCGCTGTATTCTTGCACGCATAAGGAATTATTCTGTCATCTATAATTCTAAATGGTGCTTTTCTACTCATTTCCACATCTTGATTCCTCTGTACTTTTGTAATTGATGATCTATTTAGGAAACACTTTCATGATATCCAAGTTCCATAGTGAAACCTTGCTTCGTACATATGTAAATAGGTCCGTTTCGAATAAGGAACCTCTCCCACTAAAGAGGAGGAACTTCTTGTCCCTTGAATGTTGCTTTATGCTTGAAGTTCTTTTACGTGACCAACATGTGTTAATGGATCTTATTGGACTACTAGAAATAATTTATTACGAATGGGGAGTTGAGTGATGGGTACACCATTAGGTCCATTTATCAAAGGATGGGGCGTGGTGCCCAAGATCCCATTGGAGGTCAGTTGACTAACTGATCCATGTTGGCTTGTATTTGGAGAAATTGAGTCATCGTAGTAGATTGTTGTTGGCTCATTTTGTCAATGAGTTGGAGAATGAGGTTAGTAGGGTCAGAATTGGAGGAATTTTCATATGAACCTATTTCAACAGCTTTCCCTTTTATTCCCTATGGTCAAGTTGTTTAGAGAAAAATTTGAGAAGGTGTTTGCCAAGAATTTCTTCTAATTCTCCCTTGTATTGAGGAAACTAAGATAAAAATTTCTAAATCTCAAGAGGATGGTCAAAAGTATCATTATTCTAGTTTTCTTTCTCCTCATCCTCAAGTAGGCCATTATGGCAGGTACAAGGCTTCCTTCTAGGTTCTCTTATGGCGCAATAATCCATACAAAAGGGAAACTCAACGTCAAGATTATATATCTCAGGAAACATTTACACAACATAATCATAGGACCTCATGCGCAGATAATCCATGGTGGAGTGATAATATGGCTAAGAGAAGTTCCAAAAATTAGGGCTATAAACACATTAGGTTGTACAGGAGGATGTACACGGGGCCAAAGGTGTTTGTGGGTAGATCGGTAGAATAAAAAAATTAGTCATGCAAACAAGTATGCACAGGGGATAAAGGCATTTATATATGAGAAAACAAAAATAAACAGGATCACCGGGGGTGATGGTGTATGTGTAGATGGTTTTTGAGATTTTGTGGGTTTTTGGGTATTTAGATGAAGTCAAATTTAAAGATGGGTGTTTTTAACGAGTTGTGCTTGATTAGAAGGTTTGTAAGATTCATGTTAGGTTCACCAGAGAATGTATGTGGGCCAAAATGTGTCTTAATAACATGCACTCATAAATCATCCATTCTACAAGGGTATTGAGGAAATGAGTAGGAAACACACATGTACCAACATACAAGGGGATAGACTTAAAGGGGATACAATGAGCACTAGGGTCACATATCTAAAGGGAAGTAATCCCTACACTAGGTCAACCTATTGTTTCTAAGGCTTTTGGTCAAGATAGAGGAAGGAACCCTACTGAGATATCAATAGTTGGATGTGGAGAGGTATGGATCAAAAATAAATAAAACAAGCATTAATGAAAGTAATGATAACTAAGGAGATGATAATGGATAAGAGTACTATGCTAACTAGCATCCAAACATATCAAATACTAAGCTAACATAGCACAATGAAGAAGGAAATGAACTTACCTATGAAAAATGACAAGATATTGTTAGAGCACTCACCTTGTACCTATAGGGTGGTCTTTGGTGCATCTATCTCTCTATAGAAGTAATACACTGAGAGAGATTTGTTATTAGGTGGATAAGGGGAACACCATTCCTGTCCTAGACTCACTATAGGTGAACTAATAGCATAAGAAAACATCCAAGAAAACTATTATCCACTCTAATCTACACAAGATGCAAGATGAACCAAGATCTAGGGGAACATATGTGAAGATGGTGTAAAAGAGCAGATCAAATGGCAGTTTGAATGATTATGGCTTCATTTTCTTTCTTATGAATTTGAAATGAGGTAAAGGTATATATAGCATGCCATCGCCTATGGGAAATGGCATTGGAAAAAGGAAATAAAACACTGACACCATCACCCATGGGTGATGGTGTTATCCATAAGTGTTGAAATGAGGTAATGTATCGTGAAAAGTAAAAGAGAGGTGTTGTAGATCATGGAAGTGGATGAGAAAAGTATAGAGTGATGATATGCAAGAAATAAATTGTCCATGTGATGTGTATAAGACCCAGAAAGACAAGGATACTGATAAGGTGCTCAAATTACTCTTTTTCATGCATTCATCAAGACATTACACACAATCAAGTCAAGAACAACATAATACTCCATTTACTCTAGGCAACTGTTTTGTAGATTTTGGCAAAGTGGCTAAAAGAGTCTACCATGTAATTTTTTGACCTTGCAATGCATTAGCTTTATTTAATTGCCCTTATACACTCTGCAAATTCACACCAAACAATACCAATTTGACTTCCAAGATGATCAATTTTTAAGGAGACTTTCTTGATCTAACCTTCTTACAAAAACTCTCTTATAACTCTTTAAGAGCATGCTCAAACAATCAAATTTACACCCTGCTATTCATATATGCTTCCTCACATCAAAGGCACATGCTTATATGTCCTATTCAAGGTTATCTAATCCTTCAACTTGAATGAATTCACAAAAATCCATTCACTTCCTCTTCCTTTACTCCAAGTGCCTAGTTATAACTCTTAAGAGAAATTCCTTTGCATGATTCATGGTTATACACATCTACACATACCTAAAAACACATCCTCAAATACCTTTTTCCCCTATGATGCTGTGTGTGATAATTGTTATAAGAAAACTACTTCAACTATTCACACAATCCCACTTTTTTCCTTCTAGAGTAACTAACTCCTACTAGCCCCGTTAGCTCAAGTTTCTATCTAGTTATTTTGATTTTGAAGGTTACTTAACACAACCAAGGTATATTCAGATACCCATTTTCAAATTTTAACTATTTTGATATTTGATAAGTTTGATTTTAAAGGGAAGCCACTTTTTCTCGCATGATTGATCTCTCAAATTAGGTCGTAGGTCTATATCACTATCTTAAACACTACATTATTAAGGATTCCATAGATATGGTCTTACCTCAACTCTTCCAACTTTAAAAAATGAATCAATGAAACCTCAAGATGATTTCTACCAATTTATAAGTCTCCACTCCAAGTTTAGCTCACCTATCCTTGCCAATCTTTCTCTTCAATAATCCTTAATCTGTCAGTAGCTATCATCCTAGAAGGATAATTTTAGAAATAAGTATTGTGAGATAATTAATGTTCAAAACCTATTGAATATGAAATTATACCTCTTGTATTTGATTTCTCCAAAATTTCTATGCTTGGAATGAATCCTAAGGTCCCAAATAATAAACTAAGTCTAAACCCTGGGGGTTTGTCTGCGAGAAGGTTCAAAATTCATTATAATGAAAAAATAACTTATTCAAACCCTGTAAATCAGATGGACATTTTTTTAATTACTCCATGTGAACATATTAATATTAAAGGTTAGAGTGATCTTTAATCTTAAAATGCTACTTTAGACCACTTTGTGAAAAACTATAGGAAGCAAGGTTTATGTTACAACAAACTAGATCTTCAATCTATTTATGGTTTATTCCTTACATGCATAAGAGGATTCGACAATCTCTTTCCTATTTCAATAATATCTTCATGCATTTATGTTTCCTTAGCATTAAGAAGAATTTATTAGATTACACTCTCGAGTAATTAGTCACAACCAAGACATGTAAACTCTCACAAAACAGAGTCATCCAATCTTACCTAATGAAAGTCACTTCAACATCTTTTCAACACATGGAGACTATTAAAAAATTTAATATTAAGATCATGAACTAAATATATACCAGAGGATCTACACCAAGCTCAGTTTCACTGTCATGCACAACCCCATACATTTGCTTTTATGCTAGAAATAGGGCCTTCATAGTCTAATTCTTCACGAAATATTCTAAAGGAGCTTCAAAAAATATTAATATAAACTCATAAGGATAATTCCTAGATCTTAAAGCACAACTCATAACCACAATGTCAAATACAAGATGAATTATAAAAAACAATGCTCTTATATCTATATATATATATATATATATATATATATATATATATATATATATATATATATATATATATATATATATATATCATACCGTGTTTCTTACAAAATCATGTTTTCTTCTTCACTTTTCTTCCTTAGGCCTCCCCTTTCCTCATCTTCCTTGAGGAATGACTCCATAACTTGACTATGGATTGAATTTATCTCATTCCACTTACTATTAAACCCTAACTAACTAGCTCTCATGTCTCTTCACATGTCCCTTTCACACAAAAGAGCACATTCCATTATTTTGTAAACATTTTATCAACTTACTTAAACATAGGATTCCTTTTCACATGTTTAGACTCACTCACACACACTATATGGCATTCAATACTCCTTCTCAATCCTTGAAAACCCACATTCATCCCTTTTACATGCTTAGGAATTTGATTTTCAGAAAGGAAGGAAAATTACATATTTGAATATTCAAAATCTTGTACTCCACCTAACACTATGAAATGGACCAATACCTTCTCTATGGCCTCGTATCATGATATGACTAAGAATTTTAAATTCTTGATGTTCTCTTTGTGATGCCCTTGCATCATACTCCCAAGATGGAGAAAAGACATCCTATACTTTTGTGTTCAATACCTATAATTTTGTTCCTCCTAGTTATTCTTGAGTTTTTTTGAATGTTCTTTGTCTTTCTTCTACTCTCCCACTATTCTTGATTTCTCTTTGACCCCCCTGGGTCCCATATCTTGCTCTATATCCTTGCATGTGTTTGAAATTTACTTCTTTCTCTCTTCATTTTCTTCTTAAACTTTTTCATTTACAAAATTTCTGTTATTGTACATGTAAAAACAAACAACATAACAACACATACACATTGTTCTTCATGACTCATGATGGTTTTCATCTCCATATAGCTCATGCTCATTATATTTTAATCAATTTCCTTGCTCAAATGGACTGAAAATTGTCCATATTCGTCATTTTCCTCTTCTTACCAAATTCATCAACTTTATCAACTGATTCTTCATCTAATAGACATTCCTCTTGGTCCACAATAACTTCATCGTGTGATTCTTCACTCTTACCATCATCTCTCTCTTATCTCACTTCACCAAATTAATCATTATTAACCTCTTTTTCCTTACCTTTTACACTGATTTATTGCTTTCATTTCCTTTTACATTGATTATTCACACCAAACAATACCAATTTGACTTCCAAGATCAATTTTCAAGGAGACTTGATCTCACCTTATTAAAAACTACTCTCTTATAAATCTCCAAGAGCATGCTCAAAAATCAAATTTACACACTTTTAGTCATATATACTTCCTTAGATCAAACACACCTATTCATACATCCTATTCAAGGTTATCTTAGCCTTCAACTTGAATGAAATCACATTAATCCATTCACTTCCTCGTCTTTTACTCCAATTTGCCTTGTTATAGCTCTCAAGAACAAGTCCTTTACATGATTCATGGTTAGACACATCTAGACATAACAACAAAAAAATAAACAAATACTTAAATACCCTTTTCCCATATGATGGTGTGTTATAATTTTATAAGCCAGCTACTTCAACTATTCATAGAATCCCACTTTTTGCCTTCTAGAGAAAATAACTCCTACTAGCCCTATTTGCTCAAATTTCTAGATATTTATTTTGATTTTGAAGGTTCCTTAACACAACCAAGGTACATTTAGATACCCATTTGCAAGGTTTAACTATTCCCAAAGTTTATAATCCTTTTTCAAAGGAAAACACTTTTCATGCAAGATTGATCTCTCAAATTAGGTCTTAGGTTTGTATCACCTTGTCTTAAACACTACACTGTCAAGGATTCTAGGGATATGGTCTTAACTTAATGCTTTAAATTTAAAAAATGAATGAAACCAACCTCAAGATTATTTCTACCAATTTATAAGTCTCCACTCCAAGTTTATGTCACATATCCTTGCTAATCTTTCTCTCCAACAAGCCTTAATCTGTTGTAGTTGTCCTCCAAGAAAGACGTTGTTAGAAATGACTATTGTGAAAGACCTAATTAATGTTCAAAACCCATTGAATATGAAATTAGACCTCTTGTATATTTTATTAATCCAAAATTTTGAGGCTTGGAATGAATCCTAAGGTCTCCAAATAATAAATGAGTCCAAACCCTAGTGGGGGTTTTATCTGCCGACAAGGTTCAAAATTCATTATAATGCAAAAACAACTTCTTCAAAACCACGGAAATCACCCTGGATGTTTATTTTGAATTAATCCATGTGCACATCTCAACAAAAATGCTAGATTGATCTTTAATATCAAAATACTACTTTAGACCACTATGACAAACTATAGGAAGTAGGGTTTCTCTTACAACAAAAATATCTTCAATCTATTTATGGTTTATTCCTTGTATGTGTAAGAGGATTCTAATAATATATTTCCTATTGTAATAATATCTTCATGCATGTATGTTTCCTTAGCATTGAGTCTTTTCGAGCAATTAGTCACTACCAAGACATGTAAACTCACACAAAACAAAGTCATCCAATCTTACCTAATGAAAATCAATTCAACATCCTTTATAAACATGGTGACTATTACAAAAATTTAATATTAAAAGAAAATATATACCGGAGGATCTACGACAAGCTTAGTTTCATTGTCATGCATAGATGCAGTCTAGAATTTACCAGATAACACCCTAGTCACACTGGCACATCACTCAGCCTAGACTGAGCGCTCACCCAAAGTACGCAAAGGTACCAGGTCCCTCTTTAGGGTTGCTGTAACAGGATGTTAACATGATGAAGGGAGAAACATATAGATTCATAACTAATCCATCATTCTACAATGCATGCTACCCTCAAGTATCTATGAAAGAACAAGCTTAAATAGTAATCATGATTGAATTAATAACATGCACTATTCAACTACACACAGAATAACACTTAGATTCAACCAATATCTTCCATCTGTTAGTAAATACAAAATCTCCTTACAGTATTGTCAATCTATACCAATGCGTGTATGGAAATGATACAATGATTCAGTCATATGCGTGTAATATCTGACATACATCTCATACCATCCATACATACCTCTCTATATCTATATCTCTCTCTACTATGTACCTAACATCATATATATAGGGTGGGGACTTTCCCTTCACCACTTATCTATTCCAGAAATAGGTTGCATTCTATTGATAGCCACACGCCATTTACAAGCATATCCACACATGTAAGTGTGTTATCTATAGTCCTTTTGCGCAGTTAAATGCTTCGATCCACTTTTCCAATGGTAGAAAATACATGATGCACATGTCTTTGCATTGTTGGTGTGTTCGCACACCATCTTCTAATAATAGGTCTTTATGCTAAAAAATCAGCTACGTCATGAAATCTAAACTTTCCTTCCGTGCAGGTCCTTCCTATCCTTCCATGCCCTTGGTTCCGGGCCTTCTATCCTCTCATGAGACTCCTTGTGTGGTTTTTGACAAGTATCCTTTGATCAACATTACCCCACACTAATCTCATTGTCGTCCCGACAATGGGTATCTCCAATAATTGAAGGAAAGAATAGAAGAATGGAAAGAATAAGAATAAAATAATGTAGATAAAATAAATAATTTTGATGAGGTTATTAGGAAACCTCCTCTGTATCAGTTTACAATATCAACTCTGGATACCACTCCTTTATTTCGGCCTCTAATACCTGCCAATCAATGAGTGCTTGCTCTACTTTTTCTAGGATGTCCATAGCAATGGATTCCAACTCATCCCTTGCAATCTATCCTTTCTCATTTTTCAGAACCAACACAACACTGGACATTGATGTCATTCTACCTTCTAAAAGGTCCATCTTCTGCATAATTAGCTTTCCAAGCTCTTTCAAGCTGAGTCTTGTGCAGCTCTTGTGCTGCTGCCAGGGCCTCATGCTTCTATTTAACCATTGAAAACCTTTCTATGTGGCCCAATGTCTCATTTTTCATTACTCTCTAGACCTCGTTATTGTCTTCGAGGCTCTTGATGTTGATAAGCACCTCTGGAGTTGTGCATACATTTAAAGCCTGGTTTGATTTCTTCAATACTTCCTATAATGCTTGCAACAACCCTTCATAAGATGTAATTTTTCTCATTATAGATGCTTTCTCTCAATAAAAATCTTGTTCGAGATCATTCTAGTGCTTGTATATGCAGAGTTTCATCCTCAAATACCAAGTCCACCATTTTCCCCACATAGTGTATCACTAAAGGAAATGTCTATGGTACCTTGGCCTCTAAGTGTGGCCTTTCTTTGATTACATTGTCCCTAATCTCCTCTGCGATGCTTATGAACACCTCATTCTTCTTTTGAGTGAATTCCCTCTCATGTGTCGGGTGAGCTATCTCTGCATCCTTTGTTTTCAACTCCTTGTGTAACACTCTGATTGTGGCAGCTTTGTCCATGTTTCTTCTAGCCACCTCAGCAGAAACTTTTACCAATGCATTCGACTTGCTCATCGACATAACAACAATCTTTTACTATCATGTGTCTAGCTTGAGGTGCCTTCTTCAATCTTCTCAAAACACATGACTCTTCACACACATCAAATTTAGGCTCATCCATGTGGGTGTGCATTGACCATGATAGTTTCTTTCGAGTGTGCACCATCACCATATCTTCATCCATTAACTCCCAGTTGAATAAATCCTTCTACGCTATCATGCTCTGGAAGTGGGCATGGACAATTTTTTCTGCATCCTCTGTATACCCCATGGCCATTGGAATGTGCTCTCCACTTGTTTGTCTAGACCTTTGCTGCTTAGGAACTTTAGTCTCTCTTATTCAAAATAAGCCCCTTGCTCATTTTTGGCTAACTTCCTTTCATTCCTTCCTTCCTTGTGCCTCAGTCAATTTTTTTCACTTTTTAGGCACTCAAAATTTTCTGGAAATGGTTTCATCAGATAGAGAATTTCCTCACCTTTCCAAAAAGGTAAAATTTTCCTTCTAACTCCTTGTATTTCTCAAGTTATGGCTCGACGGAGTTTTTGAGGGAAATTTTCCCTAGGAAGGTCCGCGGACCAATCAAAACATGCCACATGGCGTTGGAGGTCAGGGGCAGGGGAAAGTTAGAAAATTTCCAAGTTCTCGGTAGGGGGCACAAATAAAAGTTTTGGCCCGAAGGCCCGCGAGTAAAAAGAAAGGTGAAAAGTGTCCACAAACAGGCGGGAGTTGGAGGTGTGGAGGGAATTTAACAATTTTTCCAAAGTGGCAAATGGCACAATAAAACTTCACCCCCAGAAGGCTGCACTAATAAAAATGTGCCATGTGTCCATGTGGCCAGCATAGTCAAAGTGGTCGGGTGTAAAGGAAAATCTTGGAGCGTGCCCCCGCAGGTCAATAAGAAGATGACACGTGGCATTGGAGCGGCGAGGTGATTTTGGAATTTTTTCCAAAAATTCAAAAATCATAAAAAGGCTAGTTAAACCCATGGACCAATAGGAAAGTGACGCGTGGCATCAGACCAGTGGGGGTGGAACTTTTTGGGGAAATTTTCCCAAATTCAAAAAAGAGGGCCGACCAATTTTTGCCCTAAATCTTCGAGAGGGTATATCTTTCGATTCAGAGCTCAATTTTTCTCGATTTTGGTGTTATTGGAAAGCTATGGAATTCTTCTACATGATGGAATCTTCAATTTTGTTTTTGATGGAGTTTGGTGAGAGAAAAATTAAAAATGCCTCTAGCATGGGGAAAAGAATAGAACCGACGTTTCAACCACCATTTTTAATGCAAGTATGTCTTCCATTCTTCTCAAAGCATGGTCAAAAATACTAAGGAATAAAATTTTAAGGGCTCCCATGCTATTTTACTAGATTTTGTTGGTGGTTGAATGATTCCTTTCATTTTCTTGAGATTCTCCTTCCCGAGCTCAAGTTTTCATTGTTAAAAGCCAGATTTGGCTCATTTGTAAAGGGTTGGACATTTTTATGAACCGCAGCTGCCTTCTTCACCCCTGGCAAGTGAACTTGTGGAATATCAGACCTCTTTTAGGACTGCAACATGTTTTTTACCTCTTTGTTGTTGTAATGCACTGTATTTTAAAAATGGAAATGACAATGCAAGCTCTGTGAATGAGTTTTCAATCCTTTCTTGTGTTGTTTGCTTCATTCTAATCCTTCATTACATTTTAGCAATTTGTGCATAACTTGTGTTGCATTTTTATAATCTGTGTCAATTTGTAGAAATAGATGTTCACCACTCCTTTGGTGTATCACCACTTTTACTTAGTTTTATTTCTTTTGCATCCTTTATCTCTGTCTCCTTGGAATTTAGAGTAGGATCTAGTATTAAACCTCTACAAAATTCATGCATACATCTGATCAGAGGAGTAGAGGAACTAGCCTTCAATCTGGAGATTTTTTTCCCATTTTCAAGTCCCACACTTGGGGAAAAGATTCAATGTTGTGCAATCACACTAAATGACCCAATTTCTCTTGCAGACCTGAAGGTCATTTAGGGGGTGTTGCTGATTTGCACTAACAGCCTCCAAATTTGGGACTTGTGTCTCCTTATCCTGAACATCCTCTACAACTATCTCCTCTGGTCTTTTCTCTTCCTCTTCTTTTTCCTTTGATGCCTCACCACTGTTCTTCTATGTTCTCGGAAGTGTAGGAGAATTAGGCGTGCTTTCCTCGACTCTTCCTTCCTCCTCATTCAACTTCAGTTTCCTCCTCTACGCAGTAGCCTCCTTTTGTGGGGAGAGTTTGGGTGATTTATGCACAAGTGGTTGGAGTAGCACCTTGGGTCCTTGTTCTCCTAAATACCATTTTAAACCTGTGCTCCCCTTGTACTACATTTACATCCTCCTCATCCCCCTCTTGTGGATGAGGTGGTGTAAACAACGCGCTCAACTTTACTCTTATTCGTAGGATGTCTCCTACCCCTATGCTCCAAACCACCACTATCTTCACGCTCCTCCTCCTCATCCTGCACTTCAATTGGTTATGTGGGCTTAAGTGCTAGGATGTTCTCCATTGTATGCTTTCCCTTTGGTGGTGCTGGAAGTGCGAACTCACCTTCCACATATTTTTTATTCTCCATTTTCAGCTTCAACTGGAGATACACCAATGCTGCCCCCACATCTACTATAACCAGGCTTATTGGTTTGATATTCAATACTTCTAAAATGATCCTCTCTATATAAGCACTTCGCAAGATACACATACTTCTTCCTCAGTGTATGGTAATCGTAGTCTACCTTATCTACATTGAAGACCAATCGACACATGTCTATAAATATATGAATAGATGCTTAGAAATACCTTGCAGTGAATGCATAAGGTAACTTGCACCAAGGGCTCCAGACTTCATCTTTCATTGGGAAGCACGTGATGTAGAAATTTTGATATACAACAAACTTAAATTGTTTCACTACTACTACTGGTAGGTCCTTTGGGATGCGCCACTCTTCCCAAATGCCACAGAGCCGGTTATAGCACTTCTCTCGCCCTTAACTTTACATCATCTGTTCATGGCCCCCTTGTAGGTACTTTTGTTGAATCTTTTGGTGGGGACTTGTTCTCAAGGGGTATTCCCATACTTTTCTCCTTCGGTCCATCTAGTACTTTGATCTCCATGAATACCAGTGATAGTAGAACATACCCAAAGCTGATCTTCCCTCTGTGCACACTTCTTCGACTATTTTCTATGCAATATAGCTTGAAATGTTGTAGATTGTCCCTTCTGACATCTTACGCACCACATGTAACCACATAGTATTTACTGAGACCACCGCTCTCCTGATCATTCAACTTGGTAACAAAGTGTGTTGCAGCTTGTACAATTGGAAAGTTCTTCAATTTGTCTATGTCCATTCTACGTGGACCCTTCAAGTATCCAAAATTCTATTTGGTATTTTAATCAATCAACTTTATTTGTAAGATCACCTTTTATATCTTCTCCTATGGCCTTCAAACCTATAACTGATGAGACAAGTGCAGATGAGATTCTAACTCTGCGTCCTGCAAAGTAGAAGAAGTCTTCATGCACCCTGCTCATGAGCCACTGATACAAGGGCTCATACTTCCCAAAATATGGAAGCTCATACAACTGGTAGACCCCAATTCTCTTCAAAATCTTTTCACCCGCATCATCATATACTGGCATGTCCTCCACCGTGCGCTTGTTTGTTCTAGTAGTGAGCAAGGAATCGAGCTCCTTCTTGTTCTCAAAGTCCTGTGATTGTATTCACTCACTTTTCTCTTTCTGATGGGTGAATCCCATTCTTTCCCAATGATGACTCCTTCTGGATATTGCATCTCTGAAAAATGGCTTTGGGTGCCATCTCTTCCTCCTCGATGACCACCTTCTTCTTTCCTTTTACTACTACTACAGATGCCTTCTTCGGTGCCATTTTTACCTTAAAATGTCTCCTCTTCAACTCTGCAACTTTGTGAATCAAACCCTAGCTCTTGATTCAATTATGCCCTAGGTGGAAACTTTGTAACCTAACTCTTTTCTATCTCCTTGCTTCGCTCAAACCCTTCACCACCGGGACACAAGCTTCTTGTCACATAGATCTAGTTGTCATGCTTGGTTTCACACCCTTCGCACCTTAACTCGATCACTCAACTCTTCACACTTGGCTCTTTTCTCAAATACTCTTAGTTGCAATGGTAAAAATGAATCCGCATCCCATCCTTATATAATTTTTTCAAATTTTGATGCATTTATTACTCCTTCACCTACCAAATATCCCCTCATTCATTGACCAAATCCATTCATTCCACACGGTACATCTTCGCACCCAACTATAACCTTCTAGCATGCACCTTCCTACCCTCTGGTCATAGAATTCTCTTCAACGCATGCTCCTATGCATGAGTACCTCATCACTATACCTTCTCCTAGTAGCTATCATGGCCTCTGCTTACCTCGCGTTATATTTTTCTTTCATTCATCTCCATCCTTGGTCACTTTTGAGAAGCAATCTTCTTTTGACTTAAAGCACACCCGTAGTAGCTTATTCCTTTCACCTTTTAATTCCCACAATATTTTACTTGGATAACTACAACCACCCCACATTAAAATTATGTGCATTCCTCTGTGCATAAACATTCTTCATATAGTAATTAGCTTCATGTGTGCAAGCGTGCTTATTACATAAAAACAACAACTAAATTGACAAAGCATAACAACAATGAAGGAAATACATTAAGGAAATACATAATTGAAAACCTAAACTAAATGGCAATACTACCTTATTACAAACACCAAGAAGACTTATTTATAGTAGGGCTTCAGCCTACTCTTGTTAAAGTAACTGGGTAGCCATGTTCCATCAAGTGCTTCTAACTGGAAAAACACTGATTCAAGTATAGAAGTGATAACATACAACCCCAACCAATGTACTTTGAGCTTTCTAGATGGCAAGAACTTTGAGTCATAAAGAAGTACCATTTGTCCAATCTCAAATTTCTTATCCCTTATGTTTCTATCATGCCATGCCTTCTACCTAGCCTTTTCCTGCTTCTAACTCCATCTTGCTATGGCTTAGCGCTCATCCAGTTGAATCATCTTTTCGATACGCTCTTCTAAATCATGTTCATCAGCTAGACCTCCACACATGTGCAATGCACAAAGAAGGTAACATAAATTCTATAGGAAGAATAGTTTCCATGCTAAACACCAAATGAAAAAGGTGTGGCTTTATTCAATATCTTGTAAGTTGTTCTATATGCCCAAAGCACAGTTGATACTTTTTCATCCCAATCCTTTCTTCCAACATCACAAATTTTTGTCAAAGTCTAGCTCAAAATCTTGTTGAAGGCCTCAAAGTTCCATTTTCTGAGGATGATAAGGTGTAGTTTTATGGTGTGCAACCATAAACTCATCTAATAGGATCTTGATTGTCTCATTCAAAAAGTGTGTACCTCTATCACTTGTCAAGCTTAAGGACATCCATATCTTGTAAGAACATTCTCCCATAGAAACCTAGTTGTTGTAGTTGTCATATAGTCCTTGGTAGGTGCTACTTCTGCCCATCATGTGAGATAATCTATGCAAGTAATGATATAGTGTGATCCAGTCCTATGCGAGCTTGGTGAAATAGGTCCTACAAAATCAATGGCCCATTTCTCAAATGGTTTGGCACTAGTAATTGGTCTCAAAGGCATCTCATCTCTTTGCCTTGGTTTTCCTAGGTGCTGAAAATGATCACATGCCTTACAATATTCTTTATAGTCCTTATACAATGTCTCCCACCATAATCCAGTAAGTAGGATCTTAGCAGTCGTCATCACCTACATAATGGCCTCCTACAATACCACCATGAGCTTCTTCCATAATATCTTACGCTCATGCTCCAATACACAACGGCGTAATACTTCATCTCTTCCTAGCTTGTAGAGGTCACCACTGATTAACATAAATGGTGTCATGCATATAGAAAGCTTGTTTCTTTTCTAATGCTTTCATTCCTTCTAGTGCCATACCTATTCGTAGAAAGACAACAATGTCTTCTAATTCCATGGGTGTGCATTGTAACCTATATAATTGTGCATCCAACATTGTCTCTTCAATTGTCTGTGCATCTCTCCTAAATTGATTCTAGATAAATGATTTGGTCCAGAATTTCTTTTCCCTGGCTTCACCACAATTGTGAAGTCAAACTCTTGAAATAGGAGCACCCATCTGCATATGCGCCCCTGTAAGACAAGATTGTTTACCAAGTACTTCAATGCCATGTGATCTATATAAAAAAAAATGGTGTTACTAACAAGTACTATCAAAACTTGTACAATGCATAGATCATTGACAAGCTTTGTGCTCTGTAGTTGTATAATTCTGTTCAGCAGGAGTCAACTTCCTACTAGTAAAATAGATTGGATGATCTATAATACCTTCACTAGGTTGAGCTAACATAGCACCAATGGCCATGCCAGAAGCATCCACATGCACATGAAATGGTTTATCCCATGAGGGAAAACGTAGAATGGGTGTGGTAGTAAGTTTCTCTTTTAATATCTCAAACATGCACTTTGTTGTGGTTCTCCTCAATAAAATGTACCTTTCCCTTCAATAATTCTTCCAAGGGTGCAACAATTTTGGCATACCCTTTTATGAATTTTCTATAATATCCTCTGTATGACCTAAAAATCCACACCTCACTTTGATTGGTAGGCACTTCTAGTGCCTAAAATGACTGCAACCTTGGCTGGATCAACTAACAAACCTTCCTTGCAGATTATATGTCCTAACAATATCCCAAATGGTGTATAAAATATGTACTTCTTGATGTTCAAAGAGATACTCAATTGTCTAAATCATTCAAACATTAAGCGCAGATTGTCACAATGATATTTCACAAGCCCATCATTGTCTAATCATCTAGATAAACCTGTAAGAAGTTGTGAATAAAATATTTAAATGCCTGAACAACTATGCATGAGAATATAACAGGTGCATTTTTTAATCTAAAGGGCATCACAGTATAGGAAAAATTCCCCATTCAGTAGTAAATTTTGTCTTTTCTTGATCCTCTTGAGCAATCCTAACTTGATGATACCTAGAAAATCCATCCATGAAGGAATATATTTTGCGCCCTGTAACTCCTTCTAGTATTTCCTTAGTGAATGGCACATGGAATGGATCTATGACACATGCAACATTCAACTCCCTATAGTCCACACATATCCTAATCATGTCTGTCCTTCTTGATACTGATCACCATTGGGCTAACCCATTCTGACTCATCAAGGGGCTTGATAATTCAGATTTCAACATTTTATCAATTTCTTCTTTTACCTTTTTGAAAATTAGGATTCAAGAAGTAAGGTCTCTTTTATCCATATGTTCACCCCAGGGAAAAATATTGGTCTTCATGACCCCAAGTGATTCATGCAGAAAAAGAGAAAACACATTTAAATCTTGCAAAATGGAATAGAGGGACTTATAATGGAATGACGGGGACCTGTGAAAAACCCAACAACCCCAGTCGAGAAGAAAGAGAAGAAATGGATTTGTCATGTGAATCCATGTCTTAAATATATTGTGAGACTTCTTTGGTCATGGGAAGGAGGCCAAGAAGTGTCGGAAGAACCAAGAGGCTCGAGAAATGAAACAACGAAGATATTGAAGTTCTCAACTTCCTCATCATCCAGCGATTAAAATCTTTCCTTCTTGACTAAGTATGGAGGAGACATTTGAAGTGGAGTAGGCCACATGTCCATTGAAACTTCTTCCAAAGTTGAAATTCAAAACATGGAGAGGCTCAAACAAGTGCTGAATATGCTCCACGCATGGACACTATCGTCCCATAGGGGTTTTGCTTAAATTTTTGCTCTTTTTTTGTGGAGAGAAAAGGATAAATTATAGATTTGCGAACTTGATTCTTGCCCTTCTAGATACCGCATGTCCCATATGTAAAGATCCATCCATTTTTCAAATTGTTTTCCTACCCATTTATACGGACTCGATACAAACTTCAAAGGGGCATGCTTCTTTCGACTTGGCTCAAAATATTGTGAATATTACACCGTTGGAAATGTCTCGACATCCTCTACGCCATGGAAAGATAAAAAATCATTTTCGGTTATAAGATTATGCCCTGGTAGGTGAAAAATGGAGAAAACAAATTTTCAGGAATTTAAAATGGGACCTTTCTTGCTCTTCAACTGCAAGGCCTTAGCCGATTCGATTCGATCTGCAGGGGAACCAAAAGTGACATATTGTGGGTGGATTTGCAGAAGGCATTGATATTTAGTGGTTGAAATTTCAAAGCAAGATTCGATGCATATCTCATGGTGGTTGGAGTAGGATTCCGTTTCCCCTCTCTCTCTCTCTCTTATTCTTTCTATATATTGTAACACTTCTCATTTTGGAAAGGAGAGACATTCTGGGCATAGAAAAACTCTATCAAATTTGTTTCTCGATGCCATTTTTAAGCAGTGAACCTTCTCCTATGCTTGGAAAATGTATTTGTGCCTCTATTCTATAAATTTAATGGTCTGAATCTCATACACCTGGGACTAGAGAAATAAAAACATGTTTTTGTGGTGTTCTTCAACCCTTTGCATCATTTGGTTGTTTTTCAAAGCTTATACCCTTATTGAATCTAGCCTCTCCCTTCTATATTTTTTTGTGCATGTATTTCACATTTGCAGTGTAGGATGTTGTGTTTCATGGATTTTAATGGAAAATTTGAAGATCCGCAAAGCCGTTTTTTCAATCTAAAGGGCATCCAAAGATAGGCCTGCCCTCATTCTCCAGTAGTAAATTTTCTATTTCTTTCTCCTCCCGAGAAATCTAACACGCTTCATGATGCCTGGTGTATCACCGCATTAGTAAGGAATATATTTTTTCCCTCTTACTCTCTCCTTGGTTCCTTGGAATGGTTAGATTAGGAATTAGATTTAGTTTTCCTACATGCATAGCTTGTGGCAAGTAGTTTAGGAAGAGGAACCAACCTTCTCTCGGAGAGATTTCCCTTTCGTTAGGTCCCACACCATTGGGAAAGTTCAATGTTATGTAATCACACAGATGATTCTACCTTAGAAAAGTTCTTTTTTAACTCATTTGGGGGTGCAAATGTGATTTTGCATTAATAAGGTCTCTTTCTAACTAGTCATGCACCATCGTTAAGTTTGATCTTCATTTTCCCAAGTGATTCATGCATGCCTTTAAGTTCATGATACCCTCGAGGGAATAAGTTCTAATAATCCCCGAGTAACTTCGATGATCTTTGATACCTCCGAATCGACCAAGTAATCTCCAATTATGGCCTCCTTAGGCTCAACCTCCGAACCTATATTCACCTTCTTTGTCTTCATGGGTTCATGGTAGGCACACGTATCCTTGTTCGAACTATCCAAGACTTCACGCACCACGTGTGAATGTTTAATATCTAGGTTCTCAACTTCCTCATCATCCACAACGTAAACCATCTTTCCTTTCTCTTTCTCAAGGCAAGTGCGTTCAAGTAGTAAGGAGTCCATTTCTTCTTCCTTTTCAAAACATTCTCCGAACTCTACCTCACCAAATAATTCCTGAATATACTCTTTTTCTTTTACACTATCTCCCATAGTTAAGCACTTGACAAATTTTAATGCCTCTACTACATGAGGTTTAGTTGAGAAGTAGTCAAAAGTCTGGATCATTCCTACAGTCAAATTGTGAAAGTTCCTAGTTTCTCGACGTAGTTTTGAATATACATACCAAGAATGTGCACATCCTTGTAGTGTAGAATAAAATCTATGTACCCATAGTGAAGGTGGTAATGCTTCATGTCCACCATTCCGAGTCTCTCACACTGCATTGAGTTTTTGAATGTGATGTCTTTGAATAGGTTGATCACCATGATAAGTGTAGATTTGCATAGGTGCATTGTTCCTTATGAACCTGGTAGACAAAGATATTCCAATATAGTCCCAGTGTATAAGATGATCTCTGTGGACTACCCACCAAAGTGGTGTTGTGTCATGTGTAGTGTATATACTAACATATCTCTCCTTTTAACTTGATATGTCCATTGTGTTTCCATGGCCTTCAAAAAGGTAGGAAGATCTTATGTCCCTATATACCAAGGTACTATGTTACCTATCCATCAAATTGAATGAAGTCCATTCTTGTGTGCAACCATGCTTTTCACCTCACACCCTACTAATTCATATGTACCATGAACCCAATTTTCACAAGCAATACTCATAGTATCACTAATATAATGAGAATCCTTCCACTATAGGATGCCTTATTTTGATGGCTCATTGACCTCGTGGGTCTTGAATAGCGCATACATAGACTCTATTTAAATCCTCTTCACTTAAAGGTTCAACATATGGTGTAGACTTTCCATCTGTCAAAGGTATCACAACCCTTTCCTCCTTGTTTTTAAAGCTGATATACCCCTTATAGAATCTCAAGTAGCATTATTTCATAACACCAAGGGCATCAAGTAGGGCTAGAAAATTTGTTTGCTACGTAAGTTCTAATATCTCAAAATCCCAGTGAACTTGGCCCCTTGTATAGTTATAGATGCATCTTTAAAATCCTATGGGAGTGGCCTTAGTCCGGTTTGCCATAAACAACACATTAGATGATGGCTGCAATGGAGGCCTCCCCATTTGTACCCATGCATCTAATGTAAGCACATTTACCTCCACACCTATATCGATCAATATGTTGCTCAATAGCCACCCATCCACAACAACATTTAGAGTAATTTATTTGTCATAGTTAATGCTATCAGGGGGAATATTTACATGCAGAATATTCCATCCGGTCTCAAGACTTGCATGGAGTGTTCCCTTTTAACCAACTTCCTAATAGTGGAATAATGTTCTCCTAGCGCAACATCTTTACACACCTCTCACAGATCATCGATATCAATTTGGATTGTCTTGATGCTTTCTTTTGCTCCTTTAGGTACTTGTATCTCACCCTAAAGATTCCTTAGCACTTCCATGGTATCCTGGTAAACTTCCTTCTGATGAGAGGATCTGGGTACCTCACATGTAAAACCTCCTCCTTGGTGATCATAGGCTTCTGGTGTAATGCCTCTCTCACGTGTGTTACTTTAGCGTGTGTAGTAATCTTCACTTTCAATGCCTTAGGTCCTTCTGTTATCTTGGGCATCCACTGATCTTTTACCACACGCTGGATTCTAACCATCTCGACGCCTTTGTTTTTTTCTTATGTTGCTTACTCATGCTCATATAAGTCCTGGGAACTCTTCATAGCTATGGTTCTTTCCATAGAAATAACATGCAATATTCGAGGACATTCACACCTATAGTGGTCAGGAGATCCACACGTATAACATGTTCCATGAGGGAACTCACCTCTTCCTCCACCATGGCCTTGTCCTCCATATCCACCATGATATCCATGTCCCCTTCCACGACCTCCTTCAAAAATGCCCCTCATTCCTATCATAGCACGTTTGATTATGATCCCGATCTGGTGCTCATTCTTACCCTTAGAATTATTTTTATACTTTTATATTATACCCCAAGATCTATAGCATCCTGGATCTGACCAATCAGTTGACAATCCTTAGTATCATGGGTCGTGGACCTATAAATTTTGTCAAAAGCAAGATACATTCTTCCTTATCACATAATGTAACAAAGGATAATGGATAGCATCATGATTCAAAATGATGATCTCATAGTCCAATAGTGATGAGCGTATACATCTGAGGGAAACTATCCTTGGTGTGACCTTCCACTTCACAATCTATACACCAAATTCCTGAGCGTGTTTCATGGGTTAAATTTTCTTGATAGCTTCTCTAACTACTTTTCCATAGCTGCAATTTGTGCCTCTAAGAATGGACTAATGCCAGTGTTAATGCTCCCAAATGCCTCAAAGACACAAAGTAAAGCTGCTTATAGTGCTTCGTGTGGATCAGTGTATGTCTTATGTGACACTCCCTTCTAAAAGGTGTAATCAATCCTCCAACGAACCATTGTGCATGTTGGCTAGTGTGAATATCATAAGATAGCTTAGATAAAAGTGTCTTAAAATGAGCATCATACTCACGTACACTCTCAGTAGTGCCTTGCTTGATATCCTTGAGCACACTTATACTCTTCTACTCAAACTCAAGGGATATGTAACTCTTTTAAGAAAGCATCTCTCAATGTTACATAATCCACGCAAGTTTGATCAGGGTCAAACTTCCTATACCATCTATGTGCACACCCCTGTAATGTAGTGGAGAATTGACTTGCCTTTCACTCAAGCAGTTGTGATCCCTTTAGCACACCACAAGATTTCACACATATGCACATATTTCGGAAGCATCCTCTATACCTCTATACTTGGGAGATGAAGAGACATTTCCATATAGATATTCTATGGTTGTTGTGAGACCTTGACCACCTGATCCGGAACCTCTTGTGTTCCCTCTACCTCCAAAATCACTAGATCCACTGGAACTAGAACCACCTATACCTCCTGATCTGCCACCTATAGTTGGAATAGGCATGTAGATGTACTCCCTGTGCTCCAACTATAGTACTATACTATACCCCTACAATCTGTGAGGTAGTTCCACTTCCAGAGGTGAATCCAACATTCTACGTGCTCACATTCTATGTGGATGATGCACCTAAGAATGCTCCTCTAAATGAAATTGAAGCTGTCTATCCTGCCATTGATGTACTTGATCCTTGACTTACTCTTGCTCTCCTACTTCCCAAGTTAGTTTTGGTTACTTGTCGTACTAGATACTGAAAAACCAAGTGCAAGGGCTAGGTCACCAAGTGTGGATTAAGATGCACACCCATGGTCCAAGTAGTCTCTACTAGTGCACTTTCATGTGAGGCCAAGGGGGATCTCTATCATGCTTTCTAAGATGGGGGAGTTCTTGATGCTCTAGCTCCATATCTTCTACGTGAGCTGTATAAATCCTTCACGAGCCATCTCTCTCCTCCATGCCATACTCTCTGCAATGGAACACTACTTATCTATCTCCCTCTCGCATGCCTCATTATACTTAAGCTACATTTCCTCTCTTTTCCTTTCTACCTACTAGGTCTACCATCTTAAACCAAACTTGTTCCTACCCTCATGCATGGCGAATTTTAGTTAGCCATTGGTTTACTCTCCAGGTTCAAAGTTACCATTAAGATCTTGATCACAGTGGAATACCTTGCAAATATGTTCCTCTTGGATACCACAAAAATTGGAATTCAGCTACCTTTGGGCAAGAGTATGTTGAAATTGAATATTCTAGAATATAACTATTTAGAACACCACAAAACCATATATCCACTACGTGAGTCCAAATTAGATCAACATCATAGAGGGCCTGAAATTCTTCCTGTGTCAGACAAGTGCGCGATACCTCCAATTCCACTGAGATGCATAAGCAGTAAGCCACTCGTATAGTTCTACTAGAAAGATAGTGAAAAATCTCTCATATAAGTTGTCATACATGTTTTTTTCTACCCAAGTGCGTGCATTAAACTCAGATCCATTGCTGAACCACCACACATATTCTTCCTCCAGATCATGTATCCATTCCTCAATACTTTCTAGAGTTAACCGGTACATCTTCATCACGAACCATCCTGAAAACAACTAAAAAAGAGGTCCCGACAATAGAACTAATGATGCAGCCTATAATTTACCAAGATAACACCCTAGTCGCACTGGCACATCACTTAGCTTAGACTGAGCGCTCACCAAAGAAGCGTAAAGGTACTAAGTCCCTCTTTAGGGTTTCCATAATAGGATGTTAAAATGATGAGGGGAGAAACATATAGATTCATAACTAATTCATCATTCTACAATGCATGCTACCCTCAGAACTATGAAAGAACAAGCTTAAACAATAATCATGATTGAATTAATAACATGCACTATTCAACTACACACAAAATAACACTTAGATTCAGCCAATATCTTCCATCTATTAGTAAATACAGAATCTCCTTATAGTATTGTCAATCTATACCAATGCACATATGGAACTGATACAGTGATTCAGTCATATGCATGCATTCTCTGACATACATCTCATACCATCCATACATACCTCTCTATATCTATATATCTCTCTACTATGTACCTAACATCATATATATAGGGTGGGGACTTTCCCTTCACCGCTTATCTATTCCAGAAATAGGTCACATGCTATTGATAGCCACACATGCAAGTGTGCTATCTATAGTCCTCTTGTAGTTAACCGAAGTGTTAATTCTATTCTTAGCTTGTCTCCATGCATAAACACTTCAATCTGCTTCTCCAAAGATAGACAATGTATGGTGCGCACATCTCTGCATCATTGGTGTGTTCCACACACCATCTTCTAAAAATAGGCCGTTATGCTAAAAAAATTGGCTAAGTCATGAAATATAAACTTGTCTTCCGTGGCGCGGGTCCTTCCTTTCCTTCCGCGCCCTTGCTTCCCGATCCTTCTATCCCGCGTGGACTCCTTGTGCTGTTTTTGACAAGTATCCTTTGATCAACATGCACAGTCCCATACATTTGCTTTTATGCTAGAAATAAAGCCTTCATAGTCCAATTCTTCATGAAATCTTCTAAAGGAGCTTCAAACAATCTTTACATAAACTCATAAGGATAATTCCTAGATCTTAAAGCACAACTCAGAACCATAATGTGAAAGATAAGATGCATTTTACAAAAACAAAGATCTTATATATATCGATTGTTTTTCTTACAAAATCATGTTTTCTTCCTCATACCTCCCTTTTCCTCCTCTTCCTCAAGGAATGACCCCATAACTAACTCTTGTTCAAATTTATCTCATTCCACTTACTATTATACCCTAAATAACTAGCTCTCATGACTCTTCACATGCCCATTACACACAAAAGAGCATATTACATTATTTTGTAAACATTTTATCAACTCACTTCAACCTAGGATTCAGTTTCACATGTTTAGACTCACTCACACACACTATAAGACCTTCAAGACTCCTTCTCACTCCTTTACAACCCAGATTTGGCCCTTTTACATGCTTAGGATTTTGATTTCCAAAAAGGAGGGAAAATTACATATTTGAATATTCAAATTCTTGAACTCCACCTAACATTATGAAATGGACTAATAGCTTCTCTATGACATCATATCGTGATATGACTGAGAATTTTACATTATTCATGTTCTGTTTGTGATGCCCATGCATCGGATACCTAGTGTAAGGAAAACTAAGGCCACGACCAAATAACGACACTCTCTCCATGTACAATCTCTAACCCATAATGGGTACGTGAATAACCATTCCCCAATCTCGAAAGGCCCCTTATGACACCTGATCTAGAAATTTATGCATCAGTGACCCTTATCTTTACAAAGGAAATTGTTAGTAATAGGTATGAAAGATGAAAAGTGAAAAATTAGGTGTATACACTCCTCTTCTTATGTTGTGAGCAATCGTATATATCATTATATCTTGCAAATTTTATTTGGAGATATATTTTGATTTATGCATTAGTGTATAGTAATTGATTTGGACATTTAATACGTTGCTAACCCACACTCTATTCATAAATAAAAGTACACATACTCTATTCCATCATGTGCCTATTTATCTACATATTTTATGTTTAAATAAGAAAGAAACATTGCTATTTTTTGTAAGTCTTTAATTGACATCCAATTTTCTAAATAAATAAGAGGTTATAATGGCCTATAATGTTTTATGTAGATTCAATTTCAGATAAATAAATTTGGTTTATATGTTTTCCATATCTAGATCTTGATTTAGAAAAATTTAAATCATATGCCGATTGACAACCTCTTCTCCTTTTAATTCACAAATCTTTTACAAAGGGAATGTGGATGTTGCTTTAATAGTTCACCAAAAATGGGCATGAGAATTTCATAACTCATAAGAGGAATGGTATACCAATGTGGTGTAATCTCTATCTTAATTAGCATCCCTTTTTCAGATTATTTCTTGTGTTTTATGTTAGGATTATTCATATAATATTATTAATAAAACCAAAAATCACAACAAAATATAATAAACGATAAACTATATTCATATTTATAGAGGGTTTTATGTTATAGTGTAAAAGGGAAGTTTGTGGACTCATTCTTGTTTTTTCCTTAGTTATGAGGATTGGACTACAATGACTAAAAGGAAAAACATCTATAGGGCATTGGTACATAAAATTCCAATAACAACTCAATGGAGCCTTCATATTTAAAATTACATAATGGCGAGTGTAATGGAAGCAATTCAATGAGACCAATTTAATATATTAGTGATAGAAGCAATTCAATGAGACCAATTTAATATATTAGTGATAGAAGCAATTCAATGAGACCACAACCCCTTTCATTAATATCCCCTTTTTGTGAGAAAGTATTTTAAATAACAAAAAAACGTTGAACATTCCTCAATATTTTAGAGGACCATTTTAAATGTAGGTTACCTTTAGAGAATTAATATTGGTATTTATCTTTTTGAATTTTAATGTGAAGGTTAGATAAGGTTGAAAGAGAATTTATAGCTTTTTTAGGAAATTTTTTTATTAACATTGTTAAAAATCATTTCCTATACCACACCTTCTATAACCACGTAATCTAAGTCTTCCTTTCAAAATTTTCATGAATATTATATTTATTTAAGTTAAGAGCTTTATATAGTTAAATATTGGTTTGAATTAAATATTATTACTTGACATTTATCGTATTTTGATAATTTATTTAAAATCATCATTCTTATCATGTTATTTTCACTTTTATAGTTTCTTATTTGATTGTCACAATTATATTAAACATCAAGTTTACAAAATCACTTCCTTCACAAAGGTAAGTTACATATTACTTTCCAAACACAAAGCTTTGTATATTAAAAAATAATAATTAAAACTTTCACAATATGTACTTGCACCCTTCAAGGCAACCACTAGTAATATATTTTTGAAGACATAATCAATCATTTGAGAACCACTTGATGTAATATATAGGGTTTTTACGCTTGCATGTCATATTGTGACATCTTCAGGTGTTGCAGGATTGTACCTTTATTGGTAGGTTCTAGGGATTCTCACCCCCTACGCTCACCTATATAATGCCCCTATTCTCTTCAAGTCTGGTTATTTTTTCCGAGGCTAGAGATAGTGAGATACAAACAATGATGGTGCCACGAAATGTCCCCAGAAATTTGTTACAAAGGTCTTTCATGAGGTAATGTTTCTCCTCTTGATGTATTACATGTTTATGAGTTTAATGTTGCATGCCAATGGCTAGAGTAGTTCTTCCATATTATTTATCTTATGGGAATCCTCTCTAAAAGAATAATTAAGTATTGAGTGAACTTAGCCTTGTCCACTCATGGTATCCAACTCAAAAGTGTGCAAAACATGACTAAAGGATTTTTCCTTTTCCAATTCTATGACCCTTCCCATGCCCGACCATCTTGACCCATTTGACTACCTAGTATGTGTGTAACTCCCTCTTGGTTCTTTCTCCTTGGACTAAAGACTTTGTGGTGTCCGAGTATGGGGCTCTCAAATTTCTAGCATGAGTGGAGTTTTTATGTCTGTCACACTACCATGTGTTCATTTTTTCACCAAATCGCATCCTATATCATGCAAGTTGTTTGCATGGAACCACAATGCTTTTACAGTGCTCGCTCGTAGAAATGGGTCTGTGTAGAAGTAAACATCTCCTAAGAGTTGAAGGAATTCATGGAGATTAAAATGGGAGAGACTCACTACTCTCAGCGTGTTCTTTACATCAACCTGCCTAACACATGTTTTCGATGTTAGGCCTTTGATCATAAGATCAAGGATTTCCCTCTCTATGTGTTGCACAATTGATAAAAACCTAAGGAGAAATTTGAATTAGTTAAGCTTCCACAAGAGGAAGGTTAGAAAAGCTGTTGGAGGGTGGAAGAACAAGAACAAAACAGCTCAAGATAAAGCATCGACAACAACGGATCGAAAGATCTAACCATTAAGAAAATCACGTGGAAAACAACACTCCATGAACCAAAGATTCGAAGAATCTATAGTCCCCTTGACTAAATTATCCATCATGCCCAAGGTAGCCATGGTTCTCATGGAACCTTAAAAATCCATTTGAATTTTCTCGACACTTCCGACTTAATATTTTCTTTTGACAATCAGTTCATAAGACCCATCCAAAAGGGCTTGAAGTCCTTCTCGCCACTCCAAAACTAGTCATGATCATAGCTCATCATGCGGTGTGGATTATGTAGAGGAAGATAATATAGAGTATGCTGGACAAAGGAAAATTAATTTTTAAGATTTTTTGAAGCATAACAATGCTCAATTCCTACAAAATAAGTTTGATGCCTTAGAAGGCTTGGATGTGGATGGTATGGCCCTTGACCAAAGTTTCTCATGAATTACATGTCATGGAATGTGTCGGGTCTCATAGAAACCAATCATAAGTATATTGTTCATGATGCTTGTCAAAAAAATTATAACTTAGATGTTTTGTGTCTACAAGAAGTGAAAGTTATAGGGTTTTCGATTGTCGATGGTTTGTAAATGCATCGGCCTCACAACCCGACATTTGCTAGTAATCATTATGGAGATCGTGGGGATTGATATCCTTTTTTATCCTAATTGATGGTCCTTATTTATGGACCACGACATTGATCCTACCAATCATGGCATATGGTCCTTATTTATTATTGAAAGTTGTCCTTTTGGTTTCATCAACATTTATACCTCGATGTAGCTGAAATGGATGAAATTTGGTGGTGTGTAGAAAATGAAATTCCCTATGCTTATTGTGTCATTTTTGGTGATTTTAATATGGTTGATTTTCCCTCATATAAGTATGAGCACCTACCAATGAGATGGAAATTTTGAAAAAGGGAGGCATGGTTACATATGCACAATAAATTCAGATTTTCTAATCCAAACGCTTCCTGTAGACCCACCACTGAAGCATGGTTCACATTGTCCAATCTCTAAGGTGGATCAGATCATCTTCTTAAATGGCTCTGACAGGCCATGCTATCTACATAAGGTTTTTTTATTTTGATAACATTTATTCCTTACATGTGGAATCAACTCCATATTTCATCCTTTCGACCACTTCCTTATTTGATTCCATATCACTTGGAAAGATAGGAGGCCTTTTTATCGTAAAGGCCATTTTTTCTTAAGCACGACCTTGATAGAGCATGGACCCAAACTCAATCACATCAACCGAGTGTGGAGCTTAATTCCCCAGCCACGTCATTTGTAGAATTATCATCCACCTCTTCGGTCTAGTTGGACTTAATGGTGGAAGGTGTAATGACTAGGACAACCATATTTCTTAGAATCTACGGTTGTGGTGGCCAAAATTCACCATCATTCATAATCCACTACCTCCTTTTCCCTTATCCAAACGATGGTGGTGCTTGAGGAAAATCTATTCTCGAAACCACGTAACTCCATGTGGCAAAGATTTGATAGAAGATTCAAACTTTGGACAACTATAATTCCCTAGCGAAAAATTTAAGTCCCACCTTCACAAGATCAAGCTTGGAGATCATGTTTCAAAGGAATAATTTATTTACTTCAAATCCAAATATTCCTTCCAGCAAATCTTTGCTATTTGTAATGGGTGAACTTGGCTCACGGATTCCCAACTCATGCTTAAAGAATTTGTTAACCACTATAAGATGGTATTTCAATCTCAAGATCCCTTGGAGGAGTAACTGCTACTTTGGAGAAATGTTTGGCCACGCCCATGCAAGATTTCTTAGGCTCAAACAATTTCTTGTGATTATATGCTCTCCATTGATGATTTATAGGAATCAAACATGTAAATGGCCAATGACAAGGCTCCCAGTTGTGATTTCTCCCCCTATGAATTTTATAAATCACTTTGTGATACAAAGTTTGCCCAGACCTTTATCGAGTCTACTTTGAAGGATTTCAGAGCCATTCATTTGGCTCTCACATTAACAAAGGGAATATTAAGTTCATCCCTAAGCCTAGAGACCATGGACAAAGTAGTAACTGGTTACCTATTACCTTGCTCAATGATTCCTACAAGATTATTGCAAAGGATCTTGTCATTTGGCTACTTCACATTCTTCCTACCATTATCTAATCGGAACAAACTAGCTTCATATAGGATTTTACATCATCAATAACATCATCTCAATTTGAGAAGGAATGGAATGGGCTCGCAAATCTAAGCGAGACATCCCTTTTCATCAAAATCAAATTCGATAAATCCTATGAAAGGATAGAGTGGCATTTTATTCTTGTTATGCTTCAAGCCTTGGGTTTTGGTCCCAACTTCATTCAATCCGTCAATATGATTTTTACAAATGCCTCTTCATAAATCACCATCAATGGGCATACCTCGACTCCTTTTGGTCATTTGAGATCCATATGGAAAGGATGTCCATTGGCACTTTCTCTTTATGTTTTTGTGGTGAAGGGTTTTTCTATGTTCTAGCCAAAGCGAAATCTCATGGACTTGCTAGGAAATTACCTTACCTTCTTTTGATAACTCCCAACTACTCAACGGTCACTTCTTTAATGACTCTTTCCCTATGCCCATAGAAGATGAAAGTAACATTAGCAATTTTATGCAGTGCCTTGAATTTTTTTGTTTAGCATTTAACTCTTCCATTTAATGGTGAAAAACATAATTTTACAGAAATCATTCCTCCTGCTCCCTCTAGATGACTTCGTATGAGTGGAGGATGATCAACCATGGTAAGATGTTTAAATTTATTGGTATTCCTTTTGTAATTTAAGATTCACATGCAAATATCTCGGTAGTATGTTATGCAACGGGTGGCTTAAAAATGGAATAATGGATAACTAAACTAATTTCCTTAGAAAGAAAATTATAGATTTTTCTCCAAATTGCTCGAACACACGTTTACTATTCTTCTTGTTGGGTCCCCTTTAAAAAATCTATGCATAAGCTGGAAAAACTGCTCAAAGATTTTCTATAGACCAATGCTTCCTTTGGTAAAGGACTTTACAGGTTGCATGGGAGACTTTCTATCTTCCCATAGAATCCATAGGTTTAGGCCTCATTGATATTCTTCAATAAGGATAGGAACTCTACCCAAAATGGATAATTTGTAGTATAGAAGGAAAAGAAGATTGGAAATTACTTATATGCCATGACATCATTGAGGGCTTCTCTTATGGCCACTCGGCACGGAAGGGAATCATATTTTCTAATATCCTCATTACTCCTGTCCCAATCAAAGTGGTTGGCACAAGTTTGTGCTCAAAATCATGTAGAAATCAAGGGAATAAATCAAACCATGGCTTCAATGGAATGAAAATGGATTTCGTAATGTCCTTTTAGTTAATCACCACTCCATGTGGTGGTCTCCCATTATCCAATTCTAGGATCATTGCCTTACTAAGGTTCCTAGGATTCCTATACTTAGGATTTTCAAACGTGAAATTCACACTATCCAAGACCTTTTCTATAAATGTATTCAGGCTTGGCATCCTTGGAATGAGCTTAAGGCTCAATTCAATTTAGCTCATCGAGGATCGCACCAAAGATATCGGTGATATCATCTCATCTATTCGTGATCATATGAACCAAAAATCTTTTTACTTCCCTCTCATCCTTGGTGGAAGACTAGAAGTGGTATTTGGAGACCCCTTTTTGGAATTATTCTTGGTAAGGGTTATGCTTGGCTCTTGCCCCATTTTCCCATGGTTGGAAAACTTAACAATTGGTAGGGGCTACATTTTTCTCATTCCAGTTGGAGAAGGTGATTCGACATCTTTGTCTGGTTTGCATGTGTGGAACCCAAATTTACACATTATTTGTGGTGTTTTATTCACCAAGGCCTTCCAGTTGGTACTCATTTGGTTCATCTCGGTGTTTTTGCCCCCTAAATTCCCCTTCTGTAGACACTTAGAAACCTTATCTCACCTATTCTGGTATTGTAGTAAATCCCAAAAGGCTTGGAACTGGATACATTCATTCTTTCTCCCCTTCATACCAGAATGTTTTACCTGGAATCATATTATTTTAGGTAATAACACTAGAATGCCTCACAAGTTCTCCTAGATTTGGCATGATTTTAGAGGGGAAATTATTTTTGTATTTGGAAAGAATAGAATTTTTGTTTATTTGCTAATGTTGAAGTTGGTCAACATTTCTTTATTTATAATAATTGTGTGGTGACATCAAATATATTACTGCAGATTCAAGTGCAAGTGAACAAGGTGGCCCTCAAGGTGAAGCACTTCCAAACACTTATTTGAAATTGGGGTGATTCCCCTTGCAACATTGATTGTGATTTTTCATCCCCAAGCATTGCCCATCCCATAGTGGTCATCCTTGAGGTGGTGGTCGTTGGAGCTATTCACAACATTGCTCTTTCATCCATGCTCACCGGTACCCACAAAATCATCCTCCGCAGAGGAACTTCTTCCCTTTGCGCTTACACACCACCGGGGTTTGGTATCCCTTTGCAGCTCAACCATCTGGTGGGGCTCATGAGCTACCTTTGAGCCATGCACTCACAACGGTTGGCACCTCCCACCTCCACCGAGATAAGTTTGAAAGAATGTCTCTTTCCATTTCACTTACTTAGGGCACTACCGATGACATGAAGATGGGAGCATACCTAACTTTGGTTGGGATGTGGAAGAAAGTGGAAAGGATCTACCTAGAAGCTGGTTGTCTTGAATATCATTATCTTACTGGCTTCGGTCAAAAATTTACATCGACGACATAATTTCATTACTTGAGTGTTTTTGTTTTTTTATAGTTGTCTTTCCTAGGATTTCGGCCTTGTGTGATCATGTGGCTTTGGAGCATGCTTCCATAGGTTGTGGCTATCCGGTGATAGGATAACACAATGCCCCCATAATGCATGGGGTTTGACCCACACTTGATGAGGTGTCCCGGGGTTATTTATTTTTGAATATATGCATTTGGAATCAAAAGGTGGCATGTGGTAGGTGTTAGGCATGTTGGTAGGCACGAGCGCTAATATATGAGAGGTCACATTTTCGAATCCCACTAGGATGACGACTTCACTTTCATACCACCCACTTGTTTATGAATTATCTTGTATCATTTTAACTTGTTAATATAATATAAGATCCTATTCATAAAAAAATTACATTTTATTCAAATGTTAATTTTTTTAAAACATATTAGTCACACTCTTGAATTTAACGTAGATCTATTTCATAGAAAAGATGGGAAGAGTTCCATGGTGGTTAAAAATGGGACGGTGGAAAGATTTGAGTTTTAAACTCTAAACAATAATCTAAAAGAAAATGGTAGTTAACAAGGAAAGTGAGAAGTGCGAGGTAGAATTGCATGGGCCATATGCAGGGCATTTGTAATTTTCATCGTCTTCTACTTAATACACTCATATAATTTTTTCTTGGACATGTAATTTCAATATTCCTCAATTCATTCTATTCCTTTTTTATGGGAGAAAATGAAGACTTGGTGGCTCACGCATGGAATCATTATTTCCCGTGTAATAGAAAATCATATAAGGCTATATATGTCTGTCTTAATATATGATTTCCTACATATCTTCTATTTACTAACTCATCTTATGTATCATTTTCAATTGCAATGGATTCGAGTTGTGCATGTAATTATAATAGAAATGATGATGGAAAGCCTCTTATACGCACATAATTTAGAGAAACTCGGTGCTCGTACTTCTTTAATCTCAATGCCCAAGGTACCTACTACATTCATTTTATTCAGATGTAATTAATCATTAACTATACATATGATTAAATGTCATGTACATGTTTGAATGCATATGATACTGAGAGATGGAAATGGACAAGGAGAGGAGACTGATAATATGAGGATGAAGGTATTCAAAAGACGTGGGAACTATTAAGTGGAGGTGATAGGTGGTCATGTTTGAAAATGGGTCGAGGAGAAGGAGAATGTATGATTTAGCGTCACACCAAAAGCTTGGCGGTGGCGGAGAGGGATCTCATCATGTTAATCAGCTACTACGCCAACACCCCCTGTCTGATGGATTTGGTTGCAACCATGTGATCTCTGGGCACTGGTGGTGGAGAGGGATCTCATCGAGTTAATGAGCTGCTACGCCAACACCCCCACATGATGGAGCCGGATGTAACCACATGAGCTCTAGGACCACCATGTATACACCTAATTAGGTCCAACATAATTAGGAGGAAATGACACCGGGACTTCCAGGAGGCCACCCATCACAAGATTACTCCAAGTCGGGCACGCTTAACTTCCCGGCTGTGATATCATGTATGATTTTTCGTCACACCAAAAACTTGAACTAGTGGTGGAGAGGGATCTCATCGTCTTCGACCAGTGCTACGTCAACAGAGAAGGGATTTCAAAATCCTAAAGGAGGTGAATGTGGGTGCCATTAGTGGAAGCTTAAAGTAGGCGGTATACTACTGCATGTACTCATGCCCAAATTTAGGAGGATTATCGACACTATTAGAAAAAGTAAGATTGTCTAGAATTTTCTAGACAAAATAGAAGTTTAGGAAATAAGAAAAATCTAGAAATTAGAAGATTCCGGGTATGAAGAGGAAATTAGAAAACTCTAGAATATAGAAGCTTCTGGATTCTTATAATCCAAGCCTATAAATTTGTAACAAGACAACAAGTTGGATTGCAGCAATTAAATTGGATGTAAGTTAGATTAGATGTTTGTAATTGAATTAATAAGAAATATTATTGAGACTTTTTTTGTTAAAAGTGTTGTTCTTTTTTTAAATATTTTATTGTTATGGGCCTATGCTTTTTCATGGTATCGAGTGAGAAATTTTCATGTAGCAATGTTGGATATTGATTTTTTTAAGAGGTTGAGTATTTAATTTGTTTTGAGAGGATGAATATTGAATTTTTGTAACTCTAACATGGGTTCTTCAAATGAAGGATTGTCAATCTTCAATGGAAGTGGTTTTACAGATTGGAAGATTTTAGTAAAGAATGTTTTGAGGGGAAAATATTTGTGGATGATTGTGAACAAATAAATTGGAGAATTGCAAAGCAATGATAAAGAAAAGGAATTTTGGAAATGTAAGTTGGAACAAGCTAGAGGAATAATTGGTAAGGCATTGAGCCAAAATCTTAATAGAATATTTATTGATATTGATGATCCAATTGAGTTATGGGAAAAATTAGAAGAAGATTATAAAAGTGCATATATTGCTAGCATGTTTAGTATAAAGGAAAAAAATGGTGAATTTAGATCCTGTTGATTTTGAGAAAATGAGTGATTATTTTAATGAATCTATTGTTAATGTGAAATTACAACACCCCGAAAGGCCCGATTTTGAATGGGGCATCCGGTGTAACTGCATAACATGGGACCATCTCTCAAGTTATGGGACTTGTGAGCTTCAAATGGTCCTCCTGGAGAAAGCTGACTTATTCTTCCTAAACTACCTGCCATAATCTACTCTAATGAAGACAAACTATCTAATCCTAATCTAACTTTCCAAGGGACCAGGAGAGAGAGTGCATGAAAAAAAAACCTACACTAAAGTGGTGATACACTAGAAAAGGAGGGTTGTTGATCACAATCTCAACTACCTGAAGTGAAGAGGGGTGAGCAATGGAGAGGATGGACAAGATGCATCACAGACCAAAGATAAATTTCACACAAAACAACACTTCAAACCCATTAAACACAGCTCCCAAACCTACAATAGACATTAGAGATATGCATAATATACCCTGCAATGGTGAGAGGCAAGAAGAGACAATAAAATAAGCAAAGGATGGACAAAATGCATCACAAAATAGATTTTATTTCTCCATGAGTTCACACAGTACATCATTAGTGGGAAAGAGGAAAGAAAATGCCATTACAAAGCAATGAGAGGAGGTTTAAGCTCCACATTCAACCCTAGGGAAGAAAGAGAGAGGGGTAGGAGAGAAAAAATGACCAACTCCCGAAAAATGCCCCTCCTTATAATATATATGAAGAATTAGAGAAGGAGATGAGAAGAATTTCAAAATACTACTCAACCACCCTAAACATGCATTCAATTCTTCTACAACAGTGATGGGTTCTATTGCAAAACCCATGCCTCCATGTACTTTGAATTGTTAGGCAAGAAAGGTAGCCCATACTTCATTATGGTGATAGGTGAGAATCCTAACAACCTCAAAATGGTAGACTTTATTTTTCACTTTTGAAGAGCATTGTCTCGACCCAAATCAAGATATCTAGTCATAGTTGTGTAGTAGACGTTGAGATATTTCCAAAACTTTCTCTCTTTCTCAAATCTGAGCTTCCAGTTGAAAGATATGGCCATTTGAAGGTCAGGGTCGGGTGTTCCATGCGGGCTCTCACAATATTTTAAAAGATATAAGCATTTAAAATTCTTGGTGGGCTTCATGATTCATCTTTCATTATTGGACCCTAGACACGTGGAGGGCTTGCGCTCATTTAGGGACCTGCCTTTGGATTTTACCTTTGAAGTTGCACCGATGAGGCATGTGGAGGCTTCCACTAGCTCTTCCCATGCTTAGAATTTTCAACGGCCAGTGCAACTTTATCAGGCTCTGACCACGTGGAGATCTGCGCTTGTTTGGGGACCCGCCTTTGGATTTTACCTTTAAAGTTATGTTAACGAGGCATGTGGAGGCTTCTGCTGTCTCTTCCCATGCTTAGAATTTTTAATGGCCGGTTCTACCTTTTCCGCCTATTTAGGATCAACTATGTTGGACCTTGTAACGTGGAGGGCCCGTTCTTGTTTGGGAACCTACCTTCAGATTTTACCTTTGAAGTTACGCGATGAGGCACGTGGAAGTAAAGTGCATTCCTTGGGTCTTCACTCTTATCACACCTTTTGAAGGTGTCGTTGAGTGACATGTGGCACCTTCCAGTGGTTCTATTGCTTTGCTTCAATTCGACTCACTCTAGGCTCGATTTTGAACCCTCGATTTTGAAGTTCGAGAGTCAAGCACGAGGTGTGGAAGGAAACAAAGGGAAGGCACGTGCGAGGAGGGCACGTGGCATAATAGGGTGTATGTGGGCATGCAAGAGGAAGAGAAGGGATGACCGATTTTAAGGCATGTTTGTAGAAGGGCACGTGAAGAGGGCGCGAGGGGAAGGCGTGGAGGCGTGTGCAAGAGGGAAGCATGAAAGGGGAAAATGGAAGGAGAGAAGAATGTGAAAGAAGAGTATGGAAGCAGGGCGTGAATATCCAACTGAGGAAGGGTGCACGATAGTAGAAAGGAAAGAGGACACGCAACGGAAGATGTAGAACTTAGCTAATTTTGAAGGCATCCGTAGATGGGCACGTGGAAGAATTGCATGGTGCGGGGAGTGCACGGGAGGACTACAACCTATGAAAAGTGCCAAATGAGCAATCCTATGGGTACACAACCTAAAATGTGAAGCATCAAAGCTAGAATGAAAGTAAAAGTCATCCAAATAGCTAGGAGAGTTATTTGGATAACATGATTACATATTTAAATACTCGATTGAAGAAAATAGGTGATGAATATGCAAAAAAGAATTTTGAATTGATTTCTATGGTTGAGAGTAAGCTCCCCCGCCTTATAAGGTGTTTAAAGAATCAAGGAAAATGTTTATTCAATTAAATCCAAGTAATCCACAACAAACATTTGATCAATTTTGCAAATCAGTTTTAGATGAAGAGATTCAAATTATTAAAGAAGGACATATTAAGAAAAATCATGCATATGCAGCTAAGAGTAAATTTTTTTCTAGAAATGTTGATGAGAAGAAAACTAAATTAGTTATATTAAAAATCAAAATAATGATGGATCTAACCATTTTTCTAAAAATGATGGTGTAGAAAAGAAAGCTAGAAGAAGATCAATTATTTGCAGGTATTGTGGAGGTGAAAATCACATTGAGAAATTTGGTTTGAAGAAGAGGGCCATTGAAAGGCAACAATACAAGCCTAAGAAAGAAAGGTTTAATGATGGGAAGTCGAATAACCATAGTTTTATGGCAATCTCCTTCAAAAGAAAAGGTGAATCAAGTATGGAGGTAATTTCTAGATCTAAAAATGAATCTAGTGTTAAGGGGGTACTTTGCTTTAGACTCCAATAAAGAATGGATTTTAGATTCAGGAGCATCATCTCATATGACTGGGGATAAATCTCTATTTATTGATTTTGAAGAAGGGAAAAATTCAGATCAAGAAATCAGTATTGGAAATAAAATGAAACTTTGGGTGTTAGGAACGGGGATTGTTGGAGTAACTAATGGAATTTTGAAAAATGTTTTATTGGTTGAAGGATTAGGGGTGAATCTTATTTCAGTATATAAAATTTCTCAAGCTGGTTATGAGTTTGTTGTCACTGCTGATCAAGTCATTGTTAGAGATAGAAAAGATCCAAGAAATGTGATTGCTATTGGTAGAGTGGATCACAAGGAATGTCTCTTTAATTTTTTTGGATTTATAGATGATGAAGCTACAATATTGAATGCTTTTATTGATAAGACAGATTATATGTCAAAACTTTGGCATGCTAGACTAGGACATATTAATTATAGAAAATTGTAAGATATGGTATGAGATGAATATGGTTAGAGGATTAACAAAAATTTAAGCTTTTGATGGAGTGTGTGAAGGATGTGTGTTAGGTAAAAACATCAATATCCTTTTGATTCAGGTAAGGCATGGAGAGCTAATAATCCACTACAACTAATTCATAGTGATTTATGTGAACCGGGTTATCCTTCCCTTTCAAGCGCTAGGTATCTTCTCACTTTTATTGATGATTATAGTAGGAGAGTATGGGTTTATTTTATGGAAAGGAAAAGGTAAGTATTTGAAGTTTTCCAAAATTTTAAAGCATTGATTGAAAATCAGAGTGTAAAAATAATTAAGTGCTTGAGGTCAGATAATGGGGGTGAATATTGCAAATATGCATTTGAATCATTTTGTGAAAATAATGGTATTAAGATACAACAAACTATTCCATATGCCCCTCAAAAAAATGGAGTTGCTGAAAGGATGAATAGAATTTTTTTAGAAATGGCTCGTTGTATGTTTCATTTTAAGGGTTTGCATGATAAATTTTGAGTTTGGCTGTTTCTTGTGATGCACATATTATAAATAGAATCCCCACCAAAGCCCTCATGAATTTCACTCTTGAAGAAGCTTGGAGTGGAAGAAAGCCTCATGTTAGGTATTTTAAAGTGTTTGGGTGCATTGCTTGGGTACATATCCCTGATGAAAAAAGGGAAAATTTAGAACCAAAGAGTCATAAGTGTTTGTTCATGCGATATAATGAAGAATCAAAGGCCTACGAGGTTATATGATTTAGTAACAAAGAATACTTTTAAAAGCATATATGTAAAATTTTATTAACATTCTCAAATTATAAAAAATACTTCCCATGATGGATATTACATTGAGGCATGCAATACTTCTAATGATGATAATATTATTGATAGTGAAATGACTAATGTTTCTGATCAACATATTTCTGCAGCTAGTGATGATGAATGGGAAGATTATTATAGCTAGAAAAAGGGCAAGGAGTATTGAAGAGATATATAGAGAAGGTTCAAAGACTCAAGGAAGGAATAGAAGTGCTCTAATGGCGAAAGTCTTACAGATAAATGATCCAGTCTCATATGAACAAGCTAGAGGGAAGAAAGAATGGGAGCAAGATATGAAAGAAGAATTTGATGCTTTACAAACAAATAATACTTGGGAACTTGTGCCCCTTCCTAAAGGTAAGCATGTTATTAGTTGTAAATGGGTTTATAAAACAAAGTTTAAGTCGAATGGTGCTATTGAAAAATTTAAAGCTAGATTGGTTGTGGGATTCAATCAAAAGGAAGGTGTTGATTATGAAGAAACATTTTCCAATGTAGTTAAAATGAATACCATTAGAATTATTATTTCTTTGGCTGCTATTTTTTTATGACATATTAATCAAATGGATGTTAAAAATGCATTCTTAAATGGAGATTTTGTAATTTCACAAAACAAGGATGGTAGCCTGTGAATTATATTAATGTGAAATCAACCATTTACACAGGAAAGAGCTGCAATACTTATAGGTATTGTACAACTGAATACAAACAAGAAACTAAGTTACATAGGTGCAACCATATTCCAGATTACATAAGCTTCCAATATTACATCCGGGAAGCATAAATGAATAATTACAATTATATTGTTAAAACAATATAACCACACCCGTATGCAGACATAAAGACAATTAGATGGTTATGAAGAAATATAACCATATAACAACATTATTTAATTAATAACATTAATTAAATAATTAATTATATAATGCATAATTAATTAACCTAACATTCCCCCCCTTAATTGTGCATTATCTCAAGGGATGAGGAGAGGAATTCTCTGAACAACTCGAACTTGTCACGTGCAAGTGACTTCGTGAAGATATCTACTCGTTGTTCAAGTTGTTGGAAAAAATTGAAAGCTGGATATTGTGCTTCAAAACATACTCGTGTATAAAATGAACATGTACCTCAATGTTCTTTGTTCTCTCATGAAAAGATGGATTGTGAACAAGTTTGAGAACACCTTCATTGTCAACATACATGGTGGTTGGTTTGTCATGTGGTATTCTAAGTCCTTCCAGTATGCGGCGTAGCCATATCACTTCATAGACAACTTCTCCTACAGAATGATACTGAGCTTCTATGGAAGATTGAGAAACAAAGTGTTGTTTCTTGCTTCCCATGATATTGGTCCAGATCCCATAAAGAATATAAATCTTAAAGTGTATTTTCTATCATCAATATTTCCTGCATGATCTGAATCCGAATATCTAGTCAAGAAGAAGTTGTCATTCTTCTTATATTCTAGACCAAGATCCATTGATCCTTTGATATATCTCAAGATGCACCTTGCTACTTTCCAATGACACACTTTAGATTCCTGCATGAACTTGGATAGATAGCCACTTGTAAAGTGATATCGGTCTATTGTAGGTCGGGTAAATGAGACTCCCAATCATTGCCGATAGAGAGTGGCACTTAACTTAGGAGATGGATATGAAGCGAGATAACTGTAATCTATTCTCCATGGGTGTAGCAATTGGTGTGCAATCCATCATCCTAAATTTCTCGAGTGTTGTCTTGGTATATTTCATCTGAGAAAAAAATATGTGATTCTCTTTCTACCATACTTCTAATCCAAGACAATAATGCATCAGCCCGAGATCGGTCATGTCAAACGATTGATTAATATATTTCTTCATTGCATAGATCATCCTCACTGAATTTCTAGTGATGACTAGATCGTCAACATAGACAACAAAAATCACAATCTCCCCCTTGCATTTTGAGGTAAAGATTGGGATCATGTGGATTTCTAACAAATCCATGTTGTACGAGATGCTCATCAATCTTGATGTACCATGTCTAGGGTGCCTGTTTAAGGCCATACAGAGATTTATTGAGTCTGCATACCTTTGCTTCTTGACCAGGTACAACATATCCCTCATGTTGAGTCATATAGAATTCTTCTTGTAAATATCCATTCAGGAAGGCAATTTTTATGTCCATCTGATGGAATTTCCATCCAAACTATGTTGTTAGAGAAAAGATCATCCTGATCATTTTGATCTTAGCTAGGGGAGAAAATGTCTCCTTGTAGTCAATGCCTTCTTTTTACACGTACCCCTTTGATACTTGTCTTGCTTTAAACTTTTCCACCGTCCCATATGCTTTATACTTTGTTTTAAATATCCATTTGCATCCAATGGGTTTCTTCCACAGTGGAAGATCAACAAGCTGCCATGTGTTATTCTTCATTACTAATTGATATTCAAAATTCATGGCATCTTTCCAAGCTTTTGACCTGTAGGCCTTTCTAGGCTGTAGAGGGATCATCAGATTCAATAAATCTACTCATCAAAGCAAAGTTCACTTCTTCTCTTGCTTTACTATGAGTCCTTGGTCCAAGGGTGGATGTATCTAGTGGAGCATCCATTTTTACATCTCGTAATGTGCTAGTAAACCACTTGAGAATACGTTGAAATTTTCCCGTGGGTCATAGTTCTATCCGATCAACACCATCATCCCCATTCTTAATTTCATCATCGAGGAACATTAACTTCAATTTTACAATTTGGTGAAAAATCTACATCTAGTGAGTCCGGAGGAGGAGACTCTGCTTCCTTCTTCTTGAAAAACTCAACATCTCTGCTAGTGTAGAATTTTCGTTCTTTATATCCATCAATCTGTACCCAAGATTCTCTTCACTGTACCAAATGAAGATGAGTTTACGTGACTTCATGTCTAATTTCTTTCTATTTTTCTTGGAAATGTGCATGCTTGCTTTGCACCCGAATACTCTAAGGTGTGCGATAAATGGTTTCCACTTTGACCATGCTTCTTGTGGTGTTACTCATTAAAGAGCAATGTGGGCACTCTATTCAAAAAATACATTGTTGTCTTTGTTGCTTCTTCCCATAATTTCTTTGCAAGTCTAGAATCATCGATCATGCATTACAAAATTTCCATGATAGTACGATTTCTTCTCTCAAAAACACCATTTTTTGTTGTAAAGTGTGTGTGGAGGGGGGTATTTGTCGACGAATCCCATGAGTTTGTAGGTAGTCTTTGAACTAATTACTAATGAATTCCCCTTGATTTGAGTAGAGAGTTCGATGTATGACCAGTTTCATTCTTAACGGATACTTTGAACCTCTTGAACGTTTCAAAAGCATCACTTTTCTTGCGAAGACAAAAAAATCCACATTTTCCTTGAATAGTCGTCAACACATAACATCAAGTACTGAAATCTAGAATGACTTTGTTGCATCAGACCACAAAGATTGGTATGAACTAGATCAAGCTTACCCTGAGCTCGATATGTACTCTTCTGGAATGACGCTCTGTGTTGTTTACCTGCTAAGCAGTGAGGACACTTTTCGTATCCTTTTGAAGAGATGGTAGCCCATGTACCATATTACACCGAAGAAGTGTCTCAAGATACTTGAAACTTACATGACCAAGTCTCCGATGCCACAATTGTGCATAGGTGGATTTTTTAGCCATAAGTGCTTGATCGTCTCTGTGAACAAAATCAAGTTGGAACATGTGTCGTGCATTGGAGGTGTTTGAAACTATTTTCGAGCTTCTTGATTTGTCTCGAATCAAACATGTTTTCTTTTCGGAATGACTATCAAAGTCAATTTTTAGGTTGTGATCAAGGAGTTGACTAACTGAAAGCAAATTCTTTTTCAACCCAGGGACATATAAGACATCTGATAGTCTATAGTTGTGTGAACCAAGGGGTAGAGAAATGTTCCCAATCCCCTAAAATGTATATGAAGAATCATCTCCCAACAAAACATGATTTTTGATGGCGTGTCCCTCATTGAAGTAAACCAGTCTCTATGGCCATTCATGTGTTGAGTGGCCCCTGAATCAACATACCAAACATCACTAGATGATGTGGATGGTTCACTTGATCAAGCAGTATACAAGAAGTCTTCATTATCTGAATGTTCTTCTTGCTCAACAATATTTCCTTGCTGATGGGGTCTTCTTTTCTAGTTCCCCTTTTTCGCCCTTGATTGTAGTTAGAATGTCCCTTATGAGATTGTTGTGGAGGTCCAGAGTTGCTTGATGAACCTTTCTTGTAAGTATTGTACCAACAATATTTTAGGTCATGTCCTCTTTTACAGATTGGACATTGCTTCTTTTGTTGTTTGTCCCCTTGATACTGATTTTGATTTTGGGACTTTTGATAGGAATCCAATTTTCCTTTACCTTTTCCTTTCCATTTTTGATGTGAAGAAAGTGCCTTCTCCTCTTCATCATGATTATTGTGCATTGCTTCCTCTTATTGTAGTAGGTTTACCAATTTTTCAAAACTAAGTGTTGTATCTGACAAGTTTAGTGTTGTTACAAAAATACGGTATGAAGAAGGGAGTTCTCTCAGAATAATGGGAATGATAGCATGATCTTTGACCACTTCCTCTAGGGCTAGAAGTGAAGCCCTCAATTCTACAACTCTTCTTAAGAAAGCTTCTATTTTCTCATTCTTCTTGAACTTTAATGTGTGTAACTGACTTTGTAAATTTAGTATAACATTCTTGTTTTTGGCCTCGTATATTGTGCTCAACTTATCCCACGTTTCTTTGGCTATTTTGGCATCTCGAATGTGGGGTTGCACATCGTCAAACACTCCAAACAAGATGATGAGTTTGGACTTCTGATCTATTTTATCAAACTATCATTGTTGTGTTGTATCAGTAGTTGATTTGGTCAGAGTACCATTCACATCAGGATAAATCTCTTTAAACTCAAGTTGTGTCTTGATTTTTGTCTTCCATATAGCATAGTTGTTTCCTCTGAGTAGTTGTGAATCCGGAAGAAAAAATTTGAGGGCATTGGTGCCCATTTTTTAGAAAACACCTCCCAATCTATATACCATCATTCCAATATACCAAGATAACCTTTCTATATACATGCCCTTCCGATATACCTAACTATGGTACATGGAAGAAGCTCGCCCTTTCTATATACCTGGTGGTACGTGAAAAAATTTAATACATGGTACCAAAACACTACTGAGAGGGGTTTGTACGCTTATTGACACTGACCCAAAGAAATATCCTCATACGTGTGCATCAATTTGATATATACTTGGATAATTTCTTAGTCTGGATTTATGTCATGTAATCATTCACAGATAAATAGGATGGCTCATATTGTGTGCACTTTGACCTTATTACTCCTCATCGATTTAAAGGGTTGATGCCCAAACGATGTTGTTGTAGCTATATTAGGCATTAAGTGTAGTAGTAGTCATGACGACTTTACCCGTAAGCGCTTCCTAGAGGCACCATATATACTGAACGCTGCGAATGAGATCTAGGATCTCGTGAGTGTTACAAAATCAATTTTTACTGTTTTGTATTACAATTTTCTCGCTAGTTTTCGAAAGCGATTACGATATTTGCGGTTAACTATGGCAACTGTGAATTAGTACAATATGATGAAGCATGCAATTACATTCAAAAAAAATGAATGATAGGAATTTTGTTTTGTTTTGTGGGCCTTAATGGCCTCAGAGCCCAATACAACCCAAAATGTCGAAACCGTTAAAAATGCCCAAGATGAAGTTTTTGGATGGTCTTCCTTTGGCAAATGTTTCCCGAAATCAAAAAAATAGGCTTAGTGGAGAAAAAAATTTACCCTAAATTTAGGGATTTTCTCGCTAAATATTTAGTGACATGTTTAGTTATAACTAACAGGTTTAGTGAAGGTTTTTCGCCATATCTGCCTCCAACTGTGGCGGTTTTTCTAAATTTGCCTCCAAATTTTTAAAATCAAAAAACTTGTGTTTTGGTGTGATTCGAACCATGCACCTCCCACTACTAAGCCACTTCCACTTATCCACCTAGGCTCTATGAGCGCTTGGGTAATGAAATAAAGAAAATTGTATATAAAGAAATATAAATTTGAACTAACCTTTTGCATGCCTAGTTTTTGCATGTCAATCCATGTGGCTGAGATGGAGCTCCAAGTGGATTTTGAGTTTGGAGGAGGGTGATTAGGGTTATCTGTGCGTAGAAAATGGATCAGAAATGCCAACGCATGTGATTGAACACCTTGTTTTTGTTATTTCTCTCCTTGCATTTTTTGATTCATCCACCGTATTGTTTTGCTTTAGCCACTTCTTCCACTACTATTTGCTTGTTTCTGCAAGTTCGATGGGAGCATTTCTACACCGATTTGATGTGAATGTAGGTAGCGTGGAGATTGAATAGAATGTTTTGCTATTTCAAAACCATTTATTGTTGTTTGCACAGAATTGTTGGTGTGGGCTTGAACGAGGCTCGACAAGGAGTTTGTACAAAGTGGATTAGTGTAGAGAAATCTTCGTCTCTATTAAACTCTACCAAATATCAATCTGTAACATTATTATTGATGCAAGTCACCGAGTCGGTTTAGGTCGTATGGAGGACACACCAATGCAACTCGATGCTTGGCTCGGCCCCAAACAAAGTAACCCACCCAATAGCTCGATCCAAGTGCAAAAACAACTCGCATCAAATTTTGCAAGCAGCTAGATGCACAACTCTATATGAGCACAATGGCTAACTCGGTTGAATAAGAGCTTACCTCGGTGATAGCAGTACAATGGAACCCGACTTCTCCAGATTTAGCAGACTGTTAAATGTAGCAGTAACCATAAAACTCCTCTAATATTAGAGGTAAAACCCCTGATGGGGATAATTTTTTTAAATTTTTTTAATCTGATTGCTATAAACTAGAAAAATGCCCCAGAAGCAAATTTTCTTGGTGCAAAGAGCACCCAGGCAAATTTTTTTGCTTTCTGTTTACGGAGAATGCACAGGAGGTTGTGGGACTACAGGGAGTTCTGGGAACTGTAGGAAGTAGCACTAGCTCTCCGATGATGTAATTGTCTTCTCAAAAAAATTTCCTTCCTCTGCACCCTTTCTCTAACCTTTGGGAGATTTTATTTGATCTTGTACCAAATGTAATTTCACAAAATAGGGATGGCGACTGCGAATTATATTAATGTGAAACCAATCATTTACATAGGAGTGAGCTACAATACTTATAGGTATTGTATAGCTGAATACAAATAAGAAACTAAGTTGTACAGGCGCAACCATATTCAAGATTACATAAGCTTCCAATATTACATCCGGGAAACATAAATGAATAATTACAATTATATTGTTAAAACAATATAACCACATTATACGAGACATAAAGACAATTAAGATAGCTATGAAGAAATATGACCATATAACAATATTATTTAATTAATAACATTATTTAAATAATTAATTATATAATGCATAATTAATTAACCTAATAGATTTGTGTGAAGAAATATATATGAATCAACCACTAGGTTTTGTAGATTGAAAACATACAAACCTTGTTTGTAGATTAAAGAAGTCTCTTTATGGTCTTAAGCATCTGTAAGGGCATGGAATGAGAAGATTGACAGGTACTTTCAGCTTCATGGTGTTAAAAAATGCAAATCAGATCTAAATATTTATGTGAAGAGAATCCAAGATGAGATTATTGTTGTTGCAATTTATGTAGATGATTTGCTCATTGTTGGACTAAATATTGGGTTGATTAATGATTTAAAATCAGATCTTAAAAAGACATTTCAGATGAGTGATTTGGGTGAATTAAGCTATTTTCTTGGATTACAAGTTTCTTTTTATTATTATTGGTAAATACGTTTTTGATAGGGACTATACCCTTGTACAAAAAGGATCAAAAGCTGGATTTTACAATTTTACAAGTTTGCAGACTAGATGGAGGATTGTTTATTTCTCAATCCAAATATGCTTTGGATCTTTTAGAAAATTTTAACATGTTGGAGTGTAAACTAGCCTCTAATCCATATCAATCCGGAGTCAAGCTTAGTAAGGAATGTACTTCCAAGGGGGTAGATCCAACTTTATAAAAACAACTTGTTGGTAGCCTTGTTTATCTAACTCATTCTAGACCAAACATTTGTTTTACAACTAATTTTGTATCAAGATTTATGTAGGAACCTAAAGAAAGTCATTGGTTGGCTGTGAAGAGAATTATGTGATATGTTCATGGCACAATACACTATACCATTCATTATGGCCATAATTCATCAATCTAGTTGGTTGGAGTTACGTATTTTGATTGGGTTGGTGATCTAGATGACAGGAAATCAACTGGTGACTACATTTTCAAACTTGGATTAGGATCTATTACATGGAATAGAAAAAAATTGACAACCACCCAATTCTCCTCATGTGAAAGAATATAGAGTAACAAAATAAGTAATTTGGATTCGAAATCTTTTATCTGAGCTTGGTATTCCACAATGTTCAACTACTACTTTGTATTGTGATAATCAAAGAGCCATACAAGTGGCATATAATCCATTATTTCATGCTAAAATAAAGAACATTGTGATCGATGTTCACTACATTCAGGATCTTGTACAAAAAACTATTGTCAAGCTCCAATATTGTCCAAGTGAAGAACAAATTACCGATATATTCACTAAGAGTATGACTCAAGTAAATTTTTTTAAGTTTCGAGAAATGTGTAATTTCCCCTTTTAATTAAAAATTAAAAAGAAGAGAAAATCGATTTGCACATGTAAATTTAAAATAAAATATATTTTTATTGTGCAAATCAAAAATAAAAGAGAAATTTGATTTCACCTTGGGATAATAATTTCTTATTTTAAAGGTGAATTAAGTGACTAAGCAAGTCACATTTTTCTGGGAATTATTTAATGTTTGATATTTAAAATAAATCGATTTCTTCTAGGCATGGGTCGATCCATATGGGCCCCATTTGATTTAAATTCCCTATGCATTTAATATTTGATTTGAGTGTGATCTCCAGACACTTTTTAAAATGATATTCCCTCCTAGCTTTTGGCACCAAAGATGGAGAGAGAACTTTGGAGGATGTGCAAGGAAAAAATATAAAAGAAGATGTGGGTACTCCTTTTTCACATGTTGACAATTTATGAAACTTATCTTCATGCTTGAAGAAGGGATGTATGCTCACTAAATATTTAAAGTAAAAGGTGTTCTTCAACACCACCTTTGAGTGAAGTGTGTATGCCCTTTGAGCTTGAATTGATAAGTTATTTGCATCTTTTCTTCTATATATGTAAGTCGCCATTTTTGGGAGAGTGCATGAGCTTGTTGATGAAGGTTTTTGAGGGATTTGTGTGAGGGTTTCAATCTGATTTTTATAGCTGATTATTATGCATCAAAGTCGACTTGTGTGGGTGATGTTTGTGGTGCAAATTGGTGGTATTTGAAGCAAGTTCAAATCTGATCATTTCCAACTTGTGTATTTAATCAATATGGCCATGATTTGACCATTTTTATGCTTATTAATGTGGCTGGTAATTACCTTTGCTAAATCAACTTGTGTAGAGGATTTTGGCAATCATTGAAAGGGGTTTTCTAATATCTATGAGCTGTTGTTATAAATTAGTTAATTGTAGATATGAAAACTACATTTATTGGGTTGAGGAGTGAAGGGAAAGTGCTGGAATAAGTTTACATATTTTTCCCTAACCCTAGCGACTTGAACTACACATTCGGGGGCTATTTTGAGTGGGTTTCAGTTGATTAAAAATTCTGATTTTGGTTTCATTTGAAAGATCTTAATTTTATCTTCCTACTGCATTTTATTTCAGGCAAAAAGAGTTAATATTGTGGGAGATATTAATTTTTAAAGTTTGTAGTCATTTTCAGCTATTTCCAGGCATATTAAATTTATTTTTCTACTTCTGCAAGTTTATTGGTTAAAGGAGTGCAAATTCCAACTAGATAGCCCATCTAAACCCTTACTTTGGCTCACTCCAACCCCATTTGGGTTGTATTGAAGCCGACATTGGGTTAGTTGAGGTGAACCTAAAAGGGTTTCTCTTCTAAGTTTGCTTCTTTTGCAAGTAGATTAATAATAATTAATTAATATCCCACAAGGATATTACAAAATTCTCGGCATGTTAGAGGTGAAAATTAAGGGGGAAAATGTATAATGTTCCCCTAATTTGTATTTTCTTGTAAATTTCTAGCCAATCTTAAGGGGGATGTTAGAAAAAGTAAGATTACCTAGAATTTTATAGACAAAATAGAAGTTTAGAAAATATGAAAAATCTAGAAATTAGAAGATTCCAGGTATGAAGAGGAAATTAGAGAACTCTAGAATATAGAAGCTTTTGATTCTTATAATCCAAGGCTATAAATTTGTAACAAGACAAAAATTTGGATTGTAACAATTGAATTGGATGTAAGTCAAATTGGATGTTTGTAATTGAATTAATGAGAAATATTATTAAGACTTATTTCGTTAAAAGTGTTGTTCTTTTTTTAAAATATTTTATTGTTATGTGCATGTGATTTTTAAGACACATCAATTAGTCCTTACCACTTTGCATATTTCATTCGTCTATATCTCCCTCTCATTCGCCACCGCAATAAAATATCGACCACTCCGAAGGAGAAGGACACGGAAATTAAGCACCAAAAGACAAAAACATTAGTCCCGAGAATCCCTCCAAAAGTTGAGATTTGATGCCCATTTTGAATGTTTTAAAGTGTTTGGAACGTATTTGACACTTTGGAAAAGTAATAAACCATCAATGTTTGACGTGATATTTTCAAACCTGAAGCGTTAGATTTATTAATATTCTATAACAATTACAAATATTTTTTATTTATATTATATATTAGCTATATAAATTTCTAATACAATTTATGAATAATGATAAAATACCAAACAAATTTGTATAATATTTTATAGATCAAAACCATAAACGAACATGTTGTACCATTAAATTAAAAATTAAAAACAAATTAATTATTTTACTGAGCTAAAATGATGTTAAAAAAATTTCTTTCTTGTCACAAAATTTCCTCCCGACATGTGGGGAACCATCAAATCTTATCCTTGATCACACCCATTCTCATGTGATTTCTTGTCTCGAGTGTTGACGATCACGAAAAGTTACAAGCATGAATAATCTCACACTTGAATTGTAATTAGGGGAGAGGACCCTATAACCAAGCATACACCAAAACATGTACATATCTTTTCACCATAGGTTGGTGACAAAATTACCAATAGTTGTTCACTTTTTGGTTAATGACACTTTTTAAGAGTTAATGAGAATGTGACACATAGAGTGCTTGGTCATTGGTCCCTCTTTCAAATGCTTTATATTAATTTTCTTCATATTAAATCAATTCAAAAACTATTTTTCCCTCCAAATAAACACACGAAACGAAAATGTTGATATGACATGATCATACACTACATGAAGATATCAATTTTTTATGCTACCAACATACCTACATCTATCTACGTGCCCCTAAAATTAGGTGCACGGTTATAGGGTCCTCTCCCCTAACCCCTAATTGTTCGTTTGTATAGATATAATGTATAACTTACATATTCCACCCTTGCATTGTAAATTGATGCTCTTTTGTACAATTTAATATAACTTTTAAATTCATCCTTGTATAAAACATCTATTTCAATTAGTGTCTTTTTTTTACCCAATGATTGAGCACCGTTATTATGCTAAAGACATATTCCAAAGTATATGAAAGGGATGGCAAACTCTTGAATCGACACAACCCGTACAATATCAACGTAGAATACAATGGTCCTGGCGTGTCTTTTATGAATTTTGTATCCCTTCACGGTCCACTCAGCTCCTTAATGCATATCAGAAGCAGAGATGACCACTCTCAATGCAAGGGAGAAAAATGATTCAACATATAGGTATGGGATGTGTTGGATTAGTATGGCATTTTGTTGTAGTAGGTGCTTCGTAAAACGTTCATAGTGTGCTTTTGTGTTTTTGCCATCTGGGTTTCCTATGAGTGAAAAATGTTTTCTTGAGTACTACAACCTAAGCTCATGTTGTGTTAATTACAGCCAAGAGAATGACATGGGTATCCTTGTGCATCAACATGTGTCCAACTCGACTATTTCTCACTAAGAATTCATGTTGTTTATCCAATTGCAACTGATGTTTTGAAAGAAGTGCAACTAATGTTTGGAAAAAATACTTGGTAGCTATGCTATATTGTGAGTGGAAATAATTGTGGGATATATAAAAATGGGTTTGTACGCTAAAGGCATATACTAGTAGAGTGATCACCACCGGTTGGTTCAGATGGATGTGGAGATAAGACTATTTTTTTTTGATAGAAAATATGTAAACTAATATGTGGATGAAGATGACACGTGTCGAAACTTTAGATGGCTTTAACCAATCAAATTTTCTACTATGTACCACAAAGAAAATAACAGGCGCAGTAGTTTACTCTCATAAACAATTGAACCCACATGGGTCAACATTTTTGCTCTTCAAAAGGGCATGGAAATCTGTAGTGCCCACTTCCCTTTGACACCTTTTGGATACCTATTTTGATACTATGATTACATTATAGACATTATTATGTTTTGATTTAGTATGTTGTTAGACATTTGATCATGGATTATTGTTGATCTTGATTTGGATATGATACATGATGATTATTAGAGACACTCATATGTGGATGATGATATATTATTTGACATGGATGTTTCATGGATGTTGTTTGGACATATGATTTTGGATATTATGAGTAGATCTAGAAATGGATATTTTATGATGATGATATAGTTGTTGATTTAAAATGTAAATGATGTAGTTGTTACTTTGATGTTGTTGTGATTCATTTATATAGTTGGTTTTGTGATTTCATTTATATCATGTTGGATGTTCTAATATGGCCACGAGGCCGAAGGAGGTATTTTTATTTTGCAAGTTAAAAATATCACAACAAAAACATCGGGGATTGGAGACCAACCACAATGGAATTCTAGGTGAATTCGACAAGGTCACCATGGCAACTCGTTTTAATGTGTTGTGTGTTGTATTTTGTTAGGGATTCCCATGGGGGATTACCTTTACATGTGACCATGGGTATTATGTATTTTATTGATGTGGTTATTTTTATTATTGTTGTATGTATTTTATTAGTAATGTGTTCCCTTCTTTTAATTAATTAAATTGTGATAGATTAATGTGAGAAATCATATGATTAAAATTTAAATAAATTAAATTGGGATATGGGAAAGTAATAATGGAAGTTGTTGGTTATTTGTATTAAATATGTAAGGGATGTGTAAGTTGTGTAAGAGTTTGTGTAAGTCAGTTTTGGAGTATGAAATACTCCACCTCCATGACAAATTTGAATTTTTCTTGGGGGCTATTTTTGGAGGCTTGTGGGACAAGTAAAACTTGTCCCATGCCTCTAAATTTAATTTACCAACCATGCTTATGGTTAGAGAAGTGATTTGTGACTTTTATAATGAGTTTTATTAATCATGTTGCATGTTTTTAATTATACTTTCTTACATTTTATTTAATTTGTTGTCCCTTGAGGTGTGGGATTTTTGGAGTGTGCAAGTAACTTGTCATATTTTAACCCACCTCTTTATTGTGCTTAGGGGAATGGATTTTGTATTTTTGTTTGAATTTGAGGATGTGTGATGTGGCATCCTACATGGATCCACATCATCCTCTCTTCTTCCCTCTTCTATATAATTCAAACTCTAGCCTTGTTTTGAGTTGTTGAACCTTTTTGCATTCTTCCTTGGGGGCGCATTTTTGATGTTTGGAGCTCTTGTGGATTGTGGAGGAATTTGGAGTTAACTTCATACTTTTCATTCTTGTTTGGGCTGTGTTATTGAATTTGGAAGCTTGCTGTTGGAAAAAAAAGTAACCATGGAGAGGTAGGAATTTAACTCTCCTTTTATGTTGTTATTATCTTGTTGTGTTGTGTGAATGGTGCATGTTTAGTTTTATTTATTGGCTGGTTGGGTAGACTGCCTTAGGGATGGTGTAGGAGAAGGCTATGGGGAATCCATGTGGGGGCATAAGGAATGCCATTGGCATCAGAATTTTGTGGAGGGAGTTTGGGTTTGGGATCCACCATGGAAAAGAAATAGCTTACATTTCTTACTTTGTGGGGGCATAAGGATATGTGTGTGATGAATTATTTTTGTGGTTTGTTCTTGGTGGATGCCCAATTCCCAATTGGGAGGCATAAGTAGCTTCCCCCATAGACCTTTCTCCTTTGGCTTGCATGATCAAGCCTGAGTTTTGATTGGAATGTTTTTAAATTGCAGTTGTGAACTGTTGTTTTGTGTTGAACTATGTTTTATATTGAATTGTGCATGTTTGAAAGAATGTTGTGTGTTGTGGAAGCTAGTTGTTTCCATGGGTTGAATCACACCTTTTATTGTATCTTGGTTGGGGCTCGGGGGCCAATGATGAAGGAAGGCTTCTCCTTTCATTGGATGTCTTGGTTGGGTGGAGAGCATTGCCTTTCCCCCTCTTTTGTTGTGATCAACTTGGAGAAAGAGAAAATGTGCATGTTGCTGTCTGGAGCAAAGGAAAAATATAGTTTGATAGTCCCTTGTGAAAACATATTTATTTGTAATCCTTTCCCACTTGTTGTGGATGAAATTGTAATGTGTTTTGTGAAGAAAGGTGTATGTAATTTGATTATGAAGTTAGATATTTGAATTGTGAAAGACATGTATATTCTATTATGGTTTTGGAAAGAAAGAATTAGAAATGTGTTATTTGCACCCAAAACATGGAAAGATGTAAAGATGTATTCCTTTTTGGATTAATAAAGAATTGTAAGATCTTCTCTCATTTGCATTGTTGTGTGAATTGGAATGTTAAAATGTGATTGGAATCTCTGTTTTGAAAATGGGAAGAAGAAGAAAATACGTATGAAGGAATCTTTTTGAAATATATTAAAGTGGAAATCAGATTTGCAATTTAGCTTTGAAATGGTTTGTTTATAAACAAATGAATGTATTGGACTAGTTTAGGAATGAAATTCCACACTTGAATGATGAATTTGATAAACAGATTTCTAGAAATGGAATTTCAGTTATAAACTTAAAACTAGCAAATGAATTTAATTAAAATGCACAGTTCGGACCTGCACTTAACAATCAACTTGGAATTGATATAATTTAGCATGCTAAGATGTTAAGGAACTCAAATTGACAAAGGAAACTTAACAAAACAATTTAACCATTGCAAAATCAAACTCAATCCCTTCCTCAGTTGTTTTCTATCATTTGTTGGACAAAATTCAAAATCAAAGAAATTGAACAAATTTTCTTCCCTAAAACATTATAAATCCTTCCTAGAGCAATCCTCCATGTCTGTTTGACATGTTGAGTGGAGGAGGAGATCCAATTTAATCCAATTTAGAAGTTGGAAATTACCAGTTGGCTTTTTAAAAGCATATAGATCGTTTTCATAAAATTGACCCTTAAAAATTTATCAAAAAGTAAAATATATGATTCCTATGTAAATAGGGCATCGAGAGCTTTCCAGAAAGTCTTTGTTTTCCCAAAACCGAGCTTTCTAGCTCAAGTTATGGCACTTTAAAGTTTTTATGCCTTGGTAGGAAAATTTGGGAAAATTTTCCCTGGCGAGCCCACGGCCCGAAAATTTCCCATCAAAAAACCCTTAGAATTTTTTTTGAAAATTTTTGAATTTTTCTCCGCCAGCCCCTAGCCAGTCAAATGTTGCCATGTGTCCTCATGGGGCAGCAGCGGAGGCGCAACATTTTCTTTTGCCCTTAGACCTTTTGAAAAATTTGGATAAATTTTCCATTTCTCCTCGTCATCCCGTGGCCTATCACAGGCTACCATGTGGCAGATTTGGGTGCTAGCAGGGGGGAGGAACCTTTTGTTTTTTGTTAGATTTTGGTCTTTTTATTTTTTTTGGTAAATTTCCACGTGGCCCCACACTCCCACCCTCACCTTGGGAAATTCTTCTCGCGGGCGCGCGGACCCGTGCGTCCAACTTCCCCTTTGTCCTCCCTTCGATGAAATTCACAAACCAACTCCGCTTCTTGCCTCTCCCTCTCCCTTCTCCCCACGATGAATCATGGAGTGACACATGCCCCTGGTAGATCTATGGGCGTGTGGGTGTTGTTTGGTTTTCTTCCCCTTTGGGCGAAATGCCCCAAACTCTCCTGCCGCTCCGCCCTTCCTTCCTTTCCTTGTTGCGACGATGACTCGAGAGGTCGCCATGTGTCCTTAGAGGTCTCACGGAGACATGGGCAAAAATGGGAAATTTCTCCCATGTAAGGAAAAATTCCAAACGCCACCCCGTGACCCGCCGACCCGAAATTTGCCTTTCACCCCTGCTTGACACGTGTCCCCTTGGGGAAAATTTGACCCCTAAGGTCCGCTTGCTCATAACTTGAGTTCTACAAGGAGTTAGGAGGACTTCTTTATATCACCGGAAAGGTGAGAAAATTTCCTATCCAATGGAAATAATTTCATAAATTTTTTAATATGTTAAGTATGAGAAAAATCAAGTTGAAACTCTGAGCCTATTAGAGAGACGACATGGGGGTAAATTTCTCTCCTAAACCTAATTGAAAATTCTAACCCTAAAATTTGAACCATGTGAACTTGAAAATTGTTAATGAAGGAAAAATATGTTCTAGTAATTTAGAATTGTTCTGGAACCTAATAGGGCCAACTGTTGTCTTGCAACTTGGTTGTGGACACTTCTAATAAAAAAATTATTCCATAATTTTCTAACTAATCCTGGGTTGTTTCTTCGGTCTCAAGTGGGTTGTTTTAATGGGCATCACAAAATCCATGATTATGTAATTAAGAGAGGATTAGAGGGAATGGGTTTATAAAATTGTATGTGAAATGTGATAGCATAGAGAATGCATGATAAGTGTTTGACCAAATGCCCGAAAGAGACGTTGTGTCGTGGAATTCAATGATTGTAGGTTATGTTCAGAATCAGTTCTTTGATGAAACCTTGGAGCTGTTTGATTAAATGGATCTAGGCCGGCACGAATCCTAACTCTATAACTATGACGAGTATTCTTCTTCGGCTTGTCTTTGACTTAGAAGCTCTACAATAGGGCAAGAATATCTATGATTAGGTAAGTGTTATCTCTCGAAAGTGCACCACAGATAGATAGATGGTGCGGGTGTTCTAAGCTTGCAAAATTGATCTCTCTTTCATAGATACAATGGAAACACCTCAGGTTTGTGCGTATACCTATTTTGAGGTGAGTCTCCAGTATCAAGTCTGGTTCCTTATTGATGTATCCTAAACTAATTTTTTGGGGGTTTGAGGGTAAAAATTGACTATAAATGGATTCAAAACTGGGGTGATACACCAAATTTGTATGAGGTCTTTGACTAAGCACATGCACAATTGATATGAGAATGAATTCTTGATGCACAAGCCAATAGTTTTCTACATAATATTAGGGAAAACACTTTGATGTATTAAGGGAAAGTATCACAACAATACTATTAAGTTACACATGCACATTAATATCATGCATAAATTACTGAATTTACAATAGGGTAAGATGATTAATCAGGGAATTCAACATTCACAAAGATTAATAAAACATACACAAGACTACAAATAATTGGAAAGGCAAAATATACTTCTCATTCAGAGGGAAAAATTGGCAAAATCTACTTCAACACTCATGTGTCCAAAAATTCCTCTTTTGTGCTTTGCCAATGCACACAATATATAGAAAAATTATTCATCCCACCCTTCCTAAAAATAGACTAAAATTGTACTCACCCATGCATCCTATTTTTACCCTTTATTTATTAATAAATAAAGGAATAAAAATAATCATGCTAATACAAAGAGGCATTAATAGCCTTGATTACAACTCAGTCAAACTGCAGTTGACTGTTATTTTTTTAATAAAGATGGGTGAATAATGCTAATAATAAACCTTGCTTCATGAGAAAGTCTTTTCCAATACATGCAATCTCTGTCTTCTATCTGATGATGTGACATCTACAACTTGACCCACTTGCAATTGCAAAATAACAGTTTAATATTGCCCCTTGGATGCAAAAATAAATCCTGTGTGAGCAAAAATAAATATTTTATTTTGTAATGCTTGGTAAAGTATTCACCCATGTACCCTCTTGATGAGGACCACCTGATGCTACACTTTCCTCTAATGTTGACACTTGTTCTTGTTAGGAATTATTTAATTAGTGCTCACATTAATATTATATTGTGTGAGATATTAATACGTGAGTGTTGGGTTGTTTTACCAAACTCACGAGAATATGATATTTGTTAGTTATTATATTAAGAGAGTTGTTTCAACAACTCTCATTTATTGTTGTAGTTGTTATAAGCATCCTAAAAAATAGGAGAAGATGATGCCTATAAATATGTATGTTTTCATATGAATAATATACAGTGAGAGGTATTATTATATTGTTTTGTGTGCAAATCTGGCCTACCAAAAACATTTGGTATCAGAGCAAGGGGGTTTTAGATGAGAGTATGTGAAGAATTCTGATTGTAAGTATGAAGAGTTGGAATAATCATAAGAAAAATATTTTCTGATCTGAACAGTTTTTGCATGAGGAGCGCAGCTAGAAAAAACAAATTGTTCCTATGCTTTGAACCCGTCTAAAGAAAAGACTCTAATTTTGATTTCGTGATTTGGGTTCTTCCAAAATTTTATGGGTTTGTAGATAAATTCTTTATATTACTACTGTGTAAATTTTAGAAACACCCAGATCTTATTTTATAAAATAACATGAAATCAATATGAGTATTTTCTTCATATTTTAACATCGCCCAAGCATAGCGTCTCTACAAATTTGTGCAGACTTCATTGCAGATCCAGCCATTAGCCCATGGGATTCCATCACTTTAATATGTTCTTGTTGGAATAAAAGCTCATGCTTAGCTGTTCTGAAGCTAGAAGAGGAAGATTTATTCCACAACAGAGAATGGTGCAATATTGGTTCGTGGGAAGGATTGCCCAAGACCTGCATTAACTTTGAGTTACTTGCATCGATTTCATTACCTTTTGTAGATGGATCACCTGTTTTTTATTTTATCAACACATTGGATGCTAGAAATTGATCTTCCATTTGAGAGCCCATGTGTATGTTTTGCGTGACCCAAATTCTATAAAAGAAATGAAAAACAACTTGCTACTGAGTTGTACCCGTCTCCAACCTGCAAGCTTTGCACATGGCAGATCCGTTTCATCTCAGAAATCACACATTCTAAGTACCTCAATGTGAATTAAACATGTCAATTTTTCATTTTCTGTAAAGTCTACATGTATCGATTTGGTGTTTTCTTAACATGTTTGAATTGATATCCATCTGCGCCCACCTTATGAGGAGCTGCTCGTAAATCTCTCGTGGAATTTGGTGATCCAAATTTTGGCATGCAATATTTGAATGTTGAGATCTATAATACATGTGTCCCCAACTATTTTTGTCTGGTCTAAAGTTTCAATACTTGTCATAATTTATTCTTATTCGTAGTCCATTTCCTTCCATCCACTTTCTTTGGATCGGATAGCTGTCAATTTGTTTTATTTGTGCCCATAGTCTACGGTCAAAATTTAATTTGGAGGAGTAAATAGTCTTAGTCTTCCATTAAAGACCTCGTTTTGTTCACATAAATTATATGTGGTGTCAGTATTTATTTCAGGATGGAAATCAAGTTTTGAATATGGTCAAAATCATATTTAAAAAATATTTCATTATTTCTTAGGTCTCCGTTGTTTATAAAGTTTTTATATCCCTTTGTTAAAAAGGTAGTCTTAGTGTCTTTTATAAGTCAAATAGGACATTTCTTGTCAAATATTGTCTAGTCGTCAAAATTCAATTGTATATGTTTAGTCACCATGAAAGAGTCTTTGTTGTGACATTATATTATGTGAGTCAATATTCAAAAATTCAAATTGTTAATAGTCAAGTATTGTTTTGTTATCGTCATTTAGGTGATTATTATGAAAATTGTAAAAATAATTTTATTTTATTTCCTTACGAACACATTTTCGGTGGAATCCGACGTTCAAGGTGTGTTATTGAGCTTCATGATCACATCCGAATGAGGTAGCACTATAACACTGGAGGATGGAGGAAAATGAAGGTTGGAGGTCATTCAATGACCTCTCGTCAGTCACCAACGACATGGCCGCATATCAGCTTTGGTGACATGTGTGTGTGTAGTTTGATTTTAGTTCTTCCAGTTACGAGTGGTGTGGTGTGTTCCTATTTGTAGTGTTCAATAAGTAGAAATTTTACATTAAGGGGGAACATGATTCCAATGTTCCATTTCCAGTATGTCATCTTTTTCTATGTATGTATGAGCAACAAATTTCAGCAGAATTTCCTATGTTATTCCCTACAGTGAGATGTGATGAGGGTTGAGAATAGTACTTGGCATATCATGATGTGGTTATAGGTAAAACACTTGAAAACCTTCATTTGTGATTTGTGGTAAACCAATAGCGAAACCCCATTCTTGGTTGTTGGTAATCCATTTGCAAAACCATCACTTTTTAGTTTGTGGTAAACCAATTGCAAAACCACCATTCTCGGTTTTGGTCAACCATTTGCAAAACCATCCTTGAGGTTTGTGATCATCTTGTGAAAATCACCAGATCATGAGCAGGTGCAAGTATAAAGGTAGGTTTTCCCCATGTTCGCACTAAGGGGGGGAATGTTAGGAATTATTTAATTAGTGCTCACATTAATATTATATTGTGTGAGATATTAATACGTGAGTGTTGGGTTGTTTTACCAAACTCACGAGAATATGATATTTGTTAGTTATTATATTAAGAGAGTTGTTTCAACGACTCTTGTTTATTGTTGTAGTTGTTATAGGCATCCTAAAAAATAGGAGAAGATGTTTCCTATAAAAATGTATGTTTTCATATGAATAATATACAAAGTGAGAGGTATTATTATATTGTTTTGTGTGTAAATCGGCCTACCAAAAATGATTCTTGTCTTATATGCATGAATGGTATAATTTATCCTAACCTTGATTATTATAACTTTTTCCATAATCATGGCATATGGTACAGTCTAAGGTAAGGTCAAAATCATTGATTTACTTCAAAAGGGGCCCCTCCACATGAGGGCTTGACCGTCGATAATGTTGGTAACTCATTTGAAACATGGCATATATACTTGGTTTGGACCATAGCATGGAATCAATGGTTTTGGCATATATCATTGTTTTAAATGATCATCGGGCCCTTTTCGAAAACGTTAGCACAAACTATAGTCTAAAGGAATAATGATTATATACTATAGTTTGAAGCTACGATCAAAATGTAATCATTTAATTTAAAATATATTGTTCCCCTCTCACAATGGGGTGACCCTTGCAATGTCGGTGACCATACTTGATTGTGATGGGATTAGGGTTTTCATGATGTTTGACACGTGTGTACTTTAATGACTCTAGTTGAGTTAAACTAACTCACTAAGTTAGATGGTAAAAGCTCCAAACCCTAGTCATTTAGGCATTCTCACTTGATCTCTTCTCGAGTTAGTTAATTTTTGCTCAAATTCCACTGTCGCCATAGATGTAGCTTTTGAGCTAGATTTTCTTGTGAACATTAGCTATGCGGTTGTAGAGGGTGAATATGGAGCCTCTTGTACCTCTATTTCTCTATCCGCAATTGTGGATACCTTCATTGTATGGATTTTGCTCTGTTGATTCTGGTACCATGCCGCCATTGATGATATTTTTAATTCTCTGGCTAATTTGTTGAGGAAGCTCATTTTGCATCAATGGACGTCTTTAATGGAAGAATAAGCTCTATTTGGAAGGGTTTGGACTGAAACTCTGGGTCTGTTCAAAATAGCTTCCTCATACCCAAAATTTGGACCTATTTTACATGGGTATCCACTATTTTGTTCTGGCTCGAGTTTGAAATGGTGATATAAGAGTTTACTTGTCTGCACGACCCACCATTTCTGTTGGTAAGTCATCTCTGTTAATTTATGAAGGTGGAAAATTGTATTGCAATTGTTCTCTTCGTCAAGGTTTGATATCTGGTTTTGATATGTAATTTATGGATAAATGACTCTGAATTCATATTTGGGTTTGCTTTCTTTTGGCTCCTGATTCGACCTATTTTAGCTTCTGTGAGAAATTGTATTTGTGTCTTACATTGTTGTTTCTGGGTATGATGAAAAATACACCTTTTCTTTTGTTGTTTCAACTACATGTTTCCTCAAAAAGCTCAAAATCGATGGTTTTGATTTTATTTACTTTGCTCTGTCATTTCGTGACCATGTTTCCATCGATGGGTATTTTAAGATTTTTGGAAACTTTGCATTTCTTCAAAAAATCCTTTCATGGCCATCATTTTTTGAGCTTTAGAAAACCTAATCTACGAGTTTGAGATTCTATTTCTCCATTCTTCTTCAATTTTAGAGTTTTGGTCGATGTAGTTTGTTTCATATTTCCTCAAAACTTTGGGTATTGTATTTTATTGCTCAAATCCATAGCTCGTTTCTTTATTTTTATACGAGCTGGTTCGGGTGATATATGTTCAAAGATTATGAGTCGTTTAAAACACTAATGATTTGTGTCATTTAAATCAAACATGGCTTTCTGTAAATACACTTGCAACTCTATATTTGAAAACCCTTCAATTTCCCATTATACATACTCTTGGATTTCGAGATACATGTTTGAGCATTTTATGAGATGACTGTGTTGAAATTCTCTCTAATGTTGTGAATATATTGATATAAAATAGGCATGATTGCCTATTTTTGAGGTCATTATAGCCTTTACATATTTGTAGATGTTGCTTGAAGTGCACTTGAGAGCTTCCTTCATATATTGCAAGTTGAAATACATGCTTGACTCAAGGTTGATAAGGCTTCTCCCTTTCAAATCTCTACTTGTGCCATTTCAACTCTATTATTTGAAGTTTTAAAATAGTGATATTGGGGAAAAATGGGACTCTATTTTGCCCTTCTTGCATCTAAATCTATATTATTAAAATACACTAGAAATTATCTTTTCGATCTATAATGCAATGTGACTTTAACTTATTTCTAAACATTCCATTTTCTTGTTGTGAATTGATGAATTTCGTTACTCGTGCACTTTGTTGTAGTTGAGTTGTCTTTGGTATCCATTTATCTTGAGACTTTTTAGATATCCATAGTAGAGGGTGTGCTAAGTCACAATTTTTTGATATATATCTTAACCCACTCACACTTTTAGATATGTAGCTTCTCTTTCATATGAGTATTATTTGCATTAATCACTCCATGCCATTTGTAGACTACTTCAATATAAATCTTTTGTATCTGTTTTTTTACCACTTCTTTTGTAAAATGATTTTAGATAACCTTTAGATAACCTTTTCATGAAAGCCTGCTCTGAGAGGTCACCATTTGTTGAAAAGAGAGCTTTGTTATGGAAGTTTCCCCACTACCATTCAAACCTTTTAGAGGCCTAGAAGTTGTAAATTGTTGCAGCTTAATGTTCTACATGCTACTTGATTCACTAGTGATGCAGTGATATTCTATGTGAACTTTACCCAAACTTGTCATTTGTGAATGTATTTAAGGAAACCTTAATGATATGATGATGTTGCTAAAATAATCTGAATGCATCAAATTCTTCTTTAAGCTTTGATGCTCATGAAAATTTTGACCTGGGTTTTACTACTAGCCTTTGTCTTGTTCACCAAAACCTCTGTAAGATTTATGCATTTTATGGAAGATCAAAAATAGAGAGTGCATTCCTCTTTTTGCTCTAAGGCCTGCTCTTTACTCACTATTGTATGCTAAAGGATAGAAATGGGTTATTTATGATACTGAAACATGCATGAATGTCAGGTTCTTTTGTGAATTTTGCAAACTGAAAACATGAAGAATGGTGATTGTATGTTGTCCCTTTCCTTGAATTGGAACATGACATATCTCATAGATGAATACTCATTTCAGATGCATTATGATTCCTTTTATGCCTTGATTTACTTTCATATTCAGGATCAATGTGATCAATAGTTATTTGTATAATCAATTTTCTACCATTTGAAAGGACTCTTTAGCTTCTTTTCTAGACATTATGTACTAGTACCTTGATCTAGCACTATAACAGTTCATTTAGATGCTTCATGGCTTTTTGTTGGGGCTGAAATCTGATAACTGTTATCTTTGATCATGTCATGCATTATCTACTTTCTGCATTACTATTTGATTTATATATAGCTTTCAAGCATGTATTAGTTTGAAATAACATGATGGAAATATGTAAAATGTCCATTTTACATGGAAAAGCCCTGTGAAAATTTCCTCAGATTTCCTTTTCATTTTGTTTTGGCTGTAATCTTATCTTTCCAGTTAACTTCAGCCTTTATATTCTGATTCTTCTGCTTCACCTATTTGAAAATTTGAAACATGTACTATTATCTTTGATTAGAAGTAAGCATGCAAGTTTATCCTCTGATCTGCACTGTAACTCCTTCCATTTCTAGAATAGCTACTAAACTTTGAGTTACATTCTTCTTTCATACAATTATGTACTTTGTTATTTATTCCAACTAGATATACCATAGGATGGAAGTCATTAAAATATGTTTTTATGCAGTCTTTTTCTAACAACGAGGTCTGTAAGACATGATTTTATTTTCTTCTTCCTTACAACCTGTACCTGCACACTAATGAAAACAATTAGAAAATATTTAGGCTTTTTGGCCTCTCTTATGTTCCATAGTTTTTCTTTTTTATTCTCTCTCCTTATTTCTAGGTGAATAAATCATGTATGTTGTTACAGAAAAGTACTTTTTATCAGTTGTGCCTTTGATCCTCATGTAATTTATACCTCCTATTGTTAAGAGATCCACCTGCATGAATTTGGATAGTATAGGAATATGGATTAACCCTGAGCTCAATTTTGATAGTCTTTTCTTTTCTATTTTTAGGTATAGTGCCTTTTGCCAAGCAACAAAGATGAAGATGGAACAAATCTAGAGCTAGAGATGCATCAACCGAAATGAAAGAAACCTCAAGGCAATGATGGGTTCATTCATACTCCTCTATTTTCTTTTTCATGCATATGTACCTCTTACTTCAGTAGTTGTAATTTACTCTTCAGTTACATCCCATGACTTGTGTGGGAACATTTGAAATTCCTTATGAATAAAACATTGAATTCTAAAACTGAGTTTTGTATTTCTTTCTACATTTCATATTTCTAAATGGATTGTATGATGAATTAAACAACTTAATAATATAATTGAATGTCTTAATCATGAAGGAAAGAACCTTAAAGATACCTATAACATTTAGCAATGAACTCTTACTGCTGCAATCTGCAATTATGATTGATGTTCCAAAACTTAACACTTCATCTATTCTACACTTTGATATCTTCATCAAGATAACACATTTGTCCTTTGGGGCTTTGTGTTATTTTGCTGAAGATAATAATGAAATTGCAGACTATGTGATCTATTACATTTTGTAACAACACACATAGCTACAGATTTCATGTAATCGATAATTAATTCAATGAAACAACGGAACCTGAAAGAATCTCCTTAGCTTAGATCCACTTCACCAATGCCATCCATTTTTACGAAGTTTTGAGTTTCCTATTTTTGCACAAGTGCAAAAATTATCAATGATAAGTAGAAGTGGGCTTGATTTTCATGTGTTTCGGTTAAGAATGCCCTTATAGATATGTATGCTAAATGTGGGGTTGTAGAGATTTTACGCGAGTGTTTGATAAAATTCTTGAAAGAAATATCATTTCATGGAATGTGATGATTGTAGGTTGTACCCAGGTAGGTTATAATGAAAAATCCCTAGAAATGTTCAGTCATATGCGGTAGCGGGTATTAAACCTGATGCAATCTCAATTGCTAATGTTCTCCTTGCATGTACCCATATGGGAGCTCTGCAGCAGGGTAAGGAGATTCATAATTATGCAATCAAGAATGGACTTGATTCCATTGTTTTTGTGGCAAATTCTCTTATAGACATGTATTCTAAATGCGGGACTGTAGGGAGTTCACGGCATGTGTTTGATAACCTTAATGACAGAAATTCAATCTCCTGGAGTGTCATGATTATAGGTTATGCCAAAAATAGTTATCATGAGGAGGTGGTAAGCCTTTTCAGCAAATGCAATTGGTAGGTTCTAAATTGGTTTCAATCACCATCACAAACTTTCTCCCACCATGTGCCCACCTAGCTTCTCTGCATTTGGGTAAGGAGATTCATGGTTACATACTAAGAAATGGATTTGAATCGGACATCTTTGTGAAGAATGGCCTTATAGACATGTATGCAAAATGCAGAAACTTAGAGTTGGCATACAAAGTATTTGATAAAATGTCTCCAAAAGATATAATCTCATTCAATTCAGTGATTGCAGGTTATGCTCAGAATTCTCACTACACCAAAGCCTTGGAACTGTTTAGGCAAATGGAACAGGCAGGTATGAAACCTGACCCGGTAACTATTCTGAGCATCTTTTTGCCATGTGCCCACTTATCAGCTCTGCGACAGGGGAAGGAGATCCACAATTACATAATCAGACATGTGTATCGATTGCATGTGTTTGTGTCAAATTCCCTATTAGACATGTATGTCAAATGTGGAAATATAGACACCGCAAAGCTATTGTTTGATAGAATACCTCAAAGAGATGTGGCCTCGTGGAATACCATGATTGCGGGGTATGCAATCTAGGGCTAGAGTAAAGCTGCTCTTAAACTTTTCCATCACATTCAACCTTCGAGGTTAAATCCCAATAATTGTCTTCTTGCAGCCATGCAGGCTTAGTTGAGGAGGGCTGGTGGTATTTTGATTGCATGTGTCAAAGTTATATCACTCCCCAAAGAGAACACTATGCATGCATGGTTGATCTTCTAGGTCGTGCTGGACTGCTGAATGAAGCACTGGATTTCATTAATAAGATGCCATTTGAACCTGATCCAAATTATTTAGGGTCCCTGCTTTCTGCATGCAGAATTCACTGTAATATAGAGTTAGGAGAACGTGTAGCAGAACATCTTTTTGAGGTAGATCCTGAAAATACTGGATATTATGTGCTGATGTCGAACATTTATGCTGCATCTGGCAGGTGGGATGATGTGACAAAAGTGAGAAAATTGATGGAAGAGAGGGGATTGAAAAAGAAGCCAGGATGGAATTCGATAGAGGTTAATAGCAAGGTACATGCATTCCATGTTAGAGACAGTCACACCCATAATCTGAAAATATTTATGCAATACTGAAGAGCTCGACTCTATAGATGAAAGAGGCTAGGTATGTTCCTGATATAAAATTTGTGTTATATGACATAGAGGAGGATACTTAACATATCCAAAAGGTGTCGCATTAAAATTTTTGTTGATCTTACCTAGTGGTCTTGAGGATGAAAACTTCTTAAATTCATCAATAGATGTTGTTGAATGAATTTATAAGCCTTTGGTAGCAAAATGGTTCCTTGTATATGGAAATGTCATCTCCTCTACACTCTTTCAGGAGTTTCGACCCACAATTGTCACGAACTGTTTTAATGGAAAATTATCCAAAAAAAAAACAAACATAGGTCTTTGTTGTGTCTGCGAACTTTATGCCTCCTCTATAGAATTTTTTCAAATGGTCCCATGGGATATGAAATTTATGAGGACATGGGATATGGTGTTTCTGACTAAATTTATGGCACTCTTATAGTAAAATGGTCCCATAACTATCCATGGTGAATTCCATTGGTGAGGCAATCATATAAATTCAATTTTCCCCTCTTCAACTCATATTTGTTATTGCAAAGTTACATCAATATTAAATATTATGCAGGGAAGAAATGTTGATAAACCAGATCGAGTAGATTCTTGTATCAAGTCTGGTGGCGATTTACTGGAGAAGGTATTGAAGCGTGCCAACAGACATACATGTAATTGCAAGGTATTCAACAAAACCTTTTTTGTTACTAAGATTAATTGAATCCACACAATTCCGTTCTATTAATCTCCTTGATCCAGATTAGTAAGAGAAGAGGATCACTCGGTAATATTGCTCAGCCAAAACTCATTTCTCTTCATTTGATTTTCAAATCTCATTTTCCTTTAGGACCCCAAGTGTGCAAAACTAAAAATACAATAGATCAAAAATATGATTCTTCTTTTTGGTTTTCTGGAAGTCCACACCCGCAATGAGATCATATTATATAATGCACACATTGGGTTAGAATGCACATAAAGGAATTGTGCATGTCATATATTTTTTCTTGTGTTATTTCTATACCTCGAGCATGTGATATTTTTGTTGCTTTGTTGCTGAATTGGGTCAATTTTTTTCATCTTTTGTGAATTATGCATTTATTATTTGTTACAAACTTTTCTTTGAATTGTATTTAACATCAATTCTTTTCATTGTTTTGTCATTGAGCCTTGGTGTTTTCAACCTTATCTTGTTCATGCTCATATATTTCTTTCATAGTTAGATCTTTGTGACTTGATGCAGTCTTTTTGTTTTACTTTCTTTTCTTTAAAACCAAGGAATGTTTTGGCAACCTCTTTCATCTTGAACAACACCATGGCTGAAATTTCTTGGGCTACAAAATTTTTAGCCTTCGTAAGTTACATGTATCCCCGATTAATTCCAATAGCTTTATCTGTGGCCTTATATATGCTTTGCCAAAAAAATTTTATTTTAATTTGTGGAGATGCACTGAATGATTTGCAGGAAAACACTTTTAAAAGATGATGGTATGATGATTCTTATCCCAGTCTCTTCATCTTTCAAGCCCATATAATATATGTTATTTATTTATTTATTATTCCCAAATTATTTATGTTACAAATTTTTGTATGCTCTATGTAATCCATAGCCATTTTTTAACATTATACAAGCTAAGCCAATGAAAAAAGAAAAAATAAAATTACTAATCCAACAAAAAAATCATTCTTATTGTTGACATTTTGTCAAACAGTTTACATGAAATAAATTAAAACCAGGGCATCCATATGTGTTTTCTTGTTGGCATTTTGTGAAACATTTTACATCTTCCAGCTTATGTTTTCCCATAACACCTTCAATATTTATTCAAAAGGTTGCTATTAGCTAAAATCCTCCAGAGCTCCCTCATATATTTCAATGATCTTCATATTTTCAATAATCAACTTCCTTAATTCATGATCAATGAAACCAAATACCTCAGAAAAACTCTATTTCACCATTTACTCTTCTTATTGCAAATCAAGAAAATCCTCATTATGGCCATCTTTAATTTTTCTCCTCTAATTTAAGTTCAAACACAATGGTTCTTTAATAAAATTTCTTGTTTCCAATTGAAGCTATCATGCTTCTCGCAGTTCTCCCAATAAAACATTTATAGCATGTTTTGTAAAGTGATTTCTCCAAAATTCTTCACACCAAGAAAGTAATGTATCGTACCATTATTTTCATTGTGAAAATATTCTATTAACATACTAAGAATGTTCTCCACATTGTAGTCTAAATTTTTTTTAAAGTCCAAAAAGAATGTTAACAAGCAAGTTAACCAGATATTCTCCACATCATAGCCTAAAATATTTTTAAAATCCAAAAAGAATGTTAACCAGCAAGTGAACCAAATGTTTGGTAGAAATATATACACTTTCAACACATACTGATGCCTGATACACTCATACTCAACACTTATAAATATCTCAAAGATCATGCGAGGGATTGAGTGGTTCTTATCATCAGATCTTAGAAGATATTAAAAATTTAGATCCGCAAAAAAATAGATTCACATTGAGTATTGATGATTTTATTTTCTCCTTCTTGGTGACCACATAATAAAACTACTACACTACCCTTCGATGGATTTTACTATAGTAGACTATAAATGCGCCTATCTCATTCACATGGAAAAAATAACATGGCTCTTCCACTTCATTGATATCAACACTCCATCACATAAATAATCAAGATTATGTTTTAAAAAATGCAGATCCACCAAAAAAATAGATGCACACTGAGTCGATGATTTTATTTGCTCTTTCTTGGTGACCAAATAATAAAACTACAACACTTCCCTTCGAAGGATTTCATAGTAGTAGACTACCAATGAGCCTATCTCATTCACAGGGACAAAATAACATGGTTCTGCCCCTTCATTGATATCAACACTCCATCTCATAAATAACTTTCATTTATCAAGCTAACATAGTCTAAACTTGGAATATTGGTATTTAAAAGTAGAAACAATTGTAAGCAATAATTCCTTGATGCTTATTAATATTCCTTGCATTCTAGATTGCATTGAGATATAACAAATGAATGTAAATTGATTTGTTATAAATAGGCAATGTAGAAACATGACACAAATGTAGTGGGTGCTTGCTTTGCTTTCTTGACTAGCAAACAAAAATAGTTTCTAACATCCTATAACCATGTAGGTTTGTATACCAAACATGAATTCTCTAACCAAATGGTAAATCTACATGTTTAGATATAATAATAACTACCTCTTTAACCCCTCATGATCCAAACATATGTTTAACAAATATTATAATACAGACTTGAACTCTAGCACATATCCTCCCCTTGCATTGCTTATATAGTAGTTACAAAACAATAATTGATTGTCATGTTCTTGTACCAATAATCTCAAGAGGCAACCACATACAACTACCTTTGAAAATGGTGTGGGCCCTTACAATCCACAAGTCCCTAGGCCTTACTTTGCCAAAGGAAACTGTAGATATAGGTTCTTTCTCGAAGACACGGTCTAACGTTCGCCGCAATGTTAAGAGTTCCCTCACCTCACGACCTTCACATTTTACCTCCCTTCTCTTTCAAATGTTACTCCAAAATATCCCTCTCCAATCATCTCATCAAAAGAAAGGAAGATGAATCTTATTTGAAAAATCTACATTTCTCCCCTCACTAATAAAAAGTGCTCCATTCCATCTTTCCCCTTCTCCCTACAACATATAATTTCATGATGTGATTGCATGCTTGTTTATTCTTGTAATTTCAGGTTTTTAATGCTATCTGAATGTGAATACTTACTTGCATAAATATATATTTTCCATTTTTGATGCTCGTATTCCATTTTGATTTCATTCGATTTATTTTTCTTCATGGTTCATCTTCACAATTATCAATCATGCATCCTTCCTCCCTCCTTTGCTTCTCACCACAATTCTTCCCCTCCGATCCCTTTCGGCTTCAACATCACATGGTCTTGTGCACGGTTGCTGCTAGTTTTAAAAGACGTTTGAAAGCATTCCCACAAATGCAATCGGTCGGTGTAAAGCCAACCTCCACAACCTTTGTCAACATCTTCTCTACATTTATCAATGTGTACTATGAAATGCATGCATTACCTGAATATGGCAGATGTGGAGTGATTTTTACTGTTTCTTTGGGTTTTAGTGGTGACCCGTGTGGCATTTATTTATAAAAATAGTTAAATAAATAAAAAATATTTTTAATTATTTTTATTTGTAATAAATAGAGAACATCGTTTTGTATTTTTAAAGGGAAATATTGAAAAATTATCGCCACACATAAATTGCTTGATGGCATAGGTGGAAGTTAAATTTAACCCTTGTACCCAAGGATTGAAGCAGTCAGATATGACATATTAGCAATCTAATTTTTAAAAATCATCCTCTACATTAATTATGGTTCTAAAATGGATTGTGTTGATTAAGTACAAAAATTTATAATATATATGGTGGGAAAGAAACGATGCAAACGAGTCATGTCAAATGTAGTGTAAGAAGTTATGCCATTTAATGAGATGATGAGGCTTATCAAACTTTCACCCCAAAAAGAATCTAATTAGCTATGTAATTATAAGAACATTTATTTGAAAATGTGTTATCTTAGTGATCCTTTTGGAAAATTGTAATATTACCTGTATGAGTTCCATTGCATGTGACCTATATTTTATTAATAATATTTAAAGTTATTGAATTTCTTGTGACCTTATTATATGTGTCGAAAATTATTCTTTATAAACCATGTTTTTTCTTTCTTAAATATTCCATTCATGTCTTTGCCTTATCTAACAAAAAAGTATATATAGGGGCGACATGTTGTTGGTTATGACACCACCCATACGAACCGTATCAATTGCAAAATTAGAGGGTCCAAACACTTGAAAGAAAAGGATATAACGGTTTAGGTTTGTCACGGATAATGTGGATATTTCCAAAGTATTTGGACTCAAAATACATTCTGTTAGTAGTTACAGATTATGCCAATATTTCATGGATAACAAAAATATAGAAACCACCCATAGTTAAAGTTGACAATGCAACAATGTTAGTGGCACCAACACGCATCTATGAAAATATGAGTTGGGTCCACGTTCACCTACATGTGTATGACATGGACATTCTTGTTGTTAATGTCATCAAAATATAGTCTGGGTCTCTGCCATGTCTTCAAAATGAAGTCAATTTTTAATGGTGAAATGTGGTGGTGGTAGGATTTGTTGAGGAAAACTTGTTGGTGAGTTGAGTGGTGGCATTTTATGTCATTATTAGTGTCGTACAATATTATATTATTGGTTGGAGTTTCACATGTTGCAAGGGGTTAAATTTGACCACCACTTGTTCCTATAAAAAAATTCATAGGTAACAATAAATTTCAAATCTTTACCTTTAAAAATGTTAAATAGTATTATTTTTTCAATGTTGATAAAATATATTAATGATATATATATATATATATATATATATATATATATATATATATGTTACCTATAAATGTATATAAAAATGACATTCATACTTAAAATTTACAAGTCACATGTGATTTGTTATGTCAAATGTTTGTAATTATTTTATGGCTAAAATCATGAAAAATGTCTAAATGGATGTCAGATTTAACCCCTCATTCTGGGATTTTAAGTTTAGCCTTTTCTTTTCTTTTGTCAGCTTATGATCATATGCTGGGAAAAATCAATTAAATTGTCTCATTTGTGTAACTCCTTCCCTGCAAATACTTGAGTTTAAAAATGAGAAGGGGGCTTACAAAGTTCTACAAGAAGAAAATGTTGTTGTAGGGTTTTGTACCTTTGTCCTTAATGGATTTTGCTCTTATTTGGTACCTTAAAACACCAATTTCGCTCATGTGAATAATGGCGAGATTGTGTTTCTATTATTTTTTTGTGGATGATAGGTTTTGGACCAATAGATTCACAACATGGATCTTTCCACACACAACACTGGCAAGTACTTCTATAAAATGTATCATGAATCAACCTAATAAAAATGATTATTGAGCTTAATAATATTGACATGCTACATTTATTTTAAGCCATATGGAAGGGTCGCTCAGTCAACACTATTAACTTGTCCATTAGTTCTTAAACAAGAAGAAGAAATGGATAGTTTTTAAATGACTAAAATTGCCTTTGCTTTTTTTTTTTTTTTTTTTTTATGATGTCAATATTTTCATTTGGAAAATGTTTTATTTGTTGGATAAGATGAAGACATGAGTGGAAAGTTGGAAAGAAAAATGTGGGAATTTTAAATACCTTCATGTCCCATGTCTATCCTATAAATTAGATTGCTCATTCCCAAATAATATATGTTATTTGTGCTCCACCTTATTATAGTCTTTATTTTTATACCCAAATGCCTAGATGTGTTGAAACTTCAATCAAACAGATTCGAGTGCTCACCTCAAGTGTACAAAGCTACCAAGTCCCTCTTTGTTAATGTCTTTCCAAGGTGTTAGCATGGATGTTCATAATAACCATAATCAAAGTGTATATCCCATAATAATCACCATATCTATGAACCCAAATTGGAAACACATGTAATAAAAAACATACAGATCACATCAGATTAATACTAGTTTTACCATACAATAATCATGAATAGAGACATCAATGACCAAAATCCATCCACAAATATCCATCATATTACTTCATCACAAACAAGTAGTTTTATACATCATCAACACCATCACAAAGTCATGTGTGTGAGTCATATCGACAACATAACTCTGTTACAACTCAAAAACATGATCCTAAATATTACAAATCAATACATATATAGGAGTGGGGACTTTCCCTTCACCGCCCATGTACTCTCAAAATATATTTCATGCTCAAAATAGCCATGCACCGCTATAATGACAACTATGAAACATGCAAACTTCACTAATAATAGATTATCTCTATATTTATATATGAATCTAATCATATTATTAGCTTGAACTATGCATGTCCCTTGATCTTTCACTTTCTCTCAAAATAACACTCGCTTATCCTTGAAGTCTTCATTCCTTTTCCTTTCTTTTCCTATTCTTATCCCGTGCCATGAAAAAAGACTAAGTCTTGAACTCGTCTTACCGGGAGAGAATCCTTAGGCACAAATTTGTCAACCTTCTACGCCTATCCACACACCCTCTTCTTTCACACCAGTATCATATGTTCCTCTGATACTTAGTCATTATTTCATAGGGCCAAAATTACCCCACACTAACATCATTTCCACCCTTGGAAATGGGGTTACCCAACTTATATCTCCAAAGAATAAAGAATGAAGTATGGATTTAAAGAATAAAAGAATTGTATAACTTAAAGAATATTTAAATTACCAGTGCACTTGTTCTTCATTAGGCAACAGGAGCTTAGGGTACTCATTTTTATGTCAACTTCCAATTCACTCCATTCATTGATCCCCTTCTTCGCTCTTACGGGAACATCTTCAAGCACTGCATCCATTCCTTCTAGAGTCATATCCTCTCCCTTTTGCTTCAATTCCTGTACTACATTTGCCAACCCTGACACCATGCCATCCATTACATCCATATGCTGCAAAATCAACTTCCCCAACTCTTTTAGCTTTGTTATCATGAGGGTCCCGACTACTTTAATCACTTTATGCTTCACCTGCGAGTAACGCCAACCTCTCCTCTCATCCTAAAGTATCATTGTTATTTACCACAAGGAATTCATTATCTTCTTGTAATGTCCTTGTTTTGATAATATTCTTAGGTTATTCACACATCTTTAGTGCAATTTTTTTAGTTTTAATTTATCCTTCAAAGTGTTAAGTATGACATCATACTCAACTATCTGATGCACAACCTACTTCTTGGCTCTTTCTAACTTTGTTGCATCATCCTTCTGTTTCTTTGTAGCTATTTCTTCCTCACTCAAAGGCATGCACTGTATTTTCATCTAATATCAAATGAACTAAAGTATGTAAGTAGTGCAACGCAGAGGGAAATTCCCCATATACCTTTTCTTCATATTGTGGCCGCGTCTACAAAATTTCTTCTCCAATATCCTTTACCTTTTTAAAAATAGGATGTCTTCACCTCTAGTTTCTCTTTTTCCTCTATTAAGTGTTATATTTCTTCCTCCTTATCCTTCTTATCATCTAGTATAGTCCTTAAAGTAGTTTCTTTATCAACATTTCGGTGAGCAACCTCTCGTAGCTATCTTCATCAATGCATTTCTCACCGCTCATCAGAGAACTCTGTGGGCTTGATTGTGATATGTTTTGAGTGCGGATCCTTCTTCATTCTTCATGTGGCACATGACTCCTTGCACACATCAAACTCAGGCACATCCATATGATTCTACATAATCCATTACTATTTTTTCCTTGCGCATGCATTTTACATCTCAGAGCCCATTAGTTCCCATCCATATAGTTGTTCTGGGGAAAGAGTTCTCTGGAACATGGCACGTATAATATTCATTGGGTCATTGATGTACCCAAGGTCTAGTTTCTGCACCATCTCTTCTTCCTTGTGTTTATGAGCACACTCACCCGTGTTCCAAAGTGCCTTCTTTATTCTCCTCTCCAATTCCACCCTCTAGTCCATTGGTCAGCTACTCAACACTATCTTCCTTCTCTGTATCCCCTCCAGCATAGCTCTCTTCTTCATGCTCATGTATACTCATGTTGGGGACTTCTATATCAAACTGTAATTTCTTACCACCGATCCCTTCATCTTCTAGAAATTCAATACTAGGTGTGGAAACATAATTGTGTGTGGCCCCATCTAGTGACTTCTCTTCATCAATGTCTTTTACTGGAAAATACTTGCGCCTTTTCTTTTTCTCCTCCTCGATCTTCTTCACATGTATCACGTGGGGTGACCGCTTCATAGGCTATGAAGTACCAATTCCCTCATCTACATTCTTGCACCTCCTATGAAGTTTTCTCTTGCCATGATCAAGCACAATACTATCTTCTTGTCCTTCCTCTTCTCGCTCGAGGAAATTCTCTGTGTCATGTTTTTCCTACCTTGGGGGTGTATTCTCAAGCTTTATTTTTGTGCCCACATTTTGTTTGTTCTTCAAAGGAACTGGAATTGATACATACTCACCAAGTAATGTAATTCACATATTTGAACCTCGGCCTTAAATACACATACACATGTACATGCTTTATATACCCCACATCCATGACCTCTGGAGTGATATCAATGTTATCAGACTCCATTGTCTCCACATATTCCTCCTTGTTAGGGTAGAAATACATTTTGTGCAGAATGTGGATGTTTGTGTCTACCTTATCAACATCAAACTATAACTTATGCACGTTATGCGGTTGGTTCACCTGAATATTTAAAGTAATGAGTAGTAAAGGAGAAGGGAAACTTACACCGGGGGCTTTTCTTGTTGGTCTTCATGTAAAAACGTCCAAAATAGAAGTGTTGATACATTCACAGAAACTGTTTGTCCCTCTAATACACTAGGTGAATATGTAATATATAGGGATAGTTTATCTAAGCTATGAATGACTATAAATAAATTAAATAAATGCAGAAAGAAGTATATAAGTGACCAAGTAGCTATGCAAATGAAAAAGATAATCATAATGTGTAAGAGATAAGAGGAAAGAACTCAACTAAATAGAATATGCTCGTGGGATTGTGCCACAGAGTTGACTAGAGAATCTAGAACTAGGAACGAGTGTGTAGAAGCTCCCAAAAGGATGGATATGGAGTATCTGGCTAGGATGGAGCACCTGGAGAGGGATTGGGGTACTTGTGGGTGCTTTTTTCTACAAAGTGGGTGCCCTAGTTTGTGTAAAAGCTCTAAAACCGATATTCATTGGCTCAAGTAGCTGCTCCAAAACCCTCACCGTCTCTGTCATATCAGATTTGGTAACTGTAATGGATGTCAATAATATTATAAGATGATGAGAAGACCTAAAAAATACCAAGAAGAAGTATCAAAACCCTAAAAAAATAAATATGCAAATGAATGGGTCGACTACCTCATTTACGAGAATAGTGGGCATACTAATTAAGCATTGCACTACATTTCGGACTCAACTATAGTTCCGGTGAGTGTGTGCATAATGTACCATAGGTACTTTTTTTTCCAGTCATAATTTTTGAAGTAGTGAGAAATAAATAAATATAGAAAATTTAATAGAATGTGTGTAAGGAATATAATAGCATCCCTCCCCTTATGAAGTGTGATGTAGATGTCCTAGCCTTGTGCCTTGCGATTGAGATATGTGGATGCAAATAATCTCCAATGCAATAGATGGATGATAGTAGTGAATGATGCTAGTTCCCTCATTATGGTCTCATAACTTTATAGTTATATGGTTCTCTTGATATAATTTCATAACTAACCCACGAAATGGTGACCACCAAAAAGATAAAGATATCAAACAACTAGAAAGAGCCTAAAAAGTGATAGAAAATTGCAAAAGGATCGAGGCACCCCAGTCGAGGATACAATAAAGTGGGATGAAAAAATATTACTAGGCATGTGGATGTAAAAGGTCGGTAATGATGAAATAAAATAAAACCAGATGACCAAACGATGGGGGTTAATTAGTACTTTCTACACTCAAGAACCTTCTAAATAGTAGTATGAGACTAAGATTAAATAATGTATAAAGTGCATGATTTTGTGTCTACATTTGCCCCACTTTATGTTGGTGAATGGAAAGCTTGGTAACATAAATTAGATAGATATGCGCACTGATGCCGATGTAGAGAAACAAAGAAGGCATCTTTGAAGGACTAGATAAAGTGTGGAATGACAAAAAGATAGAGTGTGGAAACTAAAGATGAAAAATGCAAAAAAATGATGAGGTCAAACCTAGGGTGGAAACACGTTTGTAGCTATTTTTTTGTGTACCGCATGGTTAGTATGAAAGGTGTGCCACCGCGAGGTGTTTTTGTAGTAGTAGTCATTGTTGCTCCCAATTTGGATGATTATTTCTTATACACTCGGACCTAGAAGGAGAAAATGAGTCAAATATATATAGTATATATATATATATAATATATATATATATATATATATATATATATGTATGTATGGATGTATGTATGTATGCATATAAGTGTAAAAATCTATGTAAAAGACACGTGTATGTATGTAAAAATGCATGTAAATTTAAAGTACACAAATAAAAGAGTGTAAATGGAACATGTGCACCTGATCCATGTTGAGAGAAAGAGTGTAGAAGGATACCCTATACTCTTTCGGGGTTTTTTGGTTGATCCGATGCCATAGGATGAAGAAGTATAGGGAGGAAATGCTCTCTGTCCTCAAACCTTTAATCGCTTCCACTGAATCTGTGTGTGAAGAGATATCTATACTATCCTCATTTTTAGGTGATCCAACGTTGGGTGTAGAAGAAGTATTGGGAGGAATTCCGTTGTATCCTCTAATCATTAACTACTACCTTTAATGCTAAGGACACCATGTCTTGCAAAATCCATTGTATATAGAGTTCATAGACTGTCCGAAATCACTCACCGTATGTAAACCAATAATGACAAGGGTGGAAAGTGTACTAAACTGAACCGGTGTAAATGTGATGTGTTAGTATGTGAAACCCCAAATGATGCCCCCTCTTTGGGGGCACATGAAACATCACTGATAGGAGAATGCGGCCCCAAAAGAGGACCAACTGCATGTAATATGAACTTTGCCTTGTAGGGGAAGGAAATGTACTTAGTAGGAACTAAGGCATGCATAAACAAGGATGGCTAGCGAGAGACAAGTGTTAGTGTGTGCAAGAATTAGTTAGCCATGTTAGTGAAATTGAAACTAACACCTAGTAGCTTCAAAAAAATGCTAAACTAACATCTATGCACCATCATGTTAAGAGCTAAACAAATAATAAACATCAACATTATATATTAAAACCTTGAAAAACAAAATTCAAGATAAAAATGCTAACATTTATTGCTCTAATCTTTAGAAAGCTAAATTAATGGAATGGACCTAGGTAGATCCTTTAGCTATCAAAGGGTTGATAGTTGTTGCTTGATCCAAGAGGCTTGAGGATGGAGGTTCATCAAGTCATGGCAACAAGACCTTTCTTGATTAACTCCATTGATATTCACAAAATAGCTTGGATGATTAAATGCAAAGGGATGATGCTTAGCTCCACTCTAATGGAGAATGCTCTAAGATGATGAAAATGGCTATAGCTTAGGCTCTATGCTCATTTTTAGGTGTAAAAGTGTCAATAGAAAGGTAGGAGGAGGGCTCCTTATATAGCCCAATGGATACAAGAATATTTACATCCCTTTACATGTGAGATAATAGCTAGGCTGAGTTAGTTTTGGATAAGGATGGTTGAAAGGGGTTGAGTCAACCTTAGGAGATTTTATTTATTCCTTTAGTGACTCATGGGCTTTGACGGAATTTATTAATTAACCCAAGTGATTAATTAGCAGTGAGCAAGCTTTATAGAAGATTTTTAGAAGAACAATTAGTATGATTTAGAGAATAGGAAGGGTTTAGGTTAAATAAATGATGATTTATTTATCTAATAGAAGAGGAAACTTAATTAATTAAGAATAATTAATTAATTCAAGTAGAAAGGGGTTTAATTAATGGAAGGTCGTTAATTGTCATCTTTGTTAGATAGAAGGGCTAATTAACTAGCGTAATGTAATTAATTAACGACGATAGAAGAGAAAATGTGTGATATTGATGATATGTCATCAATTTGTGGGAAATGGTATAATTAACACAATTTAAGTATTTAAATTTTTTGAGCTAAATTATAGGTGTCTACATTTTCCCCTCTTTGGGGTGGCATAAGTGACGCCACTTCAAAGATAGTAGACATATAAAATTTTGAAGGGGTAGAAGAAAAATTAGTAGAAGTGAGAGATTCCCCCTCAAGTGTCGATGGGGTGATGAAAGAAGGTGATCGATGATCGAAAAAGGTGAGATAAATGGATAGAAGAATGGGTAGGGGCAAGATGCCCCAGGTGAATCAGAAGAATAGTGTTGACAGGAGAATAATGTAGAAGAGGAACAAAGATGAAAAGAAAAGAGTGAGATTTCATCCAGTGTATTGAAACAAATTTAGTGTCATCATATTGCCAAAGATCTACGTCATCGGTCCTTATTAAAAATATAAGCATACAAAAAAGTAGAATGACATGTAAAGCCATACTACGAACAATTTTCCATTGCTGAAAACACCGACTCAATGCAACATATAAAATGCAATGCAATAGGAGAAAGTAAAAGATGTCTAACTCCTTGCATCATACATAATGCAATGCAATATGAGAAAGTAAACACGAAAATCTAACAAAGAAACATAATGCAATGTTTTTGTTATCAAGATTTGATTCTGGACTGTGTGAATTAATGACAAGGGTTAAAATATGGTTCCCTAAGAAAGGATACATGCAAGGGGAATAACAGAGGACACTTGGGTCCTATGAAAAGAAATCGTGCACTATGAAACAATACCAAACAACTCATTGTGCCCCAGAGTACAGACATAGTAAGAAAACTAGCTTTGTTGATAGAGGTAGATCAAGATGATCCATGAGTTGCACAGAAGAACAGGCAAAAAGCAAAGAGAAATGTTCTTTAGGATGATTTTTATTGTTTTTTATTTTTAGAAACATATTTCATTGTTTTTTTATTTTGAAAGTTTTCTGAAACTATGTACAAGAAGAAAAAGAAGCGTGGATTCCCCCAGTGATAGATGGGATGTACAAGGGCAAAATGCCATGCATATGCACAAGAAAGTGAAGATGCAAAAATTCCCCATAAATTAGGTGGGAGTATTCAAAGAAAAACTCTTAATGCATTGATAGGGGATTAAGGCCAATATAAAATAGGTTCAATCATGAGGAGAAAGGATGCCCTAGCAAAAGCTAGCCAATAAACACATGAGAGAAAGGAAGTAGAAAATTATCTTATTAAAAGGGGACAAAAGTGTCTGTAAATATGGAAAAGAGGACATATGATACACATGGATGTTCTAAATGATTTTGAAGAATAGAGGATGCTATGAAAATATTTAGAAGGTGGTTGATGAAAAAGTGATTAGCCCAAGGTACAAATCATGAGACAAGACATGTGCTAAAGCAAGAGTTTGAACAAGGTCCAAAAAGTAACACTTGATAACATACTAATCCTGTTTACTCATTGAGATCCCATGTGTGCATGTGGAAATGAATTACCTATTGAAGGAAAGAGTTGATAGATAGTAAGTGAAGACACTAAAAATTGTGTAGGAATTATTTAGTTTGAAAGGTGTTTTGTGAATGGATTATGGAAGGAGAGACATACATTGCTCCACTTCCAGCCAAACGTCCATAGCCCCAACAGAGATACATTTGATTCTAATCACAACAATGCTTTACTACTAGTCGGTGTCCATAGCCATAGTGTAGATTATTAGAAATACCCAAAGAGGGAGTTATATATCAATTTGTTTTTTCTTTTTGATTGATTGATTTTGATTCTTTTTATTTGTTTATTGAAAAATTATTTCAGCTCTCTTGTTTGAAAAGGGGTTAAGAATCAATGATGGCTTGATGGAAGGATGTGGAAGTGATTGTGATGACGACATTGGCTAGTGTCAAAAATATGTCCAAAAGTTCTTCACAACAAGTTTATTAGATGAGAATTGTGATAGGATCTCTAAGAGGTTAGTTGTTCTTTAATTTACCAAGGTGATAAAATACCAGGGTCAAACAGATACCATAGAGATAAATGTCATAAAATGTGTGTGAATAGGCTAACCAAAATAACATCAAAGGGATGAAAATGGTGGATGACTTGCAAAGGAATATGAAAGAAATGGAAGAAAGAACATCCATGTGTATGCAATACCTGATTGCAATGTTTGATCTTTGTACCTTAGATTTTTTTGTAATGTTTTCTCATTTTTTTGTATTTTTGTATTTTTATATTTTTTTAGATTTTTTCAATGTTTTGGGAGATTGGGACAAACCATGTCACTCTACATGATAGGATCCAACAATGATGTTCATGATTTTCTTGATAAGGGAGATGAAGCACGTTTGTTTATCAAGAGTTATATTATTCTCAATATCGATGATCGTAGTGAGTTCACACTTAACAAATGACTATGATTTGCATCATACTTGATGGGTATGTTGGTGTGCATTATGGAATACCTATTTGATTTTGAATTTTATAATCGTTTGAGTTGTTGGGAGATTTGGAGCTCTTCGGTGTTTTGGTCTTAGCTTGGTAAAAAACTTGTCTAGGTTTCTCATAAGCTAATTCTTGACTTGTCTGGTCCTGTGAAGTGAGAAAAGAAATTGGAATTTTAGAATTAATTTGAGAAATGATGGTGGGCTTGCCACAATATTTGGTAGAAGAATAATGTGATGGATGAAAAGGATACGGTCCAAGTATTGAATAAGATGGGCTACCGGGAAGTGAGCCATAGACAGAAGATGAAGGGTTACTTAGGATCTAGCCCTGAATAGAAGGATAAGGGCTGAAAGGTACAACCCATAGTTGGAAGATGATGGGCTACTTGGATGTGCCCCAAGAATTGAAGATGATGGAATACCCAGGGGTGATCCATACATAGAAGACAAGGGGCTCATTGGACATGCTCCAAGAATAGAAGATAGTGGACTACTAAAAAAATCCCATAAATAATAGAGGAAGGGATGCTAGAAGGTAACCCACACCTAGATGAAGATGAAGGGCTACTTGGCGTTGACCCCATAAGATATTTTGATTGAGGAATTGTGATAGACAAAGAGTGATTGGGTGATGAGAAGATAGGCCATGGATCAATGCAAGACCTAGTAATTTCATCACGTAATGAAGAATGTGAATATGGAAGAATAAGAGAAGGATCAAGTTGCATGATCTCGAGGCTTTTCCACTATTTCTTAGCAAAATGAATCAGCCTTTTCCTCACAATATGTGGACACATCAAATTATAAAGAGAGTCCTTGCTCGTAACTTGTTAGAGGGATATATTTGTGTGCCCTTATAAAGGCCATGATCTCTCCTTTGTTCTAAAAGAAATCAATTGGTATGGGTTATCGATCGACCATAGGGGTTTGATTGGACAAAAAGGGATAACTGGTGTGAAATATTGAGAAGATGTTTGATGATGATTGATAGAATAAGGTGACATGGGGGATGAAGTAGACATGGAGCTAGATGTCTTGGAAGTAGAAGAAGGTGGTGTGGACTTGCCTATACAATGGTATATCTTCGTAAACTAGTAGGATTAAGAAAATAGTTTTCAGATTGTGATGTAGGATTTGATTCGGACATTTGAATAGAAGGAATTTGAGTCATATGAATCTTCAAAGAAGGAAGAATTCATGGGGGTGATCGATGAAGAAGGTCATGTAAATAATGGGAGGACTGTGATTCAAGAATCACATTAGATGAATAATAAAAGGGGTCATGCAAAGAAAGAGAGGACAACCATTCAAGAATTATAGTAGATGTTTGATTGGAGGGATTTGGAGTCGTGCGTATCTTCAAAGGAAGAAGAAAATGTTAAGGCGACTGATAAAAGGGGTACTGTGAAGAAAGGGAGGATCACGATGTAGGATTCATATTAAATAGATGATGAAGAGGGTCTTGTGAAGATAGGGAGGACCGCACCATAGGAGTCATATTAGATGAATGATGAAGAGAATTTTTAGTGACACAAATCTTTAGAGGAGGTATGCATCATTTAGGTGACTAATAATAGAGGTCCCGAAAAGAAGGGGAGGACCACGACTTAGGAGTTGAATTAGATGAATCGAATAGTAGTTTGGATTTGAATCATCATAAGAATCGGAGGAAATATTTGGATTGGAATCCTCAGAAGAAGAGGAAATGTTTGGATTAGAATCAAAATAAGAGTGGGGGGAACCCGAATAATAATTTGGATCAGAAGTGTCCAAACCACACAACTGACTATGGGATGAAGGTGTGGAATGGTTATCTAGGCGAAGAACCAAATGAGGTTTAGTCATGATGGGAATCTTTTGATGTGAACTCCAAAACTTTGATTCCTTATTGTTGTATGTATAAGAGACCTTGTGATAATCATTCATTTTCGGTGTGTGTTGGGTTCAAAGGTCTAGACCTAGATTGTATGATCAAACTTCTGTAAAGTGAATAAGGTTTCATGTTCATTTGAGCAACATAATGACAACCAACTAGACATTTCGTAAAGGTGGGGATTCTCGTGTGATTTTTCAAAAGGGAAGCTAAGGAAAACATACATTGTGATGACTCAAGATTGATAATCCAACAAGGTTTAGAGGCGTAAATGTCAAAGGATTGATCAAAATTTTAGCAACATAAAGGATATAAAGGAAATATTTCCAATGTTTGATTGATGCAAAATTTGCTTGATAGGAAATGTTTTTTCCAAGGTTTGAAAGATATGTTCAAAACTGATCATGAATTTAGGAAAAAACAAAAATATCAAGAGGATCAAAGACCCAAAGGATTGTCCTAGAAATGAGTTTATAAGGTGGATAAACACAAGGAACAATCACGTGAGTTCAAAACACAAAGAAAAATTAATGACCAAAGAATAATGAATGATAAATAATCAATGGATCAAAGTGATTTTCATAAATGGATAAGTCAAAATGACAAATAATCACAAGACACAATCACACAAGGTTTGTTTTAAACCAATCAATCATCGAATTACTTCCTAAGTTTATTTCCAAATGATAGTTGGTGTTTCAAGATGATTAACAAAATTTCACCACTTATGTCAAGTTCAAATAAATGAACAAGGCATAAGTAATAATAAGAAGTTAATGTGATCCCCAAACAAAGTATACTAAAAGCGATCTTGAATCCAATCAAGACCTATATCCCAAAAAGTGGTAGTTACGATTGTGAATGACACAACAATACCACCAAGATATGTTAACCAAACTTTGTGAAAAAGTAAGGTATTAATATCAAGATGATATTGATATAATGCACACAAGTGGTAACACTCAACACTTTTCAAAATTGAGGTAGTAATTGAAATCAAACTAAAGCTAGAGTATACCTAGGAATTATTAAAGTGTACATCACAATATAGATATTTAGGTCAAGTTTACAAGAAACAAGACATAAATACCAAAATTGTAGTGACACGATATAAACAAGATAACAATTCAAAGGAGAGTCAAGGTGATGAATCCAGCCTAACTACGATGATGATCTTGACTTGGGTATCAAGATAAAAAAGGCTACCAATGATATGAAAATGTCTCCACACACTTTAGACGTTTAACAACTCATCCGCAAACATGGATGAGCGTAAATGAACACAAAAGTGGTGAATACAATCAATTAGAAACACAAGGGTAGTCACTCTTCTTTTAATCAACAAAGTGTCAAAAGAAAGTGAAGTAGATCAATTGGGGGTGAAAAATGTTGGCCTCACTTTGGCGAGTTTCACCTCGCCTTAGGGCGAGTGAAAAACTAAGCAAAAGTAACGCTTCACATGTTTTGTGATGAATAATGGCTCTCAACTCAAATTGGTTTTGAAATGGTCAAAGTTGGCTCTTGGTCAAAGATAGCTTCCTAGGTGGTTCACTCAACTAGGTGTCAAAATTTATCTAAGAGTGAGCTTAGTTTTCCAAGGTTTCCCAAGGATTATCCCAGCTTTACTTTACCCCCTTCAAGCATAGTGGGCAATAAATGTGTCCATCATGTACTCTCACTGGGGTCACAATACAGATAACTTTGACATTAAATCTCATGTGTATACTAGTCAAGTAGGTGTGTGGAGCACTTCCCATTTCATCCACAAGGTTCCCTCTTGCGTGGACTACTTTGGGGTTCCTAGGACCACCCCCATTATTGTAGCTTAAGGCTTATGCCAAAGGGGTTATGTCCTAGTTTTAAGCGGACAAGGCATACCCTTATCCGAACTTGTAAATCAAGTGTTTTGAATGTGGTGTGTTTTTTTATCTTTTAGACTTAATGTGGTTTAGTCGTTCGTCATTTGGCAACCTGCAACACACGTGTAGTTAGAAAGGTTTATTTCTAACTCCTCTCTTTAACAAGCATTTTTGGTTCTGCACAACGGATTAGTAATTTTCCATATGCATAAAGAGGAAAAATGTTGTTTTTGATTCTCAAGATTGTCCTAGGATGCAAGAGAAGAGCATACGTGACACAAAATCTAATTAAGAAATCAACAAATGGAAAATACTTAATTCAAACGCAAAATACATACATCTTGACCCAATTTGGACATTCTAAACATTTTTCAAAGAAATGAAAGAGATAAAAATTATTTCTGATTCCCAAGATCACCCCAAAAGATGCGAGGGAAGAGAATACATGACCTTACTCTTATGATTAAGCATGCAAGGTTTATCCAAGTTTAATACAATTTAACAAAAGCATGTAAACATACCTTGCAAAATAAAAATAAATCAGATTAAACTTGCAATGATGTTAGTATTTAATGACACAAGCCTTTGTAAACACGGAATTGATATGTAAGTCTAGAATGAGGTACTTGTGCGCAAGTTATGGTGTGTGTGTGTGGGTTATGGTGCATGCGTGCCTCTATGTAAACTTAACGGGTCTACAAAGTGCCTGCGTTACCCGAGAGATGCCTTCACCTGCATTAGTGCACTGTGCTAGCGGATAGATGCATGCATTGGGAAGAGAAACATAAGGTAAAATAAGCTATGATAGTGTGTGTGCGCTAGTAGAAGGATGTTTACACTAGAAAATGGGTGCATGTGCCACTAATCCAGACAAAGAGTGTGTGTGCTAGCAGAATGGTGTATGTGCTACCTTTAGGGTGTCTGCACTAGCCTGACATGTTTATAACACAAGCAAGGTATAATACTACAACACTTTGTGTGCACATGCTAGAATTAGTGTTTATGCATGGTTTGTGTGCTGTGTATGGTTTTGTGTACTGCACCCCCGCAAAAACTATGCTTGGCGATGATGTCAAAATATGACCTAATGCCATAAAACAATTCAAAAAGCTCAAAATTTTAACATGTTAGCTCAAAATTGACATTAAACCATCAAAATTAAACCTCTAAATAAGACTCAACACATGCAAGGTTAGCAAAATCATAATAATTTTAACATTATTTCACACATGTGCATATTAAGGGTTAGCCAAATATTGAAATAAAAAAAATGATCTACAATGCTAAGGGACTAAGGTTCAAGTCCCACTGGGCATGCCAAATGTGTGCAAGAATTAGTTATCCATGTTAGTGAAATTGAAACTAACACCTAGTAGCTTCAAAAAAATGCTAAACTAACATTTATGCACCATCATGCTAAGAGCTAAACAAGTAATAAACATCAACACTATATATTAAAACCTTGAAAAACAAACTTCAAGCTAAACATGCTAACATTTATTGCTCTACTCTTTAGAAAGCTAAATCAATGGAATGGACCTAGGTAGATCCTTTAGCTATTAAAGGGTTTATAGTTGTTGCTTGATCCAAGAGGCTTGAGGATAGAGGTTCATCAAGTCATGGAAACAAGGTCTTTCTTGATTAACTCCATTGATCTTCACAAAATAGCTTGGATGATTGAATGCAAAGGGATGATGCTTAGCTCCACTCTAATGAAGAATGCTCTAAGATGATGAAAATGGTTATAACTTAGGATTCATGCTCATTTTTAGGTGTAAAGGTGTCAATAGAAAGGTAGGAAGAGGGCTCCTTATATAGTGCAATGGATAAAAGAATCTCTACATCCCTTTACATGTGGGATAATAAATAGGTTGAGTTAGTTGTAGATAAAGATGGTTGAAAGGGGGTTGAGTCAACCTTATGAGAGTTTAGTTTTTCCTTTAGTGACTCGTGGGGTTTGAGGGGATTTATTAATTAACCCAAGTGATTAATTAATAGGTGAACAAGCTTTATAGAAGCTTTTTAGAAGAATAATTAGTATGATTTAGGGAATAAGAAGGGTTTAGGCTAAATAAATGACAATTTATTTATCTAATAGAATAGGAAACTTAATTAATTAAGAATAATTAATTAATTCAAGTAGAAAGGGGTTTAATTAACGGAAGGTTGTTAATTGTCATCTTTGTTGGATAGAAGGGCCAATTAACTAGCATAATGTAGCTAATTAACGATGATAGAAGAGAAAATGTACGATATTGACGATATGTCATCAATTTGTGTGAAAAGGGTATAATTAGCACAATTTAAGTATTTAAATTGCTCGAGATAAATTATAGGTGTATACAGTTAGTATGAACAAGCATGCATGTAAAAAGACAATGTGTAATCTATGTAAATAGTATAACATCTACCAAAAAAAGTAGTGTAAACACGCAAGAAGACAAGGAAGCCACATAAAGTGGGTCACAAACTTGGGACATCTATCACGATGTTGCAATACACACAAGGCCATCATGGACACAAAAAAAAAAAGTGTGCACACCAAACATAGGGAAAATCCCGCATACAAGAAGCAAACAAAAGGTAGACAATGTAACAAACAAATATGGAAGAAAATATTCCCTGCATAACAAATGTTATACATGGAACACTCATTAGCATGTTAGAGAAATAACCATTATGTTAAAGTGTGAATAACCAAGTAATGTAAAGTGCTAAGTAAAAATGGAATAATATCACCCGAAAGTGATGAATGTGGATTCCCAGGTGACTAGTGTAGGGAAGGGTAGAAGGCGAGTATCCATGTTGCATGTAAAGGATTTGTATCTGCGATCACAACTAAACAAATATGTGAAGCGCATTAGTGGATGGTATAAATAATGACATATAATAAATCAATATAACTGTGTAGTAAAGTAATCATGTAAAACACTAGTAAACAGGAGTAAATGTCCACAAGAAAATGCAATATATAATGGATGGATGGAATGGAATGCAAGATGAAATGATATGTGTCGCATGCACCCGAGTGAATGGAAGTATATGTAATGAGGATAATTTTTTTCCTCACCGTCGTCAAGAATGAACCGTAAATAAGAGTGCATCATCAAGAAATGGTTGAAGTGTGTGTTGTTTCTAACGCGTTGTGATGAATGTGTATGTGTATTGATGAGATGTGACCTATAAATGATGTGTGCATGAACCCTATATCTGAAGCATATATCATGATCGATGGAATGTATAAGTGATGATTTAGCCTAAGCATATATCACTATGAGATGAATGGATGAGTGATGATTTATCCCTAAGCGTATATCACTACAAGATGAAAAGAGGGAGTGGTGATGTAACCTAAGGTGTATACCACTACAAAATGATAGAATGGGTGACCATTTAGCCTAAAGTGTATGACACTAACCTAGTAATGTCACATGATGAAAGGTTGAATGATAAATGCATGATGAAGAGAAGGTCCATTTGATTTGTAAACCCTCGATAGTCGAGTATGGACCGAGGAACTAAAGTGCATCATAGGGTATTGAGTGCAACACGTAAAAGACAATGTAGTATATGTAATGATGAAAGATGACCATGTGATGAAGATAATATGTAAAAACGCAGTGTGTAGAATGTGATGCTAGATGTGTAGAATGTATAAAATGTAATGTATAGTGCACAATGTAACATGTGTAGGTAGACTAATAATGTAATATGTAGGATGGAATGATGCTAGACTCATATGTAATGAAGACTAGTATAGTATGTAAAAAATGTGTGAGGTGAAGACGCATAGTGTATGATGTAAGGGATGTGACACTAGAATGAGAGTGAAGGAAAAAGGTCCTTTAGTTGAGGCATGCGATGATGAAAGAGTATGACCGTGGTCTAATAATGGTGGTATGGTAGACAAACGTCATCTTTGGTGAATAAAGTCTATGTACATGCGATGGATGAATGTCGTGGCATCACAAAATGTGTTGGTGATGGAGATATATGAGATATTGAATGCAAAGATGATAAAGAATCATGTGGAATAAATCGAGGTGGTGACCTATGTCAAGATGTAGTAACTATCCTAGGAATGGGACTAAACCTATGTGTAGGACTAGTGGAATGATGTGGTCATGTAGATGAGGCTTGAGTAGGTGAGCTAGGATTAGACCATGGTTTGAGCAACATAGAATGTGAAATGATAGAAGGTATAGATGGTGTGCTAGCTACTATGCAAGGAGATGTCGACCATGGAGTAAATGGAGGAACACCATAAATAGTTATGACCTGGTTATTGTGAATAAAATTAATTTGCAAACGATTCATAGAGATGATAGATAATGAGAAACGAATCTAATTAAGACCAAGAATTGTGTCGCAACCATCAACTATGTTTCCAATGAGGAAAGGAATGAACAGTGTAAGAGGACCAACCAAGACATGAAGTGAACAACCCCAAAGGGTTTTTTGAAAGGGTAATTGATTTCCAATGGAGAATAATCAATAGCCTTGAGAAGTGAAATAGAGCATGCACTAATAGGCCATGATGGGTCAACCTTGGTGTTATTAATAGAGGTCAAACTAATAGATGCACAAATATGTAAATGATTGGAAGTAAAACTCACATGATAATCATGGTCAGAGAAGAAGATTATTGGTGGTGAAGCATCAATACTTGTAACTAAGAAATCCAAAGCTCCTGATCCAGGAGGTGGTACTACGTGATATGTATGATTGGTAGAATATTCAGTTGTCTTCTTGTCACGTTGTTGAGATTTGTTATTAAATATTTCTAGTTTACCCTTATCATTTCTCGCGTAATTAGTGCGGACACTGGAAACTCTAGTTTTTATCATCAATTAGATCTTGGATGAATGTACGGAGTTTGAAACATCTATTTTTTGAATGTCCCACATATCTATGGTAGTCACAACCAAAGTTTTTGTTTTAGTTCCTTCCTTTTGGTCATGATGGATCTAACTCTAGTGGTGGGGGAAGAGTAATAAGGTTGCTCTCAAGAAGTTGTTTCAATATAATATGTAGAGCCATGGGAAGAGTGCTAAATATGTGCCAAGGTTCTGTGATTGAACCTCCCTAGTAGGAGTGATGGCATTGAAAGTGATTTTAGTGTTAGTGGGTTTAGTTGTAGAGGGTTTGAATGGTGTTTTGTTTGGAAAATGATTGGAAGATGAAGTTTTTTCTTGATACTTGAGTTTTCCTATGGATAGGAGTTTGGTCTCATGAAGCTTAAGAGTATGACAAAGCTGATCGAATGAGGAAGAGGTCTCAAAGAGAACACTCTCTTGTAGAGGTGGTAATAGAATCTGAATGAATAAGTCCTGAAGCTCAGAGTCAACAAGCACATTTTTCATTTTAGCTATATTGTTCTTATATCTCAAAATGTAGTTGACTAGATGTTCATTTGGGCCTTGTTTAAGTTGTGCTAGCTAGGTGTAAGAGATCTTAGAGCCAATATTGATAAAGAAACTAGTAATAAATTTATCATCTAGGTGTGTGAAGGAAGTTACCGAGTGAACAGGAAGTCATAGAACCATCGCATCACATAATGTGGAGACTACGAGAAAAAAGTTTAGCTAAAAGTATATGATGATCAGCGAAGTCAAGACAAATGACATGAAATACTCAAAGGTTTTCTTGTGGATCCTCATGCCCATTAAAAATCGGAAGCTTAGGGGTGAAAAAATTAGAAGGAAGTGGATAAGTAGAGATATGCAGTGCGGATGGAGTATATAATAACAAGGTAAAATCTAAAGATGGCGAGGTATGTGAAGTGGCCTGTTGTAACTTACAAATTTGAGCTTGAAGGTCATGATAAAGAGAATTTAAGTCTTGATTACCAATGGATGAAACTTGATAGACATGATAAAATAAAGGTGGCATAAAGTGATTGGTAGGAGTAGGAAAAGAAATGAGAATAGTAGAAATAGGAGGAAGAATAAGCGAGGTGGTTGGGTGGTGTCCCCAAATTTCACCCAGAAACACGGGACTACCCATTTAAAAAAAATTGTTCTTTTTAAAATAATGGGTATTTTGTGATTTTATTTCTAGAATTCATCTCTATTACGTTAAAATATTCTTAGTGAATCATATGAGACAATTTTGACAAATACCCAGATGCTCAAACTCATTTTATCCCTCGTCACAGTTCTTGTAGGAATTTTATTTAATTATTTATTTAATAAATAAAGCCCCGTTTAAAGTAAATTGTGCTCCGGTTGAACCTGTTGAAGTTTTCCATGCCAGTATTCCCACATCTCAGTAGGGTTTTTACCAGAATGAATTCAGAGTGATTGTCTACAACTTCTGGCAACATTTTTGTTTTTATTTATTTCTTTTTGCGTTTGTTTTCGGTTTTCTCCATAGTTTGTCTGTTAAATTCCCCTTGATCCGGTCTTTGTTTTGTATAACCTGTTTAATTACCTAGAACATTTGGAAGTCATTTATGGCCTCAACAATGGAAGGAATCAGTCTTGGAAGGCAAACTTCTGACCAAAAAAGATGAATTTAAGTAGAAAAAGCCTCTCCTAGGCAAGTCACACTTTTTGGGATAAATAGATCTAAGTTGTAATGGGAATTTTGGCAGTGGTAGGTAGGTGGGAATTTCTTGCTGCCTAGCAGGTTACTTTTTCCCATCAAGTCAAAATCACTTAAGTTGTAATGGGAATTTTAGAGGTGGAAGGGGCGGGAATTTCTTACCTACCTTGCAGGGTGAAAATTCCCATTATAAAGAAAAAAATCACTTAAAGCACCGGCGAGAATTTCTTTCCTACCTAGTAGGCTAAATTTTCCCATCAAAGAGGTTTATTCACCCATGCAAGTCACACTTTTACAAAGAAGGCTATTTTCCATGCAAGTCACACTTTTTGGGAGGTGATTTAAGCTGCCAGTGGGAATTTCGGCAGTGGCAGGCAAGCAGGAATTTCTTACCTGCCTTGCAGGGTGAAAATTCCCATGATGAAGGAAAAATCACTTAAGTGAAAGATGGGATTTTTGAAGCTGCAGTGCAGGGTGGAAATTCCCATCAAGTTGACTTCCTATTTTTAGTTGTTTCCCTTGCCAAAAAGTGTGACCCACCTTGGCATTAAACCATGCATTTAATGATATTTATTAATTGTTTTTCTATCTAGTTTTGGCACCATAAATGGAAGGAAAGTCAATGCAAGTACATGAGCTAAAGAGAATTCAAGGATGCATGCTAAAAATAAATAAAATAAATTCATAAAAAAATCACAAGAAGCATGCATACTTGGGCACCCAAATTGGATGAATAGACATGACTTTTAATTAATTAAATTGCTAGAAATAGGGAAAGACAATTATTAAAAATAGCATGCAGATGGTTATATAAGCATGAGATGCCATAAGGGAGAAGAAATTAATTATTTTTTATGAAGTTTGCAGCCCAGACAGGTTTTGGCACCAAAGGAAGGAGGATTTTGCATTAAAGATTATTTTCCACTGCCAGGAAGCTTCCAATTTTGGCACCTAAGGTTGGAATAGCCTAATTTTTATCATTCTAAGTGTCTGCATGTTGGTATATGTGCCAGGTGAATTAAATAATATTTTTTTATTGCTTTGCATGCAAGCAAAGCCTCAAAATTGTAGGGAAGGAGCTTTATATGCAAATTTTGGTGGTAAAAATCAAATATTCATGTCATGGACTCCATCTTTGTCTGAATTAATTACAGGTATTCATCACAGGTTCTAATATCAGTGAAAGGAAGTTAAAATCAATGTCAGATACATTGAATATATCTTTTGAATCAGAAGAAATTGTTAGATCTGCACAAATTGATCTAATTACAAGGGATTTGACAAAATTAAAAGAAAAAGAGCTCAAACAAAGATTGTTTCAGCCATGATGAAGCGTGATGAAAGAGAAGGATCAACAGAATCATGCATAGCTTCCAGATTTGCTGATATCAATGATACAAACATAGGCCTTGAACCCATCTCTTATTTAATTGACAGATCCAGAGCCGGAAGAGCATCTCTGATGCGGGAAATTAAAAGTAATAGAATTATTCAAGCTTCAACATTTCCAGTCACAACTCAGTTTCTTGAATTTTTTATGGAGTGTGTAAGGTCATATCATCCTCTTTCTAGAACAATTCAAGATGTTCTTTGGAAAGATAATAATTAAATTTGGATGCACAATTTATTAATTATTGTCGAAGATTCCAAAATGCCCAAAGTGGTGATTGTAATCAACATGTTGGATGCTAACAATAGATGGGAGAAGCACAAAGCAGATTGCATGGGCATAATGAATAACAAGATACATGAAGAAGCCAGATATCCATCAAAGTTCCTAAGGACTCTTCCACGATCCAATTTGGTGCAGGAAGTTGATGATATTACTAAATTACTTTGTAGGTTAAATGGAGAAGCCAATACTCATAACTTCCGCTCATGGATGTATGCTTTCGTGAGAACCATTGAGATCAACAGAGCTGATTCAATAATCAATTGGGTGGAGATCATCAGTGACAACATCCATGAGTAGCTCGAAGTGTGAGGTAAAAATTCAGCTTCAAAATGACTTCATACCTAGTATATGCAGCAACCTTATAGGGTATATTTTCTAAATTGGATATACGAGGCATACTGTCGAAAGATCTTATTTTCGAGTGTTTCCCACAGTTCATAGTTCTTGAATGCTACAAGGATTATAGGGTGGTCAATGATGGGTTCTTCTATGGATTCATCTGCAAATTAAATAGTGATCTAAAGACCAACAAGGTGAGCAAAGAATCTTGGGAATTTGTGTCCTAGCATGGTTGTATCTTCCTCCAGTTTGTAGACTTCACATATCTTAGGGTCAGTGGATTTTTGGGAGAACTAGTTAAATTACCAAGGTATCCAAGTGAAAAATGGGTCATCATGGAGTTTTTCAAGAAGCTCATGGAGATGCATGACTTACCATCAAAGTGACACAAGTCTTCAGGTTTCTTTCTAGTCACAGTGGGTTATTACAGCTGCCAGAGCATCCATAAAGCCAAAGGAATCGAAGCAGGAATGTTTTCTGGATATGAGCATGAGTTCCTCCCAGCATGACTAAAATTTTATCCATATGGGAAAGTGAATAAGACAATCTCCCAGGAATATTCACATGTACCTTCATTGGAATACTTTTGGATGAAGTGTAGGAGTGAGTATGAAGTTAGAAAGAAATATTTTAGCAGGTTATTGGCACAACAAGTTTCTGATTATGGTTTAGCATGGATACATGTAGATCTCATGGATGATGGGCATGTGGTACTTGACACATACCATCAAATGGGAGAATATAAATATTCTCTTTAGGAAATCATATGTGATTTTCGAGATGATTGAGGAAAGGTCTTCCGCATGATTCAGTTAACACCTCAAAATGGTTATTGGCAAAGGGATATTGCCTAGGCAATCTTTGATGAATCGGATCACGGGTAATTTTATTGTAGAAGACTCTATAAAAATAAAGGACAAAGGTGAAAGTAGTAGGAGGTCAAATAAGCTTTAATTATACAAAGAGTCTCGAATCTTGGAGAAGGCCAATTCTAGAACTATCGTGTTAGTACCACTTTCAAACAAAGCTTCTCTAGTTTCTTCAACGTCAATTCATAGCACTTTAACATCCCTTGAACCCCAAGAAGATCTTGTCATCCCTCCATTGAATCCAACACCATTTGTATTTGCTCCTTAACCACTCAAATATTTACCTCTCCTGCAAAGAAGTGAAAGCACATATGACAAAGTTTTAAAAGAATTGTCTTTAGACAATTTAGAGGATGGAAGCCACAGAATCGAGACAAATTTGGATGCAAAAGATTACGAGAATGAGAGGGTGGTACACTCAATGAATTCTCATTCCTCGTTAAGTAATTTTTCATCATGGTTGGATTTGTAGATAGTTCCAGAAGCCAGAGAGGAGATCAACCGGAAGAGCATGACTTGTAGCTACTCTTGAGTTTGGGTGGAAAGGATAGAAGACCTAAAGTTTCCAAGGTAACTTCAAGGTTGATTATTGAAGAATCAGGGAAGAAGTTCATGAAGTTGATAGTTCCAAAGCAGAGGGAAAGTAGAAGGGAGAACTCACGGTGGTAGATATCTCAGTAACCAAAGTGCCACTAGGTTAGACTACCATGGAAGGATTAAAGCAAGATACACAGACACTAATAAACGCTTTATTCCTCAAGCTAGACAAAGAGAAGGAAAAGAAAACCAAACTTCAAGAGCAAGTTTCCTAGTTGTGTGAAATCATTGCTAAGGTTGCCAAACCTTCCTCTTAGCCAATTTTAGCACATGAGCAGGTGAGAAACCATCTGATTAAGGAGGTGGAGGATGTAGGTAATCAAGTCATAGCTATCAATGAATGGAAAAGCCAAATCATTCACCAAGCTTCAAAACAACTCAAAGAGGTACCAACTAGTCTGGAAGTTATGAAAGGTGCATTATCTCAACTAAAGCAACTAATGACAAGCATAGTGGATGAGAATACAATGGTTGAAAGTATAATGGAATTTTTTAAAAAATAAATAAGCTACCAGAGGAAGTTTTGATTGCGGAAAAACATGTTCCTGATGGAATGATTGAAAAGGGAAAACAACTTGAGTTTGCAGTTTCTTTCCGCATGGAGATTCTCAAGCTTATCTTGAAAAGAATATAGTTTCTCGAGGATAAGATATTTCCTTTCCTAGAAAATATAGTTGCTTTCACTGAGGAAGAAGTAGTTGGGGGTGTTTCTTCCTGTAGAAGAACCATTCCAGAAAAGGTTCCTACTTCTCTTGAAGAGTTGATTATGATGGTTTAAGAAAGGATTGATAGAGTTTTCAATACTTTCATGTTTAATTCAATAAACAAATTAATATTACTTCAATAAGATATTAAAGATTTCAGGCCTAGTTTGAAGGAAGTGGAAGTAAACATTAAAATTTTGTCCAAAGGATTGCTACAGTTTAAGACCAAGAAAGAGGTTGTTGCTAAAATAGATGGGAAATTGCTAAATTATATGTTCGACAAGTATATTCAATATCAGAACAAGAAGAAAGCGTAGGGTGTAACATCTGGCAGATCTTCTTTCTTCTCCTATTACTCTTATTCCTTATGTTCTTGGATGAAATTATAAGATTAAATTTATTGGTTTAAAAGTCATTACTTTGAGTTATTTGAAAAAGTTCTCTAAGATAAGTGGCAGATGTGCACAACTTTGGTTTAACCTCTAGATGCATGTCACTTAGAGAGGAATTCTAGGAGAAATATTGCTATATGTTCCCTTTACAACTTCCCACATGTTCTAGTTCAGTTGTAGTTTCCATTTGTAATTTCCCCTCTATACACTATAAATAGAGGAAGAGCCTACAAGAGTTACGAGGATCATAATTTGTAATCAAAATTCTTGTGTTCTAGACTTTGAGCTGAAATGATTGATATCTTTCTAAAAGATAAGGAATAGAGAGGAGGAATATTTCCAGAGAACTTTGTGTCAACGGTGCATTTGTTTCTTATTTATTTTTAGATCTTTGCATAAACTTTTTGTTATCTTAGATTTAGATCTAAAACTTTCCTTTGCTTTGAATTCTACATTTCAAGATCTATTTTTTTGATTATGTGCATATGACCAAATCATCAACTATTGGTTAGGCCTGCACATGTTTCTTTTCTTTTCACATTCAATTATTTCCCTCTTCTATATATATACATTTCTTACAATTGTTTACTTGTTACAAATTTTCTTAGCTATGGTCCATGAGCTATGCAGTTAAAGTAAAACCAACAAATAGATATTAGGAAATATAATTGAAAAGATCTTACATGGAAGCCTTACTGGTAAATGAGGGAGATTTATCTCATGAATCCCTAGGTTTTCAATTGTACGAGAAAATATAGCCAACATTAGGCAATAAAAGAAGTGGGCATGGCTGCAAAAGTGGTGAGTTCAGCCAAGTTAGTAGCTTCTTCCGAGAAATATGTAAAAATAAATATAGATCTTGGGGATGCTCAGCAAGGTGATCATTTACGGACTTAATATGAGCTTCAACAAATTTCTCATGAGAGTGAGCCATGGAAAAGGATAACAAACCCTAAAATGATAAGGTAAGAAGGAAGACCTTATAAGTGTGAATGATCGAGTCGAGGTTGGGTTCACAAAAATGATTAACTAAAATTGACTAATATGTAGTATGTGGGGATAGTTAATATAAGCTATGAACATCTATAAATAAAATAAATAAATGTAGTAAAGAAGTATATAAGTGACCAAGCAACTATGTAAAAGAAAATACTAACCCTAATGTGCAAGAGAGAAGAGGAAAGAACTCAACTAAATAGAAGATGCTTGTAGGACTATGTCATAAAGCTAACTAGAGAATACGGAAGATGGAAGAACCATGCGAAGCTCGAAAAGGATGGATTTGGAGTATCTGGCTGGACTAGAGCACCTTGAGAGGGACCGAGGCACATGTGGGCACTCTAGTCTACAAACTAGGCATCATGCTCTGTGTAAAATAATTGAAACTAATCTTCATAGGCTTAGTAGATACTCCAAAACCCTCTTTGTATGTCACATCAGATTCTCTACCCCTTACCAAATGTCAATGATATTACAAGATGATGAGAAGACCTATAAAAGACTAAGAATAAGTATCAAAACCCTAAAAAATGATGTAAATGAATGGGTCAAACTGACCTCAGCTACCACAATAATGGGCTTACTAATCGATCATTGCACTACATTTCTAACCCAAATGTAGTTCTAGTGAATGTGTACATAATGTGTCCTAGGCTCTCTTGTTCCAGTCACACTTTGTGAAGAAGCGAGCAAAAACTAAATCTAGAAAATTTAATAGAATATGTGTATAGAATATAATAGAATCCCCCCCCTATGAAGTGTGATGTAGATGTCCTAGCCGTGTGCCTTGTGATGGAGCTATGTGGATGCAAGTGATCTTTAATACAATAGATGGATGCAACTCTAGATGGATGATAGTAGTAAATGATGCTAGGCCCTCATTATGGTCTCATAACTTTATATTTATAGGGTTATCTTGATCTAATTTTGTAATTAACCTCGAAATGGCTGACCACCAAAAAGATAAATATCTCAAATGACTAGAAAGAGCCTAAAAAGTGGCACAAAAGTGCAAAAAGGACCGAGGCACCCCTGGTGGGACTAGGGCATCCATGAGCACCCCATTCAAGGCTAAAATAACACGGGATGATAGAAGGTGACTAGACATGTGGATGTAAAAGGTCGGTAATGATGAAATAAAATAAAATAAGATTTCCAAAATATGGGGGTTAATTAGTAATTTCTTCACTCAAGAACCTTCTAAATAATAGTATGAGACCAGGATTAAATAATGTTTAAACCGCATGATTATTTATCTACACTGGGAAATCCCGCGGGATGCGCCACTCTCCTTCAAATGCATTATGCATCCTCTTGTACCACTTTTTTGTGTGCTTCTTATAAGTGTTTGAAATCATGCCTTGGCATGTGAACCTCATAAACTTCTTCGCTAGTGACTTATTCTCCAAAGGGTACACCCACATCTTCTCCTTTGGCCCATCGGGCACACCAATTTCATTAAACACAATAAAAAGTAAGATGGATCCCAAAGTTATTTTGTCACCTTTATCAACCTAGATATACACCTCTTTCACTATGTTTTTGAAATGTATCTTGCAATGTTGTAGTAAGTTTTTTTCACCATTTTATGCGTTATGTATAACCAAAACTTGTTCACCTCCTTCCACCTCTCGAGGCATGACTTAAAACTACCCTTGTAGCTCGATCTTCTATGTTTGTGACATTAAATGCTCAAATTACCTTGTGATATTTGAATGCATAGGTTGTTGCCTCTATTCCATCATCATAAAAATGTCTCCTACAATTTCTACACCGAGTTGTGCAATCTTGTAACCTTTCCAATAAATTTTTATGTAATTATCATCCTTCTACCTAAAAAGTATAAGTAATCCTCATGTACGTGTGACATAAGACACTAGTACAGTTGCTCTGGATTTCCAAAGAATGAAATTTCATACAATTGCATCACCCTAAAACTCTCCAATAATTTTTAGATTGAATTATCCATTACTCTTTTCCCATCTGCAGTCCTTCTATTTGTCTTCAAGATGGTATCATCTTTTATGTCCTTCAGGGTTTTCTTAGTGCAGTAGTTGATATTGCTTATCTTGTACTTTTTCAACTGGGACATCCACAACCTTCCTTCAATCATCACCTCAGGGTATTGCATCTTCGTGAACCACTCCTGTGATGCCTCCTTTGTCATGTTCCCTAACCAAAAATTTCCTTAGTGCCATTGTTCTCGCTTAAGTAATAACGTGCTTTGAAAATTGTATTTATTTTACTACCTTACCCTTACACCCTTTGATCTCCTCTGTTGCTTCAAATACTTCATGCCCTAGCATCCCCTACCTAAAAATATGTCTCCTTGAAACCCTAACCTTGTGAAATTTCCTTCCTCACATGCCCAACTATCTCAAACACCTTTCCACGTGGAGCTCTGGTAATGTCGTTTCCCAAAATCACTGGTTTGCACTCGTCAATTACTTTTCGTACTTTGCACTTCCTCACACATTCATTCTACTCCACATCACGATAACTTAAAATATGCAAGGTAAGGAATAGGGTCGCATATGCTCCTTTTATAGAACTTTTAAATTTGTCTACATTAATTTCTCCTCAACTACCACCGTACGCGACATTAATTCCACTCTTTCACTCTTCCATTCCCTAGTCATAAACTTCGAGCATGCCCACTACTTCTTGGCCACAAACCTCCTTTCATGTGCTTCCCTGCTCCGAAGTACCTATCCACTACACCTCATACCAAGTAGCTTCTTATGTTTTTTCCTACCTTGTGTTACACTATGCATCCATCTATTTACATGTGGTCTACAATATGATCAAATTTATTTAAAACTCTCTTTGAAATCATCTTCACTCTGAGCACCTACAAAATTTTTCCCATGTGCACCAATTTGTATCAAGGAACCAATCACTTCTTCTTTCGATCCACCCCACACTAAAAGTATGTGTAGTCCTTTGCACATGAATCTAATAGATAATAATCAGCTCCCGAGAATGCACGCACGCTTATTACAACAAAAATTGAATGAAATTGAAAAATCATAACAAAAATGAAAGGAAACACACTAAAGGAAATGATTTAAAGGGAAATCTAATCTAAGTGGAAATACTGCCTTGTTACAAACACCAAGAATAATTATTTTTAGTAGGGCTTCATCCTAATCCCATCGAAGTAACCAAGCAATAGATTGCCATCAAGTTCCTACAGGTGACAAGTGCACGAATCAAGTATCTTCATTATAAAAAGGGTACTACCCAATGAACTTTCAATTTCCCTGGGTGGCACACAAACTTGGAGTCATAAATCAGAACCATCTATCCAAATTCAAACTTCTTATTCCGAATGTGCCTATCATGCCAAGATTTCTATCTCAATTATTCTATCTTCTCGTTCCATCAGCAATAGGGTGCCGCTCATCTAATTACATCAATTTTTTCTCTGTTATCCTCAATAAATTTTTCATCATCTAATCCTCATGTGCACACAATACGTAGGGATGACAACATGAACTCCACATGTAATAAAACCTCTTTTCTAAACACCAATTGAAAGGGTAGGGCCTTATTCAAAATGTTGTAGGTAGTCCTATATGCTGAAAGTACAACAAATAATTTGTCATACCATTATTTTATTCCAACATCATAGATTTTTGTCATTGTTTGTACCAGAATCTTGTTGAAAGCCTGAATAGTTCCATTGGCCTATGGGTGGTAAGGGGTGGTTTTATGGCATGCCACCATAAATTCTACCAATAATATTCTAATAGTTTCATTAAGAAAATGAGTGCCCTTATCACTTTTCAATCTCAACGGACATACATTCCTCTTGATAATGTTATCCCATAAGAACCTTGTTGTAGTTGTCCTGAAATTCTTTGTAGGTATTGCTTCTTCCCACCTTGTTAGATAGTTTGTACAAGTTATAATATAGTGCACATTAGTCCTACGGGCGGGTGGGGAAATATAATCTACAAATTCAATAGACCATTTCTCAAAAGGTTCAACACTTGCAATAGGCATCAAAGGCATATCATTTCTAGATCCAGGCTTCCCAAAGCATTGACAATGGACACATACCTTAACATATTATTTAGTGTCATTATATAAAGTTTCCCACCAGAGGCCAGCCATTAGAATCTTACATGCAATAACATCACTTGCATAATGACCTCCTGCAATTCCACCATGAGATTTTTCTATAATGGATTATCATTCATGCTCCAGAACACACCAGCGTAAAACTTCATCACGACCTAGCTTGTATAAATATCCACCTATCAATTGGTAAGGTGCCACGCATATTGCAAGTTGTTTCTTCTCTAATGTCTTCATTCCCTCAAGTTCTTATACAATGCACAAGAATACAGTAATTTCCTCTAGATTTGTGGGCACATGGTTCAATATGAATTTTTTTCATCGGGAATGGTGTCTTCAATGCTCTGCATGTCCTCACTAGAATTGATTCTTGATAAATGGTCAAGTCCTAAGTTTCTTTTCCCTAGTTTTACAATAACTGTAAACTGAAACTCTTGAAATAGTAGTATCCACATGCATATGTGCCCTTGTAAAATAGGCTTGTTGACCAAATACTTAAGTGTCATATGATCTATGAAGAAGATAAACGGTGTCACCAATAAGTATTTTCTAAACTTGTGCAAAGTCGTAAATCATGGACAAATATTTGTGCTCAGTAGTTGTATAGTTTTGTTCAGTTGGTGTCAAATTTTTGCTTGCAAAACAAATAGGGTGGTCTATAATTACTTCTCTTGGCTGTGCCAACACTACGCTAATTTCCATCCCAGAAGCATTAACATGAAAATGAAATAGTTTTTCCTATGAAGGAAATTGAAAAATAGGTGCGATGGTTAACATTTCTGTAGTGTTTAAAACTCATGTTATTGCACCTCATACCAAAGTAGAATTTTCCTTTTGAATTCCTCCAGGGGTGTAGAAATATTTGCATAGCCCTTAATGAATTTCTGTAATACCCTGTACATCCAAGAAATTTGTGTAATTCACTTTTATTGTTAGGTTCTTCCAATCCCAAGATCGCAACTACCTTGGCTAGGTCTACCAACAACCCTTACAAATAATATGCCCTAGTAAAGTTCTAAAAGGTGTCACAAAGATACATTTATTAATATTTAGAGAGATGCTCAACTACCTACACCTCTCAAACATAAGTCTTAAATTGTCATAATGATCCTTAACCAAACTATACACCGTCCAATCAATTAGATATACCTGTAAAAAACTTATGAATGAAGTCCTTAAAATAATGCACAATAATGCGTGAGAACATAGCTAACACATTTTTCAATCTAAAGGGCATTACTGTATATGAAAAACTTCCCCACTCAGTAGTGAAATTTGGATTTTTTCTGATCTTCTTTTGCTATGCGCACTTGATGATCTTGAAAAATCCATTAGTAAAAGAGTAGATCTCATGCCCTACAACTCCTTCCAGGATATCCTTTATGAATGGGGTGGAAAAAGGATCAATAACACAACTCTTTGTATTCCACATAGATCCTTATCTTCCCATCCTTCTTAATAATGATGACCATGGGAATAACCCATTCCAACTCCCTAATGGATTAATTATACTGACTTGAGAATTTTATCAATTTATTCCTTCACCTTGATGCACAAATTAGGATTCATCTTGTAAGGCCTCTTCCTAATCAAACACATGACTTCTTTAAGTTTGATTCACATCTCACCTAAAGAAGGGTGTAATCCTTTCAATTCATGATAGCCCCTTGGAAATAAGTCTTGAAAGTTGCGCAAGAGTTCAATAAATATTAGCCACTTCCTTCTTCAACCAAGTAATTTCTAATAATGACCTCTTTAGGCTCTGCATCTATTCCAATATTAACCTTCTTTGTTTTCATAGGCTCATGATATGCGCACATAGTTTCATTTAGTGTTTACATCACCTTGTACGTACCTTCAAAGTATGGTTAATATCCATATTATTATCCTCATCATCATCATCATCATAATTTATCATGCACACCAATTTACCCTTTTCCTTTGTTTCCTAGGCACAGACCATTTCTTATTCCTTAGTCTCTTCAAGGTCAAGGCACACCTCTAAATCCATCTCTCTAAACATGTCTAAAAAAGTTCCTCACCTTTGTGCTATATCCCAAAGTAAGGCACTTCATAATCTCATAGTGCTTCATTAACCAGAGGTTTAGTATAAAAGTAATCAAAAGTATGAATCATACCTGATGTCATCTCCTTCTAATTAATTGTTTCCCGTGTCAATTTTGCATGGACATACCATGCACGCACATAACTTCCTAGGGTGGCGTAGAACTTATGTACCTAGAGTGATGGTGGTAAGGCCTCCTGCCCCTCCATCCAAAGTCTCTCACATTCCCGGATGTGGTGCAAAGCAGGGGACTTCCCATAGAATTCACATATCTGAGAAGGTACATTACTCCTTATAAACCTAGTAGAAAAGGTGATTCTCACCTCTTGCCATTCCAATAGGTTGTCTCTGTGTGTGTCCCACCAACACATTGTCATCTCATGCAAAGCATAAACCATCATATTTATTCTATCACCCTCATCCATCCACTGGGCTTCCATGGTGTGTAATAATACATCAAGGTTCGCCTCACTAGTGTGTCGAGGTACTGGTTATAGCTTTAGAGCCTAACCATGCACGACCTCATCATGTGAGTCATTGTGTTCTTAGCCTCTTGTCCAACTACTTCATATGTCTCTTACACCCGGTTATCACAAGCAATACTTGTGGTATCACTAATTGACTGATCATCATCCCACTGTATCACTCTTTAGATGGCTCATATACCTAAAGGTCTCTGATTTTGTGTGCGTATATCATGTTCAAGTCTTCTTCACTGAAAGGATCAACATATGGAGCAACGTTTCCATCTGGTCAAGGTATATCATGTTCAAGTCTTCTTTGAAAGGATCATTATATGAAGCAAGGTATAATGATGTGTTCTTCCTTGTTCTCAAAGCTAATGTACCCCTTGTTGAAGCAAAAATCTACATTATTCGCATAACACCAGGGGCGCCCAAGTAATGCTAGGAAACTATCTACTTCAGCTAGCTCCAACACTTCAAAGTCCCTAGTAAACTTGGCTCCCTGAATTGTAATAGTCACATCCTTTAACACTCCAAGTGGCATGGCTCTAGTTCTATTTTCCATATATAAAATATTCAAAGAAGGTTGTAAGGGTGGTCTCCCCATCGATTCCAAGCATCCAACATGAGTACATTAACTTCTCGCACATGTATCTATCATAATATTTCTCAGAATCCATCCATCTATGAATGCATTCAATGTAATCTCCTTGTCATATTCATGATTATGGGGATGCAAATTTGCATAAAGTATCTAACTCTCACGCTCATTACTAGAATGCAATAATTTTTATCTCAACCAATCTCCTAACAAGGGGATTATGTTCTCCTAGTGAAAAATTAGACATAACTCTTTCAAATCATCAAAATCCTTCTATGGTATTTCAACCTTCTTTTCTCATTCCATCACACATGCCTACTCCTTCAAACTCTAAATATATCCTTACAGAACTCTGATAACATCCATAGTCTCCTAGTAAACCTCTTTCTAATGTGCAACATCATTTTACTTGACATTAATCACTTCTTCATTTATTATAGTTGGCTTATACTTTAGAGGTTCACAAGCATGTATAGCCTCAACGCATGTAGTGAAAAATAGAGGTTGTAATTTTGAATTCAGTCCAACCTTTGACATCCATTGATCTCCATCTGCACGTTGTATCTTAATCATAGTTTCTCCCCTGTCTTGATTTTGCTACTTTCTCATATAATCATATAAATATCTACATTCTTCAAGTTTTTGTTGTTTTCCACACCATTAGCAAATTAAATTCTGAGGGCATTCACTGATAATGATCAAGAGATAAAAAATTATAACAAGTTCCTCTAGGAAATCCTCCTCTTCCACCGCCACGACCTTGGCCTCTATATCCTCCATGAAAGCCTCTACTCTTGTTATCCCCATTATTGTGCCCTTCATTATGTTTTTCTCCTTGTTCCTTAGATCCACTTGCTACACTAGTCTAGCACACACCAGTTTCAATGGCTTCATGGATATGATCAATCACCCTGTAGTCAACAATCTCATGAGTGTGTGTTTTATAAATCTTAAAGTACATAGACACATTCTTCTAGATCGTGCACTATAAGAGGGGAAATCTTTTCGCATCATTTTCCAAGAGAAAAATATGAAAATAAAAAAACGTGAATCACACTGAATTACGAGGACAACTATATTTGGTATGCAGTCTATACACCATATCCCACTGCACGTCTCATGAGATGAATTTATAGAGAGCTTCTCCAACTATTTCAACATAGCTTTAATCCACACCTCTAAAAATGGACTTACCCTAGTGTCCACACTCCTAACTGCCTCAATGTGCAGAAATACTTCCAAAGCATCGCGTGGATCCACAAAGGTATTATGAGATAGCACCCTTCTGAATGGAGTCAAAAACCCACCAATAAACCACTATGCATGTTGACTAGGATGTATGTCATAAGATAGATTTTATAAACCTTGTTTAAAGTCCTTAAGTGAGATGATAATTTTCTGTTCAAAATCTAGAATATGGAACTCATCTAGAAACATAGAGTACAAAGCATAATAATCCAATGTACATCTTCTATTTGAAATGGTGATTCCCTTTTGTAATAACTTTGTGCACATGCTTTGCAACATATTCACTAAGTCTATATTCCTAGAAGTGGAGGGACTGTTAGTGCGGATTGCACCCGGATGCTTATCATTTCTAGTTTGATATTTGGACATCGGTGAATCACATTGAATCTTTTCCCAAGTGTGGGACTTACAAAAAATGGGAAAAGAATCCCCAAATTAAAGGTTGGTTCCTTAACTCCTCCGATCAGATGTATGACTTGAAAATTGCAGAGGTTTAAACTCAAAATCCTACTCTAAATTCCAAGGGGACAAGAGAGATATAGAATGCAAAAGAAATAAAACTAATACTAACAAGGTGATACACCAAAGGAGTGGTGAACATTTGGATTCTACAAATTGACACAAATCACGAAATGCAACAAAACATCATGCACAAAGCTGCTAAACTATAATGGAAGATCGAAATGAAGCAAAGCAAACAACACAAACAGAGGATCTGAAACTCATTCACAAAGCTTGCATTATCATTTCCAATATCAAAAATACATGCATTACAATAGAGAGGCAAAAAAATATATTTTAGTCCTAGAAGAGGTCTAATAATCCACAAAATCACTTTTAGGTGAAAGAGGGAGCCTCGCAAAACATAAAAATGTCCAACCCTTTTCAAATGAGCCAAATCGGCTTTTAACAATGAAAATTCAAGCTCGTAAAGGAGAAACATGGGAAAACGTGGTGGATGCTTCAACCACCAACCAAATTGCATTAAAATAGCATGGGATCCCTTACCAAAACATTCCCTGACATTTTTGACCATGCTGGGAGAGAATGCGAGCCATACTTCATTAAAAATGGTGGTTGAAATGTCAGTTTTGTTCTTTTCTCTATGCCAGAGGAATTTTCCATTTTTCTCTCCCCAAACTCCACCAAAACACAAAAATGAGCCCTCCATCATGTAGATAATTTCACCATATTTCCAATGCCACCAAGAACGAAAATCTGAGCCATGGATCAAAAGTTATGCCCTTCTGAAGATTTAGGGAAAAACTAGGGCAAATTTGAACTAGCGGGCCGAAAATTCAAAAATTTTCCCTCTTTTTTGATTTGGGAAAATTTCCCCAAAAATTTCTACCACACAAAGCTCCAAGGACACATGGCATGTTTTGATTGGTCATGGGATTTTCCCTGACCTTTTACGCCTTTTTGATCTTTGGAAAATTTTCCAAAAAGTTTTCGCCGCCCCGACGTTCCTGGGACACATGGCATGTTTTGATTGGTCACGGGGCGCACTTCCAAATTTTTCTCTGACTGTGTCCATTCCCCAAATGGGACATGTCATGCCCTAGCATTGGTGTGGGCCTGAGAAGTTCTTCTCCTCCATGGGAATGCCTTAACATTTTTTGCTGACCCCCTTGGACACGTGGCAACCGTTGATTGGCGTGGGCCTACGCGGTCGGGCCTTCGTTTCAATATTTTCCATCGCTTGGCAAAAAGGAAAATTTTCCTCTACTCTCCCACCACCCAAATGCTCTTGAGACACATGGTGCCCTCTAATTGGTCCTCAGGCCTACACTTCCGAATTTCCCCTTGCGCCAATCCTTGGAAATGTTTTCCATTTCCTTCTGCCGAGCCGAACCCCGACGCTCCTGAGGACACGTGGCCTCCTCCCATTGGTTGGCGGGCCTTGGGCCCAAAAATTTCTTTGTGCACCCCACCAATTTTTGATGAAATTTTCTAAGTTTCCTTCGCCCCCACCATTCCGATGCCACATGGCACATCTTGATTGGCCATGGGACTCTCATGGGAAAATTTCCCCAAAATCTCCGTCGGGCCATAACTTGAAAAATACAAGGAGTTAGGAGGAAAAATTTACCATTCTAGAAAGATGAGAAGATTCTCTATCTAATGAAACCATTTCTAGAACATTTTGAGTGCCTAAAAAGTAAAAAAATTCAACTGAGGCACAAGGGAGGGAGGAATGAAGGGAGTTAGCCAAAAAATAAGCAAGGGCTTATTTTGGATAACAATTTTGGCGACTCAGAGGGGTCATCTACCTGTTGGATGAAGTTACCAGTTGTCCTGAAGCAATCCATTGGGCATGGAGTCATAAAATTCTCTGCTTGGAACCCCAACTGATTAGAAAATTACAAGGAGGAATATTGTGAGAGTAGAATCATCACCTGATCTGGAACAAAGGCCTGCAAAACTACATGTTTGGGATAGCCACCTATGCCAAAGCACTTAGGGAAAGTAAAAACTAAGCTACAATGAAACAATGTGCACAAGCACTTGGAGGAATGGAAATCTAAGCTAATATGTACAAGGTAGAGAGTTTTCCTTTAGTAACAATGCTTTAGATGGATTCCATTCACTGGAATCTGTAGTTCTTCACCATCCAATGTAGACAGTTGGAAGGCATTGTTGTTCTTACACTTTGTGACCATGTAGGGGCCACTCCAAATGGCATCAAACTTTGAATGCCTTCCTATATTTTCTCGGTCTGCATCCCATTTCAACACTAGATCTCCAATTTGGAAGGTTCTAGCCTTAGCTTTCCTATCAAAGGTCTTCTTGATCAAGGCTTGATCCTTCTCTATTGCTTGGGCTGCATGCTCTCTAATTTCTTGGAGCTCCATCAATTTTGCATATCTCACCTCCATGGGTTCAAACTCCAACAATTCCAATTGCTTCATGAGTTCCAACGTTGGCACCTCAAGTGACATGGGAAAAATTGCCTCTCTTCCATAAACAAGCTTGAATGGAGAATTACTGTGGATCTCTTGGGAGTGATCCTATCAGCCCATAAGGCTGATTTCAATTTAGTATGCCAAGTCCTCTGATTTTCATCAAGAGTCCTCTTGATGATCCTTAACAAGTTCTTGTTTGTAGACTCAGCTTGGCCATTACCTTGAGGGTAATAATTTGATGAAGTGCTCAGATAAATTCCATTTTGACAGCCCATTTAGTCACCTTGGATCCTATGAATGCCAATGCATTATCTGATATTATAGTGGTAGGTATACCAAATCTAGTTACTATCCCCTCATAGAAGTCTAGAATGCTAGATTCATTTGCTTCCTTAAGTGCCACTACCTCAGTCCATTTGGTGAAGTAATCTGTGGCTATTAGAATCCACTTGTGTCCTTGACTTGAGTTTGGGTTGATGACCCCAATGAAGTCCAATCCCCATTGCATAAATGGTTGGTCAACTGAAATTGGGTGCAATGGAAGGGCAGCTAATCTCTCTTTGCCTGTGAAAAAGCACAACTCATGCACCTCTTGATCCATGCATAACAATCACTAAATACCTTGGGCCAATAGTAGCCAGCCTTCATGATCTTGAGGGATGTCACTCTTGGTGCAAAATGACCCCCAGTTGTCCCACCATGGAACTCTTCCAGTGTTCTATCAATCTGATTTGTTCCAATGCATCTCAACAACACTCCATTTACATCTTTCTTGAACAAAACACCATCAACAAGTGCATATGGGACAACTGCAATATGAAGTGTCTTATCTTGGTTTTGTTCATTTTGGAGGGCATAGGCATGTGTGTAGGAAGTGAATTATATCTTGAGTCCAACAAGGAGTGAGGACACCATCATTATCTTCTTGAACATTACCTTGTTCTTGGTTGTTTTGCAGCACCAAAACAACATCCTTTTCATTGCATGTTTCCATTGATTTGCTTAAGACCAGCTATTCACATAATCCTTTTCCTTGGACCAGCTTGGTGACCTTGATCTCAATGTCATACTCCATGACATGAGTAATCCACCCTACATGCTTTTCATTTAGGTCCTTGTTGAGGAGGAATTCCTTAACTCCCACATGAGAAACCAGCAGTTGAACCTTGTTGTTTGAAACTAGATGCTTAAATTTCTTCAAACCCCTAATCACTGCAAGAACTTACTTCTCAATGAAAGAATATCTCACCTATAGTCCTCCAGATTTGACTAAAGAAAGCAACTGGTTGCTTTGCATTTTCTTTGCTATGTTTTACTAAAATTACAGAGATTGTATCATCACCTCCAAATGCATAAAGGATGAAATCCTTGGAGAAATCTGGGTTAATGAGAGTTGGAGCTTGTGAGATAGCCTCCTTAATTTCCTCAAAACTTGCCTTACCTTCTGTTGTCCATTTGAAAGCCATGCTTTTCTTCAACATCATGGTTATTGGCTTGACAAGGGCTGCAAAGTCTGGCACAAACCTCGAATAAAATTGATCCTTCCCAAGAAACTTTGAAGGGACTTCTTGTGGCTTGGTAATGGTAGTGCTTTTATTTCTTCAACCCTCTCTAGATCAATTGATAATCCCTCTTTGAAACAATATGGCCAAGGAGCTTTCCTTCATGAGCTAGAAAAATACATTTTTTGGGATTTAAGGATACCCCAAATCTTCTACATCTTTGGAACACTTGTCTCAAATGGAAGAGATGATCTGCTGCACTTTTAGAAAAAATAGTGATATCATCTAGATATATCAACACCATCTTGTTTATCAATCCTTTGAATGCCATGTCCATTGCCCTTTGGAAGGTAGCTCCAGCGTTGGACAGCCCAAATGGCATTTTCCTATATGCATAAGTCCCCCATTTGGTGGTGAAGGTTGTTTTGAACTGATCCTCTTCCTTTACCATGATCTGATTGTACCTTGAGTAACCATCTAGTAATGAAAATCTCTTAGAGCCAGCAATAACTTGCAGAATCTACTCCATAGAAGGAAGTGGGTAATGATCCTTGAGAGATGCTCTATTCAAATCTTTGAAGTCTACACACAATCTGATTTCTCCACTCTTCTTTCTGACTGGAACTAAGTTTGCTACCCAACTAGAATGCTTGATGGGAAATATGATACTTTCCTCTATTAACTTATTCAATTCCTTCTTCATAAGAGGCTCCATGTGTGGATTAACTGGCCTTTGCTTTTTCCTGATGGGATTAGCACTTGGATCCAATTCAATGGTGTGTTGAGCTAGCTTGGGATTGAAACCCTTCAAATCCTCATAGCTCCAAGAAAATACATCAGGAAACTCTTGACAAAGTTACATAAACTCATACCTTTCTTGCTTGGTTACAACTTTACCAATTTGAAGTGATCTACCTTCTCCCACCAAGATGGGCATTGAATCTTCTCCCTTGACTTGGATGTTTTCTTTCTCTTTCCTAAATTGATCATTAGGATTAAAAATGGACTCCAAAGTGACAAGTCCTTTTGGTAGTTTGTTGGTTCTCAGCTGTACCACTTGATCACCATACTGTTGTTCTAATTTTTCCTAATTTTTGGCTGAGAACTCAACTTCTTCTTGCAAGAAATTGATGATTTGTTGATCATTTTCAAACACTTGCAAGCTTACATTATTGTTTGGCACTGAAGGCCTTACAATCACATGAATGTTTGGTTGTAATTTATCTTCCTTGATGATTTCAACAACATCAAAGGTTGCCCAAACTGCTGCAAGCCTATCAGCAACTTGGTTTTCTTTCCTAGGGATGGAATTGATGTTAAAGCCCTCAAAATATTCAATGAGGTCCCACACCCTATTTTTGTAACACTTGATCAGATCATTCTTGGCAGCATGCTGTCCTCTAACTTGGTTAACAATCAGCTCACTGTCACCAAAGACTTGTAGATTTTTATACCTCTTTTAATTGACCAATGCAATCCTTGTATCAAAGCTTCATATTCAGCAGTGTTGTTAGAGCATGCAAACTGAAACCTAAAAGCTGAATAATACTTAATACCTTGAGGTGAAACAAGCATTTCTCCCCCTCCTACACCTTGTCTACTTCTTGATCCATCAAAGAACAGCTGCCATACCTCATTATCATCCTTATGGTCTGATTTGGTGATGCTAGGCATAGGCTGATTTTCTTTATGTATTTAATAGACTCCTAGCTCAGATTCTTCTATTTATTGGTAGGGATCAAAAGCATGTACCTTGCTTACCCATTCATCAAGAGTTAAATCTGGGATGCTTCCAACCTTTGTATCAGATTCATCTGTGCTTGGATAATCTTCTTGATCAAATGCTGAATAGTTGGAGTTAATTGGGTTTGGAGTATGAGGCTCAATGTGAAAGTTTGCAATAGGCTCAGACCTGATTGTGGCCTTAGTTCCATATCTAGTTCTAAATAACATGTGTGACCAATCAACAGATAAGTAGCCTCCAATTTTAGCTATGAAGTCCCTTGACAAGCATAAGGCAAAGAGTGGTGGCAAATCTATTACTATCGACACATCTTGCAACACAGTAACATTTGGACATGCATGCAAAGTAAGATTCAAATCTCTCGATCATCCCACCATTGTTACTATTGTCCCATCCAGTTACACAACCCTTTGGATATGAATTCATATTGGAGACCCAACTGATCAGCTATTTGTTTGGGCATCACTGAGCTACTTTGCCCCAGAATCAATCATGCAATTGTGTACTAGTTTATCCCCAATGATCAATGAAACATAGAATGGAGGGGCTTCAAAATTTTACCTTCTTTGTCCTCCATGATTCCCTTCAGGTGGCAACATTGGTGAGTACCTTCTCTTGCATATGAACTTGTTGATTTGAAGTTGACCAATTCTTCATGGCAGCTTGTAGGAGATCTCTTTGGCTTGGAATGGATAATGATTCCCACATAGATATATTCACATTTGTCTTCTTCATCTAATCAATGATGCTAAATGGGGATGAAACATCTCTTTGCTGCCCCTTGGTCTACACATTCTTTTCTTGCACGTGGGCTGTAACAGTTGGTATTTGAGCTGATTTAGAAGGTGGCTTGGGCTGCCCTTGCATGTTTGGAACTACATTTTCTTACCAACACTTTGGAGAGTGATGGAAGGTTGTGGATCACCTGGAGCCAATGACTACCCCTCACCAATATTCCTCTTTTTTGATCTTGTATTGGCTGCTATACTCTGAGACACTGCTTGATTCATACCACAAAAATCCTCAGCCTGCCAATTTTCTAATGTAGTCTCATTTGGAGCTGCACTTTGCAGGGATGTTCCTTTTTGTTGGTTTGTTTCCTGGCTCACTTCACTCTCTACGCCAGTTGTTGTCACCATCAAGGCTTAGTTCAAAGCACCATGAAGCACACATAGATTGTTTGTGAGGTTCATTGCATGGGAAACACCAATCATACTCTTGTGCCATATTATTTTGCACTGGCACTAAACCTTTAGAGGCAGATGCAACATTGGGATTATAGGGCTGAAATGGTCTATTGGTAGGAGGCCTTGTTTGATTTTGATTTGCAGCTAGGTTGGGTGGTCTATTAGGCTGATATGGCTACTATTGGGCTGAGCTTGAGGTTGATAAGATGGTCTAAAACTTTGGGCCTGCTGCCTCTTGAGTGTAACTAGCTCATTGCCCAAATTTTGCAATTGTTTCATGACTTCTTGAAGTTCATTTGAAGCACTAGAGGATGAAGTAGAAGTTTCATTTGAGTTCTGATTTCTAGGAGTGGGGATAGGAGCTATAGTAGGTGCTTGACTAGTGCTTGGATTTTCCAAATTTGGGTATAAGGGCATGGGAGGCCTAGGAGCCAGCTTACCAGCTTGAATTAAGCAATTCTCAGCTCTAATGGCAATGCTATAAGCTGTAGGTATAGTTGTACCTCCCATGGACTGAATTAACATAGAAATATCAGAATTTAAAGCTTTGAGATAGTATAGAAAAGCACCTTCAGCTGTTGGCTTTACTGCCACTAGAATTCTATCCCAAGTCCTTTGAAATATGAAGTTGAAGTCTGTCAGCTGCTCATTGGGAGCTCTCTTGATGGTTGTCAGTTGTTCCAAAAGAGACAAGTTGTCCCCTTTTCTCCAAACTGCTCATGGAGGGCTATGCATAACTGATTCCAATTTTGGATTGAACCAGCCCCAAGGCTTCTAAACCATTGCAATGCTTTCCCTTTGAATGAAGATGCTAGTAATTTGACAACAATTTGCATCTCAACAATCTCATGGATTGCACAAACATTAGCAATGTCTTTAACATGATCACCAAGAGTGGTATGATTTTCTCCAGTGAAATATGGAATGTCTTTAATGCTACAAATGGAACTGGATTTTGTGCATTGAGAGAAAGTGGGCTGCTGCCAGTGAAGTTAACATAAGGGTTGGGTTGTGCCATTTTGATTGGCCTAAGAACCCTTGTTGATTGAGTGAAAGGTCTAGAAGGTGGAGGAGTTGATAGAGTTATGTTTGGTGGAGATGGAGACCTTTGAATCCTCCTTCCTCTATGCCTTCTTCTAGGGGATAGTTGTAGATACTCAGACAACCCTTCTTCTCTGGCTTTTGATCTTGTGTTGATTCTTCTCATGAATCTTCAGACTATGACTGCTGAAACCAGTTGATTTTTCCTCTTTGGAGCCACCAGATGTGTAGATCAAGGCTCTTTTCAAGCATGAAACTTTCAAAAATGCACATCAACTTGTTGCAATGAAGATGAAGACCTCTAAGGTCCCACCGGGTATGCCAAAACTGTTAGTGCAGATTCACAAAGCACCCCGGATGTTTATCAGATTTCTAGTTTGATATTTGGACATCCAGTGTGAATGCACAACATTAAATCTTTTCCCCAAGTGTGGGACTTGAAAAAAATGGGAAAATAATCCCTAGATTAGAGGTTGGTTCCTCAACTCCTCTGATCAAATGTATGACTTGAAAATTGCAGAGGTTTAAACTCAAAATCCTACTCTAAATTCCAAGGGGACAGAGATAGAGAATGCAAAAGAAATAAAACTAATACTAACAAGGTGATACACCAAAGGAGTGGTGAACATTTTGCTTTGAAAATTGACACAGATCACTAAAATGCAACAAAACATCATGCACAAACTGCTAAACTGTAATGAAAGATCGAAATGAAGCAAACAACACAAACAAAGGACTGAAACTCATTCACAGAGCTTACATTGTCATTTCCAATATCAAAAATACATGTATTACAAACAGAGAGACAAAAAACATATTTCAGTCCTAGAAGAGGTCTCATAATCCACAAAATCACTTTTTTAGGTGAAAGAGGGAGCTGCAAAACATAAAAATGTCCAACCCTTTTCAAATGAGCCAAATTTGGCTTTTAACAATGAAAATTTGAGCTCTCGTAAAAGGAAAACGCATGGGAAACATGGGTGGATGCTTCAACCACCAACAAAATGACATTAAAATAGCATGGGATCCCCTGCTAGACCATTCCTTGACATTTTTGACATTTGGGAGAGAATGTGAGCCATACTTCATTAAAAATGGTGGTTGAAATGTTAGTTCTGTTCTTTTCTGCATGCCAGAGGTGTTTTCCATTTTTTCTCCCTAAACTCCACCAAAACACAAATATGAGGCCTCATCATCATGTAGATAATTTCACCATATTTCCAACACCACCAAGAACATGAAAATATGAGCCTTGGATCAAAAGTTATGCCTTTATGAAGATTTAGGGAAAAATTAGGGCAAATTTGAACTGGCGGCCAAAAATTCAAAAATTTTCCTCTTTTTTGGCTTTGGGAAAATTTCCCCAAAAATATCTACCACACGAAGCTCTGAGGACATGTGGCATGTTTTAATTGGTCATGGGCTTTTCTCGACCTTTTATGCCTTTTTATCTTTGGAAAATTTTCCAAAAAGTTTCGTAGCCCCGACGTTCCTGGGACATGTGGCATGTTTTGATTGGTCACGAGGGCACGCTTCCAAATTTTTCCTTGACTATGTCCATTCCTCGAATGGGACATGTGGCACCCTAGCATTGGTGTGGGCCTAACAAGTTCTTCTCCTCTGCGGGCTTGCCTTAACATTTTTTGCCAACCCTGGACACGTGGCAACCGTTGATTGGCGCGGGCTTGTGTGGTCGGGCCTTCGTTTCAATATTTTCCATCACTTGGAAAAAGGAAAATTTTCTCTACTCTCCCACCACTCAATGCTCCTAAGACACATGGTGCCCTCCAATTGGTCCTTGGGCCTGCACTTCCGAATTTCCCCTTGCGCCAATCCTTGGAAATTTTTTCCATTTCCTTCCGCCGAGCTAAACCCCGATGCTCCTGAGGACACGTGGCCTCCTTCCATTGGCTGGCGGGCCTTCAAGCCAAAAATTTCTTTGTGCGCCCCACCAATTTTTGATGAAAATTTTCTAAGTTGCCTCCGCCCTGTTGTTTCGATGCCACGTGGCACATCTTGATTGGCTGCATGGGACTCTCATGGCAAAATTTCCCCAAAAATCTCTGCCGGGCCATAACTTGAAAAATAAAAGGATTTAGGAGGAAAACTTTAGCATTCTAGAAAGATGAGAAGATTCTCTATCCAATGAAACCATTTATAGAACATTTTGAGTGCCTAAAAAGTAAAAAATTCAACTGAGGCACAAGGGAGGGAGGAATGAAGGGAGTTAGCCAAAAAATAAGCAAGGGGCTTATTTTGGATAACAAGGACATATCGTAATAAACTCGTTGAGGATGATGTGGGAATTTTCCTCACAATCAGAACCATAACCACCACCAGTATTTCCTCTACCACCAAAACCACCTGATCCACTCGATCGACCCTCCGATCCACACGATCCTCCAGTGAGCGGGTGTTAAACTAGTGGATGTATTCCTTCTTGCATCCCAACAATAGTACTAAACTGAACTCCCATAGTCTAGAAAATTTAAGTAGTTTGAGACATGTTCCAATATTATACACACCCACACTCTATCTTGATGATGCACCAGAAAATATTCTTCCAATTGAGCCTCTAAACAAAAAAATATAATGTATGTACTTCCATAAATGAATGTGTTGTATGATGTAATTCTATATTCAAAAGAAAATGATATCTACCCAAAGCTACTAGATTACCTACACTCACTGTTGATTAATAATTACTTTTGGAATTGAAAAACTAGGCACAAGGGCTATGTCACCCGGTGGGATCATATTTGTTCCTACGGTTCTCAATATTTCCTCTTTTTGCATGCTCTCATTAGATTCCGAAGGGGATTTTCTACTGTGATTTCCTAAGTGGGGAGAGCTTGATGCTCCAGCTCCATGCCTTCCATGTGAGCTTTAAATCCTTCCCTAGACATCATCCTCCACAAATACAAAGACTCTTCAATTTCATGTTGCTTCTCTAATTCCTCTCCCATGCTTAATTATACTTAAGCCACCTTTTTCTCTCTACCTTTCTGCTGTAATGTCTACCATCTTTCACCACACCTGCTTCTGCCTTTGTGTGCAATGGTATGTTTAGCTATCCATAGGGACGTACTCTAAACTCAACACCACCATCAAGATCTTAATTTCCAAAGGAATCGAATATATGTTAGATCCTCTTGGCTTGCACAAAAATTCAAACTTAGCAACCTCCGAGAAAAGAATATGTAGACACAACATACTCCAAAGTATAACTGCACACAACACCATCCCACCAATGATCTACAACACGCATCTAAGGTTCATCTGCATCAAACAAATCCTAGTACTCTTCCTGCGTCCAAACCCTTGGTCTGTAACTCTAACTTTTCTTTGATGCATAGGTGACAACCACTCGTACAACTCTATTGGAAAGTAAAAAAAGAACATTTCATAGAGTTCATGATATAGATTATCTTCCACCCTCTGTGTTCATTAAAATTAGGTCCGAGAACCATATCTTCATGAAAACTGATCTTATCTGTCGATTACCCAATATTCAATGGCCGCAAGAGTCAATCGATATGCCATCATCATGTAACATCATGGAAAACAGTTTGAAAAGAGGTCTCAAAAATAGAAACAAAATGCGAGTCTTTATTTTTATACCCAAATGCTAAAAGGAATGATAACCAAATCCTACCAAGCCAAGAACACGAGATGCTAATCAAACACCACAATCAATAAGATGAAAGCAATTCGCCAGAATAACTTTACACAAAACCTTTGCAAACAAATGAGCAAAGCAATATCATATATTATTATGGAACTCAATGCAATACATTGAGAATGGGCCTTGCTTAAATAGGCAAGGAATAATAATCTAAGAACTAGTCAAGGTCGTAGATCAAGCCATAAATAAAGGAAATAACTAGTCATCAAAGAACTAGTCAAGACCATAGATTTAGGAGAGAACTAGACATCAAGGATCTAGTCAATACCATAGATCAAGGAAAGAACTATACCTAACAACTAGATAATATATCCTAATATCTAAATAAGATAAAAGAAATATCCACACACATAAGTGGGTGAGGATAAATACAAAGGATAAATACAATAAAGGCAAATAAAGTACCTAGGTGAACATGAGCTAAGGTAAATACCTACTCTAACAAATGCCTAGGTATGCTTTGGCACTTCACTCGGACAAATCGAGTGCTCACCCAAAGCACAAAAAAATACCAAGTCCCTCTTTTTTACTGTATTTCCAAGGTTTTAGCATGGATGTTCATAATAACCATAATCAAATTGTATATCCCATCAGAATCACCAAATCCATGAACCCAAATTGGAAACACATGTAATAAAAGAACATATAAATCACATAAGGATTAATATCAATTTTACCATACAATAACCATGAATAGAGACATCAATGACCAAAATCCATCCACAAAGATCCATCATATTAATTCATCACAAATAGTAGTTGTATACATCATTAACACCATCACAAAGTCATGTGTACGAATCATACCAAGCAACATAACTTTGTTACAACTCAAAAACATGATCCTAAATAGTACAAATCAATACATATATATATAGGGGTGGGGACTTTCCCTTCACCGCCCATGCACTCTCAAAATAGGTTGCATGCTCAAAATAGCCATGCACCACTATAATGACAACTATGAAACATGCAAGCTTCACTAATAATATATTATCTCTATATTTAAATCCTAATCTAATCCTATTATTAGCTCGAACTCTGCATGTCCCTTGATCTTCCACTTTCTCTCAAAATATCCCTTGCTTATCCTTGAAGTATTCATGCCTTTTCCTATTCTTAGCCCATGCCATGTAAAATGGCTAAGTCTCGAACTTTGTCTTACCAGGGCATGAATCCTTTGGGCTCAAATCACAACCTTCTACACCTATCCATGTGCCCTCTTATTTCATGCCACTATCATATGTTCCTATGATACTTAGTCATTATTTCAAAGGGGCAACACTTATCATCTCAATCTTGATGAAAAGTCTTTGATCTCATCGAGTGGTGTGAGGAGATACTAGATGTCGGCAAGTCTGAATTACAATAATATAGGATTCATGATGCAAAGTATGATGAAAATATTATAGGACCCTTAATGGAAATATTGATGCATGTTGATCACAAAATGAAATGAAAATCCAATATAGATCAAAATCGATAGTTGAAGTCAAGATCAATGAAAGTATAATCTTCAATTCTAACACAAAGCCAAGTGAAGCGCAATAGAGGGACAAGAAATTCACTTTATAGGGGTCTATATAGGAGAATGTGCAAGGAAAGATAACAAAAGGTGGTTTCCAAGGTGGAAAGAGGAACATGGTATCCTTCTATGGGACCTACTATCCTAAATGGAAAGCTCTCAAAAATAGTTCACGACACGAATATGGCCATAAGGCAATGACTAAAGAACCTAGAGTTATTCAATATTTGTGATATGTCTAGATCTCACTCACATTATTCACTTGAAACCCAACAACACCTTTAGTGTAGTAAAACCAATAACAACGCTGAATATGAGGCATGAATTTTTAAACCAAAAGTTTAATTTTGTGCAATGATTTTCCCCTCTACCATTACTTTCTATATGTTTATGGATGTTGGTGTGTCAATATGTGGAATTTTAACACTTGGTATTCCAATTTGTTGCATGCAACATACAAAATGCACATGTCTTTTAGTAACTCATGTAATTTAATGGACACATTTTCCTCTATTTTTTGTATTCTTTAGATGTAAATGCCCCTTTGTAGGCTTCATATTTTCATATGCTCTATTTACTTTATTCATTTTTACATGGTATGAAATTTACATTTGAGCCTTCCATTCAAAGAAATCATGGATAGACTAAGACTCCATATTGTTTATTATGTTGTGGAGTACAAATCACTCTATAATTTACAAGGAATTTTTTTACTAATAAAACCATCAAAGTGTATCATATAATGTCTAGATGTGAAAGGGATTCCTCATTTTCTTAATTTAAGATCTGATGTACTTACTTTGGGTTTAAGAAATTAATTTCGTGTGAATCTTATATGTGGAATTTTTGAACAAAAGAATTAGTAGCCATATATAAGCCAAAAGGTTTTGAAATTCAAGCATCTTGGATCTATGCGTGTTCATAAGGAGAAATAAGAGAAATATGATGGCTTGATTTTATCGTGAGTAGGACATATCATAGTGGTTTTAGTGATGTGGACAAGGTATTGATAGATAAAGATATATTTTCATATGTATACATCGTTGAAAAAGTGCCAAGTATATGTGGGGAGGTATATACATTGAAAAAGACATACATAGACAATGAAAAGTGTGCCAAACTATTAACATCCATGATCACTCAATCCAAACCATCCCACTCTCTTACCAATGTCAAAATGACCCACCCCAATCCAATTTGGCAACACCTTTAGTGTAAAAACTAAAATATTAGGATATACATAGAATTTCAAGAGATAAAGTTAAAAAATTCAATTGTTTGAGATAAATATGGAAAATGAAAGACATGTTCCTATCGGGAGAGATAAATTTAGAATTGTTTGAATGATTTCTCATAGTGAAAATTGTATAAATATAGGGAGAGAAAGTGGTTAAAAAGTAACCTCATGACATGAAGGCATAATTTCCTTATAATAAATATTATTTTATGCTAAAATTCCCCCTTATTACATTATTTTTACAAATGTACCCACAAATAATCATCATCTTCTTCAAATTCATCATCTTGTTGAGTTGCGATGTTTCCTTTTAGCTTCCTATGGAGAGAACATTGTCTTGATTTATTTTAACCTCTACGATCACAAGCTCTCTCGTTTATCAAAATCATGGATGAAGAGGTGAGCTCGGTATGCTCATGTAGTGAAATGTGAATGCTCCTGAGGGAAATTGATATCACATTCATTATTACATCATAACCTTCTTCAATCTTAGTATGAATCTTCTTTGTTGATACATCCAACAAGACACAATCTATTATGTCATCAAATCACAAGTTTTGGAGGCTTTTAAGCAATGTAGAGTAGATACAGGTCCTCTCTTGATCTTGAATTTGGTTCTCTCAAATGTTGTGCATCTCGTATGGTTTCTTGTAATGTTGTTAACATCTCCGAGCATGATTTTCATGCTCTAATATTGTGCACGGGATCATAGGTTAGGTTTTCATGTTCCTCGCTTATACCTTTATAGAAAATTTGATGGAAATTTTTGGTTTTTGAACATGTGTGTTGTTCTAATTCACTCAAATAATTTCCACACGTATATTGATCTTTTACATGTTGTTTTATGGAGAAATGATGAAAGCAATGAATAGAACACATAAAATTATCTTTTTATATTGGAAGCACAATCAATGAGAGGGATTTGAATTAGTGAGAAATAAAAAATTTCATTTACTTAAGAAATTTCATCCATTAACCATTAAGCATGCATCCACAAGAACATAACCATAAAAGATAAAATGAGAGCAAATCAACAAAATAACACAAGATGTAAGTGGAAAACACTCAAGGGAATAAAACCAATTGAAACAAAGCTTTATTACAACAATGAATCAAATTTAGTTGAGCACCAACTCAACAAGGAGCACCAACCCCTAGTTTTAGTAGAGCACCAACCCTACGGGAGGCACCAACCCCTAGATGATTCAACGAAAACGAAAGTCACTTGGTATGTTTATCACCTCTAAAATGTTTCACTAACAATTGATGATGACAAAATGAAGCTCACTTTCCTTCCTCCTTCAAATCTTCTCTCTAGGTCAACTTGCTCATGGGATTCTTCACCAAGATGATTAGGCCTAATGACCTATCTATTCAAAAGTTTTACACACTCTAGAAAATATCCACACACACTCTACCCTCTCTATATTTTTACAAATACCTCTTTCACTTCTAGAAACAACCCTTTAGCTCACAATTTTCCTTACTTGCTCAACTAGCTCAAATGAGCTTTACCAATTGCTTTATATACCTAACTTATGATGCTAAGACATGTAGGTTAGACATCATAGGATAAATTCACTTAAAAAATCATACAAAAATCCTATAAAAAAATGAAAGGGACCATATAGGTTAGAAATAACATCTGGAACCATCATCTCTCCTTTAGAACTCAAGAAGCCCTAATGCACTCAAATAGCCTACTCGCCAAAATAGAATGTTCTTGAGAAAACAAAACCTTCATAAAAACTTGGAAAAGGCTTAGACATGTTTTATAATTTCATTAAAAACCTCCAGAAATATCGAATCACCTAGCACCATCATGTCATGCAATGACACCACCAAAAGGAGTAACCTTCTTCATTAGGTCTAAGACCTACAAAACTATTCTTTAGAGATTGAAGTTAAAAACTCATGAAAACTCATCAAATCTGAAAGTGTGATATAATAAAGGAAATATAATGACCTCATGGTAATCATCGAATTCTCACAATACCAAAAATTATACTAAGACACCACTAAACCACCTCTGCAACCAAGTCGCATGAAAGCGCCATTTTTCCCCAAAAATGAGTCTTGAAAAATGAACTTCAACAAACCTCCTAAGGGATCAAAATTGTTCTGAAACCTCTCCAAACATGAATTATAGCTCCCATAATTCCTCCAAAATCAATTTATTCACCCGTTCCAATGCAAAATCTAAGAGAAATATCAAATTCTTCATAAAATTTCCTTTTTGAGTTGGTTCCACACACAGTCAAAACACCTAACTTATACCTTGAGAAATATGGAGGAGTCCTCAACAAACTCCAATCATCATACTTGATTAAAAAATCAATTATGGGCCACTAGGAGCAATTTCTTCTTCATCTCTTCATACCTAGGGTTTAAAAGCACTTTACCTTGTTAACAATTGTTCTTTACATAAATAAATAAATATCATCTTCAAGATCCTTACATAGATCAAACTTGCATCTATAACTTAAGAAAGAGAATGAACACACATACCTTTTGACTAGTGATACATTTGTAAGATGAGAAGTATTTTATTAGTAGTTATTGATGGTGATTCTACTTCAAGAACACACCAATCATTCTTTCAAGTAGTATATGCCTTCTAGAATCCTAGAGAAGGAACATCATACTTGTTAGGTCACCTTAGAATGATAGATAGTAATAAAAGAAGCATGATGATTCTATCCTTTCTCTTATTTCCCTTGAGACCTCATCAATCTTCTTAGATGAACTTCTTGGTGTAATAACCTCATTTCCTATGTCTTATTATTTTGAGTGGATGTGACAAGCATACATGATGTATCTCGATATTTTTTCTATCACTGTTAGGGTTAATATTTATTCTTGGATTTAATTAGGCTAGTCTACTTTCGTATTTTCATGATCATCATCATTTTATACCTTTCTTGAACTTTCCTCTCTTATGATTCTCATTGATTACATTATCTCTTTATCATTTGTCCATACTATTTTCTTATCATTCTTTGCTTCCTCGACTCTAGAGTTGGTTTTCTCAACCTTGTATGTGTACTTTACCTCCTTCTTTATAGAGGATCTATTAGGAATTCTTGGCTTGGACTCATTATTGGAATTTGTTTTCAATTTAAAAACGCTTTTACCATGTCCTTTTAAAGCATGAATTCTACCGTTATCCCTATAATGTTCATTTAGATGAAAATGTCTTACGAAATTTCCTTGTACATGAAAACTGAATAACATTGTTCTTTCTTATGGATTAATGTGGACTAATATTCCACCCAAAATTGGTAGCTTTATGAACAATACACTTCTTAGCAAAGTTCCCAACCTTATTGTAATTGTAGCATACTATCTTTTCATGCCTCTTGAGTCTTATTCTCTCCAAGACTAACTAGATGGTTCATCTAAGCAATATTTGGTAGTATGTCCCTTTTCTTGATAGTTGAAATAGGTGATGTTCCTTGAGTACTCATCTCTAAAATCTCTCCATGGATGTTCATCCATGACATGATTTCTACATTCCTTAGCTCTATGTCCAAAATTATGATAGGAAAATCAATAGCCATTAAATGTTCTTTTATACATGGATGCATTTGGTTTCCTTACTGATTTAGTCCTTCTTGAGTTTTTTTGTCTTATTGAACTAGTATGGTCATCTTCACACTTCATTATAGGCTCTCTTATGAAGCCTAGACGTATTTTGTCACATGCTTCTCTTCGACTCTCTAGAATTTCATCAAGAACTTCATTACTCTTTTCATCCTTTCCATACATTTTTATTCTATTGTTTTCATCTTCTAATTCATACTTCAAGCCACTTTTCATACCCACATTTTCAACACCAAAATACAATAGTAAAATTATCTAATTTTTTTGTCTTTAAATGCTCGCTACACAACACCACATGGGCTCCAATAAAGAAACTTAACATCACATAAGACACTTACACAAAACATCAACCCACATAGACAACATGATAACACCATATACACGTCAATGCCACACTTTCCCTAATGAACAAATACTAGAAATGACCCAACCACAAAAGGGACCCAAGGATTGGAAAATCCACAACACATCATTACCATGGTTACATCTTAGTTATGATTAAAATTCCAAGAGCATTTATCGTGTAAGGATAAATTCTCCTTTTCACCTACATATTCTTAATTTCATTTAACATTCAACTTACAATATGAACACTTAATTTGGATCTTTCTCCCTTACAATAATCTCCATAACTAAATAATTATTTTCCACATTTCAAAACACATACAAAATTCCTAATGCTCTCATTCTTATGTTAAGGTTCGCTTCTCAAAACGTTTATTCGATGTTTAAATTTTACCCTTGTTACACAAGGGGAACTAACATGAAGTCAAGGAAGAAATATTAGGATTTAAGGGAGATTTAGATTCAAGATACCTCTTCCCATAAACATCCTTCCATTACAATACCTTTATTTTCTTGTTATAGTTGTTATAGTTCAATAACTTGTTTTAAATCCATTCAACATTTTCACATAATGAAATTTTAGTTATATATTTATAGTTAAGAGCTTATGTTTTCTCGAAATTTTGATCTCACCAAGAGAAATTCATATTCATTTTTTTAACAACATGAAAATGTGTAGTTAATTTGTAAGGACTTCAAGTGTTACATTATTCTCAACCCAAAATATCATTTACTCTCATACTCTTTACACTTACATCACACTTTGGTCTCACTATTGGCATTTTTAGAACAATTGTAATTCATATAACACTTAGTTAACTCTTAGGGATTAGAGTATAAGGAGAACAATCTCACATAAGGCAACTTATGTCATTTCTCTTAGACACTCAAGTATAAATGTATATTACAAGCGAGACAAAAAAATCTTATGCTTTTAAAATTTCTTCCAAGGAACTATTTAAACCGTTGGGTTAATATGCATCAGCATTTCTTTCACCAATACCCTTAAGAGAGGCTCCACAATCTATTAAATTCAAAAGCATCCATGGATGGGGGGACTGTACCCTATGATAAGCACATGGTAATCCACTATTACACATCAAGGGACACATTAATCTAAGAGGGACAAAATGAGTTCAAAAATAAAATTCAAAATAGTTTACACATTGAAAATCCTTCTAAAGCAATATTTAAAATCATTGGTAACCATACTTCATATCTCTTCTGTCCATTAACATCATGAGAGGTCACATGAACTATTACATTTATTAGTGCTCGAGGGTTTTTACACCCTACCACAAAACAAAATAATAGTAATAAAATGTTCCTGTATTGTAAAGCCTTAGTGCCACTTGAGGTATTCCAAGACTACATTTTCTCACTTTCATTTAACACTTAGCTTATAAAGGGTTCCATTAGGTTTGGCTCGTTTATTTGAATGCCAATAAAAATATATCACTTGATTGTTAATTTGAATTATCTTAACATGTACACATTTTAAGTTTGATTCTCAAATGAGAAACTATTTTTCTCAATCACTTGTTCTCACATGGATAAATTCACATCTACTTTCACATCATAAGAAATATTTATTAATTTGTGATTAATCTCCACGAAACTTAAAATTATTATGCTGATATCACAAGGGTGCATTATCAAACAAGGCCAAGTTGTAAATTTTCCTTTATAATTAAAAACTTATTAGTGCATTATTGCATAACCTAACTGTCCTTGTGGTCTCAACCACTGTTCATTATATTCCACTTCTAATGTTGTTTATTCTCTAAAATAACCATGATATTTCAAGCTCAACATGTCATCTTGTATGCCACTAAAGTGATGTTATTCCTCGCACTAAGGCATCCTACGCACTTTCATTCCCACGTGAATTATCTCAACTAGGTTCTTAAGGAGGAACACACAAAAACATATAGTACCTCTAAGTCTCCATGACTACGAAAGATGTTTGGAGCCAACATAAAATAGGGCTTACTAGAGAGGATCATTCCATTCAACAAAGTCAAGCTATATGTTTGTTTTGTCACTTCCCACTCAAAAACAAAAAACACACAAACGTAAGATGATATTTTTTCGTGAATATTATGTGATTTCATAGGTCAATGAAACAATAGCAGCTAGGTAAAAATCTCACCATTTTAAATTATTACCAACTATTTAACTAACGAGAATCATATCTAAAATTACAATGGAACTATTTTTTTAAAAGAAAATGTTCCAGTTTCATCCTCCTATACTTATTTTGACACTAAAAGCAAAAATTCTTTGACATTGTTTTCCAAAGCAACATGATATAATCAACTTTATTTAATTAACATAAAATACATAATTATGACTAAGAGTGACATTCATTAAACACGAAAAGTACAACTACGTATGAAATAGTACATTTTCCCAATATGCAACACTATCATATACATCATGGAAATAATGAAAATAATACATTCTATTCATAACAATATCACTAAAATATTCTAAAAAATTACATTTCCTTCAAATAGCATGCTAATAAAAGACACACATGTTGTTTTACTACTCTTATTGTTTAGGTTCTGTAACCACCATAGGGTCAATCCTAAAACTGGTATGGGAGTCCCCTAACTCAAGCATAAATCCACACATTCATCATTTCAAAAAAATCAATTAAAGGGAAGAGAGGGAGAGATAGCGAGAGAGAGAAGAAGACATAGTTAGTTTCACACTCATTCAAACTTTCACATTCATTTGCACTTAACGTTTTGGTACTAGAGAGAGAGAGAGAAAGTTAAGAGACATTTTATTTTCCATTCATAATTTCATAACCATTTACATTTCATGTACATTTTAATTTCATTTCAAACCAATTTACATTTCCTAATTCATTTACATTTTCAAATCAACCAAAGTATCATAGTTGTTTCTGGAGAGAGAAGAGGGTGGAGAGAGAAAAACACCATACATTTCAAAATCCATTCATACAAGATAAAATATCGAATAATATTATACATAGCATTATGACGGTATTACGAGGTCACACGCATGGCTAGAAGTCAAATGAGACTCTCAGAAGGAGATTCTAGCTAAAGTAGCAAGTTGAGAAAATTGACCAAAACATCAAAAGTGCTTACAAACTGGGTCTTGAACACACTTGTTTTAAGTTTGATCATGAATTTTGATGATTCCTACTTACTCCCCCATATATATAGAATTCATCACATCTGATGGAATTTGATTACGATGAGAAGAGCTCAAGTTATAAGGGCAACTTCAAGGCCAATTATTGTAATTATGTCAACAACTCTAGTCACACAACTACTAGTGGGCCCAAAACCCACTTGAAAAACTAGTCTCTGAAGTAGTTTTCATTGAGATGAAGGTTGGTTACGATTATCTTATTGGCAGTCTAGAGGTAGGTGGCAGTGGTTTTCAGTTTTTCTCAAACTAAGCGGCAACTGTAAGCTGAAACCGATCACGTTTTATTAAAATGAGCACGTCACTACCAATGACTGATAAGCTAAGTGGCTTAGGAAATTTGAATAAAAGGGAATTAAAATAAATTAAAACAACTTGGTTAAGGTTCCCCATGTTGTCACATTACCAAGGGTCATACAAGGAGTTTAGGATTGGTGGTACATTTGGGTGTGGTGCTCCATGCGCATGAGTTTTAAGATCTTTTTTTTAATGTTTTGACACTTCGCATCAAGGAAATATTTTGTCATTTTTTGAATTACATTCCTTATCATTCACCATTTAATTTCAAAACGTTGGAAATGAAAAAGTGAAATTTAGTGCAAGCGAAAAGGGGAAAACCATACCCATATTCGACATTTGTTGGAGGAAAACAACATGGGGCTTTTCATCCTGGCTTTAGGCCGGTGACTTTCATTCACTTGCGAGTTCCCAATACCCTTTCTATGAATCCATTTGTGCATATCCAGCCAACATGGAATTCCATGAAACCATTTTTTCGCATTATGACAAACACTTCACGTGATTTGCTAAGTTTTCACATCTTGCATACATGTCTTAAATTGCACCAAAAAGAAAGCATATTCTTCCAAATTTTGTACACATCTTCCGGGAATTCAGATATACAAACAAATTGATTAACTCACCAAAGAAGAGTTTTTGTAATAATAATAGTGGCTCAAAAATTCTTTTGTGCTCTCTAAGCACTGAGCAAACACATCCAAAAACTATCTTGTGCATATCCCGTAACTCATCATGCTCCATACCGCCACATATATTTTGGGAATTTCTCCAAATAATTCAAGTTCTTGGTGTAAATCTCCCATTTTGGCACATATTGGGAGAAAGCTGGAAAAAATTAGTTTTCCAATGTGCTTTGATAGTTGTGTGCCTTGTCCCAAGGCTATTTAACAAACAATTATTCTATAAATCCTGCAACCATGGCACTCCATGAGGGGAAATTTGGTGGAACATTGCTTGAGAATGAGAAAACAAAGGCTTTCACATAGAGGAAGAGGGAAAGAGACCAATATTGCGAGAGACATATGTGGGATAGCAGGAAAGGCACTTCTAATATCTTAATCAATCCATAAACTACACCAAATAACAAGTAAAGAGGAGGAAAATGAACTATTAACCTAGGAATACCTAGAGAATGGTGCTACAAAGGTTAAAGTGCACACAATACAAGTGTTAAGAAGTAGAAAAATCCAAATCAATATGGCTAGACATTACACCCAGTGAAGTGCCTCCTAGTCCTCAATCTTATTTTTCCTTTGCATACAACAAATAAACTAGTGGTAGGAAGTATTTCCCTCTCAAATAAATTTAAGCACACCTCACATGTATATACTGAGATCTAGATTGATCAATTTGTATAAGGTAAAATGAGGATATATTTGGTTACACATTTATCTCGTGTGATAGATTTAACCCATAATGGGACTGATTTTAGGATGGTTATAGCTAAATATCCACTTAGCAAGCTTCCCCATTACATTATTCTTATCTAATTATGAGATTCCAGAGTACCTACACATGTTACAACCATCGACTCTTGCCAAACTTTCCACGTTAACTTGGGTTTCATCGTGGTTAACACCTTGAGATCTCAAATAAAGTGTTTGTATTATTATGCAAGGAAATGATAGGTTTGTAGGCCGCTTAGGATGAGTTTTCTCCATGAATTCTTGATGGATCCTTCCACACGCCACCCCCGACACATACCACCATCCTTCCTACACATGCCCCATCAATTACCAACAAACGCCTTTTAAATTTTTATTTTTTTAATTTTATGTTGGGTAACTTGCATTTCCCTCCCTTATAAGAGCATCGTCCTCGATGCAACACAACACCAAATCTCAAAGGATATGTAGGAAAGATACTCAATAATGACACATGTCATTAACAAAACATATTGATTGTATAATACAACCATAAGGAAGCAAACTAATTTTGGCAATATCTTAAATTTTAATGTTATGTGAAAATTGGTAGTTAGTTATCTTTTACTTTATTACTTAATTAGTCTTTTCCTTTAAATTATTTATTAATCGCAAGATATTAATATTCATTTTTAGAATTTTAATTATCTTATGTTCTAGTGTGCTGACAAGAATTGACCTCAAGATGTCACATAAAACCCAAACACAACACTAATGGTCCACAAGACATATTACTACATACTTTCACGACTGTATCACATCACAAGACCTCTAATTCCACCATGGAAATACAACAAGTAGTCCACATAACAAATAATTTCCAATAATTATGTCATAGGCATAGATCCAACACACACATGTGACTAACAAACAATGAAACATCACACTGATACATATGTAATTGGTATCACATGACCCAAAAACCATGATTGTACCCACACAATGCTAAGAAAATATATAATATTTCATAGCAGCCAAGAGGAGCGTCAAGCCTCAATCATAACAATGCCTAACAAGACTCACAGGAGTAACTCATCAATCAACATAAGAACCACAATATGGCATACCAACATTAATAACTTCCCAATAGGATCGTGATCTAAGAACTATCAAGAAATAACATCTCCCAAAGTACCAAGCACAAGCCACCACCTCCCATCAACACGAGTCAACAAAATTCTTCATCTTACACCAAAAATAACCAAATACCATAAGCCAACAAGTTTTCATTGTTTAAACACATATTTTTCAAGTTTCCAATTGGTTGAAGGGTCGGAGGTGGTAGTTCATTTTGCACATGAGGTGATACATAGAGGATTGAAAAGGTAATATATGAGAACTAACATGTAAGAAGTATGATCTACAGTTATTTCCAATTGTTTGAACATGACAAGAATATTTCCAACACAAAGTTTGATCAAAGTGGTTTTCAAGTATAGGATGTTATTTTCATCTTGCAAGACAAGGTAAGAATGATTGGCTACAAGAATTTCCTTTTAGGATTGTTTTATACAAGGTTATTTTCATACTTTTTTTTTTCTCATGGTGGTATGGTCCGATGTGAAGGTTATAACAAGTTTTTTCATGTCTCACAATATAGAAATATATTCACTTGATATGCAAGAATGCCAAATGATAAGATGTCACAAAGGGAGAATTTATATTTTTACACAAAGAAACATAGTCTCAAGATAGAATAAGACATTTCCACACAACTCCATAAGTCTCCCAAAAACCACTCCATATGCCTCCTAATAGAGAAAGAATCATAGTGCCAAAACCAAGTCGGGTCACTCACCATAGAGCCCCGTCACCTTATTTATCCATGTTGGGTCACTCACCATAGAGCCTCATCTCCTTATTTCTCCATATCAGGTCACTCACCATAGAGCCCCATCTCCTTATTTCTCCATTTAATGAGGTCAAGTCACCCTATGGCCCTAGGAACATAGAGCCCCGTCACCTCCACCCAAGTGGCATAGTAACATGTAGTTCAATACTACATAGCCCTATGACCCCCTTGGGGTATACCCCCATATAATGAAGTGGGTCCATAGGTCCAACCACTCCATGGTGAATCCCATGACCCTAATCCAACAATAGCAACAATATAACCAACATAACAATCTATTTCAAATGCTAAGTGAAATTTTTTTGAGCCTTGGGCTGGGTTAGGCTAGAAAAATTTTAAACTCAAAAGAAAATTTCAACTAAGAAAAATAAATGGATAAACAACCGTGGTAATGCAAAGGCTTATTGAAATCAAAAATAAAATTAAATGTGAAAAATTTAAGAATACTTCAATCAAGAAAATTGTTGGTTCTTACAAGAAAAGAGAAAAGAAATCAATTAGTAAATAAAATACGAACATAGAAAATCACATTATGATCACTATGTGGATTTTGAGTAGGGCCACAAAAGGGGTACTCATCAAGTTGCTAGCACTCGGATATCAAGCCTCAGCTCACAAAAATACATATAACTAGAATAAGCATATCTCCATATCTCCAAATCACACATACGAGGATCCACATAGTCAATATCACATAGGATTGTTTGATGGAAAACCCACATAGGAGAGAGAAGAGAACTTGAGTTTTCATAATTTTTAGTGAAGGTGGTGCACATCCAAAATATCTTGAGAAATATTGTAATATACCAAATAGATAGAGTGGGTTTTCAGTCTACATGAGACTCCACTTCCAAACTCGTACTCGGCTCAAGGTTATGGAAACCTGGTTCACACCTCCTCTCTCCACACATACACTTTTACCAATTCTTCCCTTAGGGTCGGTTAGTGTAAGGTACAAAACATAACACATAACTACATTACTAACACAATGATGTATATGAACAATAACCATAGTGTCTTACACCTAGTAAAATTATGGGTATAACATAAAAATGTTCCATGGCTTACAATCACATAACATTTCCACACAATGCACCAAAATTGCAAGTACAACACAATAGGGGACATATGATCACCATATTCCCTAATTCATGACACACATTTTATCACATAACACATGAATACATAGATATGATAAATATAGTGATTAATGTTAGTACATATACACAATTACAAAACAAATTTTGTGACATACATCATGATACATCACAATATGGTGGAAAAAACATGGTATGATACAAAATATCAGGAACCAACCTTTAGTACACAACACATTGATACACATACACAACATCACAAGATGACAAAACACCACCACACTTTCACCATTCACATTAACATTTTTTTTCACCCAACAAGGTGGTAACATATGGGTAATAGACATTTAATCCATGAGAGAGAGAGAGAGAGAGAGAGAGAGAAATCTCATCACCATACACATTGACAACACATATAGTGCACACCAAGTAGAAAACACAAGTGCATTCACATGGTCATAATTACAAGTTGTCACATCACAACATACTATCATATTACTCTTCCCATCTCATCTACTACCATGCATAACCATCACAACTCTAATATGTCCGAGAGGTTTGAGATCATGAACCTTTGATCGATACCATCTGTCATACTCACATTTTCAACACCAAAATACAACAGTAAAATTATTTGAATAATTTTTTTGTCTTTAAATGCTCACTACACAACACCATATGGGCTCCAATAGAGAAACTTAACATCACATAAGACACTTACACAAAACATTGACCCACATAGACAACATGATAACACCATATACATGTTGATGCCACACTTTCCCTAATGAAAAATACTAGCAATGACCCAACCAAAAAAGGGACCCAAGGATTGGAAAATCCACAACACAACATTACCATTGTTATATCTTAGTTACGATTAAAATTCCAAGAGCATTTATTGTGAAAGGATAAATTCTCCTTTTCCACCTATATATTCTTAATTTCATTTAACATTCAACTTACAATACAAATACTTAATTTCTCTCTTTCTCCCTTAAAATAATCTTCATAACTAGATAATTCTTTTCCACATTTCAAAATGCATACAATATTCTTAATGCTCGCGTTCTTATGTTAAGGTTTTGCTTCTCAAAATGTTTATTCAATGTTTAAATTTTACCCTCGTTACACAAGAGGAAATAACATGAAGTCAAGGAAGAAATCTTAGGATTTAAGGGAGATTTAGATTCAAGATACCTCTTCCCATAAACATCCTTCCATTATGGTACCTTTATTTTCCTGTTGTAGTTGCTATAGTTCAATAACTTGTTTTTAATCCATTCAAAATGTTCACATCATGAAATTTTATTTATATATTTATAGTTAAGAGCTTATGTTTGCTCGAAAGTTTGATCTCACCAAGAGAAATTCATATTAATTTTTTAACAACATGAAAATGTCTAGTTAAGTTGTAAGAACTTCAAGTATGACAATATTCCCAACTCAAAATTTTGTTTACTCTTATACTCTTTACACTTACGTCGCACTTTGGTCTCACTTTGGTCTCGCTGTTGGCACTGTTTTAGAACAATTGTAATTCATATAACACTTAGGGATTCAGACTACAAGGATAACAATCTCACACAAGGAAACTTATCTTATTTCTCTTCTACACTCAAGTATAAATGTATATTACAAGCTAGACAACCTAAAAAAATTATGTTTTTCAAATATATTCCAAGGAACTATTTAAATCATTGGATGAATATGCATCAACATTTCTTTCACCAATACCCTTAAGAGAGGTTCAATGATCTATTAAATTCAAAATAATTCATGGATGGGAAATACACCCTACGAGAAGCGCATGGTAGTCCACTATTACACACCAAGGGACATGTTGATCTAAGAGGGAAAAAAGGGGTTCAAACGCAAAAGTTAAACAAATTAACGTATTCAAAATCCTTCTAAAGAAATATTTAAAATCATTGGTAACCACATATCATAGCTCCTTTGTCTATTAACATCATGAGAGGTTACATGATCTATTACATTCATTAGTGCTTGAGGGTTTCTACACCCTACCATAAGACAAAATCATAGTAATCAAATTTCCTTGTATTGCAAATCCTTAGTGCCACTTGAGGTATTCCAAGAATACATTTTCTCACTTTCATTTAACACTTAGCTTATAAAGGGTTCCATTAGGTTTGTTTTTTTATTTGACTTCCAATAAAAATATATCACTCGATTGTTAATTTGAATTATCTTAACATGTACACATTTTAATTTTTGATTCTCAAATGAGAAACTATGTTTTCTCAATCACTTGTTCTCACATGGATCAATTCACATCCACTTTCACATCATAAGAAATATTCGTGAAATTATGAGTAATCTCCATGTCCTACTTAAAATTATTAGGCTAGAATCAAAAAAGGGTAATACGCACCCAAAATTACATGTGCTACATTATCAAAAATGGTTACAAAAGTCCCCAATGATGATTTAGGTCCTTTTAAGAAGGTTTTCGAGCTCCAAAGCCCATTTGCAGTGTATATTGTTGCCTAAACATCTTTAGTTAGCCTTCTCATGATTTTTCAATCTTTTTGCCTCTTTCTGCACATGTTTTGGCCTTTAGTGCTAGGACCACCAACAAAAATAGGGTGGTGGTCCTGAAACCACCACCCTGCACACTTGGGGTGGCACTCCTACCTACTTTTTCCAGATTCCGTCATGCGTGTTTTAACATGTGATGGTTCACTTAATTTCACTTTTAACATGCATCGTGAGCCAAATTGTCTAAAATTATCTTTTATTGCTTGGTTCTCCTTCCTCCTATTTTTAAATAGATTTAATTAGTTGGAACTACTTCTTCTTTCCTTGTGCATAAAGGCACATCCCATCCTTAATTACTATATATTCCATGCTTGTATTCAAGTAAAATACCTGAGAATTTTTGTGTATCTTGCATTGTATTACTACCACAATCTTGCTAGGAATTACATAGCCAAGCTCAGATCTCTTATGTTATCTCTCTTCTACTTGCATTGCATCCAGACTACCTTAAGCTTCCATTGCTCAAGCACCATCCTCCTGCTGTTGTTCTTTCATTCCCAATCCCTTGGACTCATATGAACACTCGGAGAAAGAAAGGAGAAAACTGAGGGGACAAATTACTACACAGCTGGATTTACCTCTGTTCTGTGAATTCTAGGTTGGATTTGTTGTTTGATTTCCTTCATTCTTACAATTTATCATTGTTACATCATATCAAATAGAGTAGAAATCAATTTCCTTTCATTTGCAAGTAATTAGTTAATTTCCAAGAGGGTTTGAATCTTTCATAGCAACCCGGTGACGGATCCCCTTCTTCATATCCTTGTGGATCCGAAGGAGATAATATCTATAGGAGGTTATCTACATATTTCAAATCATTTGGAAAGGTTCTTTTTTTAATTTAGTTTAGTTTCAATACACTCAACACAGGTGAATAACCACACCGGGTTATCTCACTTGTTTAGTTTTAGTGTAGAAATATTTTAATTATTTAGAATAGAAGCAAATTGTTGTTTGTGATTGTAATGTTTCAATTTTGTGATTTGTTTATATTATTTTACCTTTTAGCAGTAGCATATATTGTTATTTTCATCTTAGTTAATTTGGACACTTCAAACTAGATCAAAACTTAGATCCAAGTTAGATAAACAAACCATAGGGAATTTACGCTACCCATTCATAGCCTCTAAATCTCCCCTTTTCCAACTCAGCTACCAGGAGATCACACTACCAGATATTAGTTACTGATTTTCCTATATTTAGCCACACAAATTCAACATCGGTTGCTCTGGCACGACCTCGGGGGGTCAAGTGTGGTTGAAGGTTGCATGTTAATTTTCATCTATATAGGTACATTATCAAACAAAGCCAAGTTACAAATTTTCCTTTACAATTAAAAAATTAGTAGTGCATTAATGCATAACCTAACTATCCTGTGGTCCCAACCACTGTTCATTATATTTAACTTCTAATGTTATTTAGTCTCTAAAACAACCATGATATTTCAAGCTCAACATGTCATCTTGTATGCCAAAGTGACATTATGCCTCACACTAAGGCATCTTACACACTTTCATACCCACGTGAATGCTCTCAACTAGGTTCCTAAGGAGGAACACACAAACACATACGATACCTCTAAGTCTCTAGGACTACAAAAGATGTTTGGAGCCAACATAACTTAGGGCTTACCAGAGAGGATCATTCCATTCAACAAAGGTAAATATTTCAAGCTATATGTTTGTTTTTCGCTTCCCACTCAAAATGAAAAAACACACAAATGTAAGTTGATATTTTTCTTTGAAGATAAAGTGATTTCCTAGGTCAATGCAACACTAGTAGATATGTTAAAAAACACACAATTTTAAATTATTACCAAAAATTTTACCGCACAATCATATCCAAAATTATGATGGCACTAAAAATTTAAAAGACAATGTTCCGATTTCATCCTCCTATACTTATTTTGACACTAAAATAAAATATTCTTTGACATCATTTTCCAAAGCAACATGATACAATCAACTTCATTTACTTAATGAATATACACAATTACGACTAAGAGTAACATTCGTTAAATAGGCAAAAGTACAACTACGTATGAAATAGTACATTTTCCCAATACACAACACTATCATATACATCATGGAAATAATGAAAATAATACATTCTATTCATAACAATATCACTAAAATATTCTAAACAATTACATTTCCTTCAAATAGCATGCTAATAAAAGACACAAGTGTCATTTTAGCACTCGTGTTCATAATAAACTTGCATTGCTAATCAAAAGAAGCTAAAACCTAATAACTTCAAAGAAAAATCAAATCTACCATGGAACCATCATGATAAGAGCTTATAGAAACTAACTTCTTCAATGCATAAACAACTAAATGCTAAGTTCTTTCCTACTCTTTAGATTGCTAACTAAACATGAACCTAGTTAGATCATTTAGCAATCAAAGTTGATGTTGGTGACCTCAAGAATTGAGGATGGAATCTCACCAAGAAATGGCTACAAGGCCATTTTTGGATCTTCCCATACTACTCAATTTTGAGTAAATGGATGCAATATGGAGAAGCTATTTCCAAATCAATGGAGAATTCTTAGGATCAAAATGCCTATAGTTTACACTAGAGAAAATAAGGTGTATGAAGAAAGGGTAGGAGGAGGGTTCTTTATATAAACCTCTAGTTTGAGAGAGCTTAACATCTTAGTGCATGTGGGATAAGGGTAAAGTAAGATTAAGAATGGATAAGGTTGCTTTAGAAAAGGTAACCTTTATTTAGAAGAGTTTAATTTGTCATTAGTAACTCATGGGAGTTGGGAGATTTTTAAATAATATAATTAATAAGTAGATGTAATCTTATAGAAGCTGATTAGAGGATAATTACTATGATTTGGGGGATCTAAGAGAGGAATTTGATCTAATAAATGATGATTTATTGAATTAGGGTTGTGAGCGTAATTAATTAATAATAATTAATTAACCCAATTAGAATCAAACATTAATTAAAAAAGGTCATTAATCAACATCCGAGTGATAGGAAGGATAATTAATTAGAAAAATGTAATTAATTAACAGGAATAGAGGGAAAATGGTGATTTATTGATGAAGTGTCATCAATTTTGGGAAAGAAGATATTAGTGCCATTTAAGTATTAAAACTGCGTAAGCAGATTTTAGGTGTATACATTTTCCCCTCTTTGTGGTGGCGTAAGCGAAAACATTTCAAAAATAGTAGACAGTTACAAAAATTAAATTTTGGACGGATAAAAATAAATTAGTATAATTAAGAATGCCCCTCGAGTGTCGATGGGGTGATGGAAGAGGTCAATCGATGATTGAAATAGATGAAGGAAACAAATAGAAGAAATGTGAGGGGGGAGGGGGGATAAAAGGCGATCCTTATTATACCAAGTGATTGTGGAAGAAAAGTGTTGATAGAAGCAAAGGATGAAGAAGAAGAATGAAGATGAAAGGAGATGGAAATAGCTTGCATCCGGTTGATGGAAAAAACAACTTTATTTCATCATTTTACTTTTTGATCTATGTCATCGGATCTTGTTAAAATATACATATTAAAAAAGTGTAAGATGACATGAAAATCCATAATACGATCATTTTGTCATTGATAAAAAAATTAACTCAATGCAACATACATAATTTAATGTAATACAAGCAAGTAAATAAGCTAACATGATAGGGAAACAAGTACAAACACACATACTTAAACAAACAATGTTCAAGACAATTACACCAATGTTTTTGTTATTGAGCTTCAGTTCCTAAATGTTTGAGTTAATGAAAAGGGTTAAAATGGCACCCCAAGAAAGGATACATGTGAGGTGAATATATAGAGGACACAGGGGTCCTATGAAAAAGCAATTGTGCACTATGAAACAGTACCAAGCAACTTGTTTTGTAAGGGAGTACATACATAGTAAGAAAACTAGATTTGTTAATGGAGGTAGATCCAGATGATCCATGAGTCATTTGCGAGAACAATTGAGGACTAAAGAAATATTTTTTGTAGGAAAAATTTCTATGTTTGAGTATAATGCATTTGACATAGGCTTCAATTGTGTGCATGCTTGTTATGATTTTTTGAAAAAAATTGAATTCTATGATTTTTTTTTGGATTTTTGAATGTTTTACCAATGTTTTGGATTTTGTTAAAGTTTTCTGAAGTTATGTACAAGAAAATGAAGATGAAAAGATGCCCCCACGACGAGTTCATAATGTACAAGGGACAATCTTGCATGTATATACACAAAGAATATAAGTCGGATCAAGGCCAAGATAGATATATTCTACATGACGATGAACCAAAACCAATGAAGTGCTAGGAAGGAGTGAGCATGCCCCCTGTGAAAGCTGGCCAAGAATAGATGATAGATAGAAGTGGAAGGCTGTTTATTGAAACAAGGGACAATTTCTCTCAAACGTTGTAAAAGGAAACCTTATACACATGGATGTCTTGAGCGAAGTAGAAGAAAAAAGTGAATGCTATGGAAGGATATGGAAAATGTAGCTAGAATATTGATGATGAAAAGGTGATTATCCTAAGGCAAAAACATGAGACAAGATACAAAATAAAATAAGAGTCTCGAACAAGGTCTAAAAAAACCTAGTAACATCTACTAATCATGTTTTCTCATAGAGACCCAGTGTGTGCACATGGAAATGCATTACTTCTTGAAGTGAAGATTTAATAAGCAAGAAAGTGAGGAAAAACTAGCCAATTTAAAGGAATGATTGATTTGGAAAGTTGATTTGTGAATAAAAGGTGGAAGGAGATCTTGCATTGATCCACTGCCATCTAAACATCCATAGCCTTGACGAAGATGTATTCAATTCTAGAATCATAACATTACTCTACTACCATCTAGGCGTCCATAAGCCTGGTAAAGATATTGGAAATACCCCAAGAGAGAGTTATATATTGCTTTTATTTTTATTTTTGATTGATTTTTATGCTTTCTAAAAAGTATTTCAGCTCTCTCGATTATATTGATAAGGGGTTAAGAACCATTGATGGCTTGATGGAAGGATGTGGAAGTGATTGTGATGACGACATTGGCTAGTGTCAACAAATACACCCAAAAGTTCTTCACAACAATTTTATTAGATGTAGATAGTGATAGGATCTCTAAGAGGTCAGTCATTCTTTAATTTACCAAGGTGATAAAAGACCAAGGTCAAATGAATATTATAGAGATAAATGCCGCACAAGGAGCGCAAATAGACTAACCAAAAGATCATCAAAGGAATGAATATGGTGGGAGACTTGCAAAGGAATGGAATGAAAGGGAAGAAAGAACATCCATGTGTATGCAATACCTGATTGCAATGTTTGATCTTTGTACCTTTGATTTTTTGTTGCAATGTTTTAATGTTTTCTCTCTTTTTGTATTTTTGAATTGTTTTGATGATTTTTGGGATATTGGGACCGTAATGTCACTCTGCATGATAGGATCAAACAATGATGTTTTTATTTCTTTAATAAGGGATACCAAGATATTTTTCTTATCAAGAGTGATACTATCTCCAATCTTGATTACCATGGTGAGATCATATTTGATAAGTGAATGTGACTTATCTTTCAACACGGATTTGGTATGTGGGAGCTTGAGTTCCCTATCCATAGCTTTATGCATTTTACGCCACACTTGATGGTTGTGTTGGTGTGCATTCTTAAATCACGTTTTATTTTTAGAATTGTGAATGTTGGATTTTCTTGGAGCTTTGGAGCTCTTCAGATGTTTCATATTAGCTTGATGAAGACATTGTTTGGGTTTCATATAAGCTAATATGTGATTTTTATGATCTCGAGAAGTGAGAGAATAAAGTGGATGTTTAGGATTTATGAGAGGAACATTAGAGATGACGATGGGATTTTCATAGTTTTTAATGGAAGGATGATATAATGGATAAAGAGGATATGGTCCAAGAATTGAAGAGGATGGGCTACCTGGGAGTGAGCCATAGATAGAAGATAAAGAGATACTAGGATGTGGCCCCAAGATGGAATAAAATGGGGTACCAGTGAGGAGAGGTGACCCATAGATAGAAGATGGAGGGATACTAGGATGTGGCCCAATAATAGACGATAAAGGGCTACCTAGAGATGACCCACAAATAGAATATGAAGGGCTACTAGGAGGTGGCCCACATATAGAAGAAGATGAAGGGATACCAGGAGGTGACCCAATGAGAGATTGTGATTGAGGAATTTTGATATGTAAAGAATGATGGGGTGATGAGAAGATAGGTCAGGGATTAATGACAAACCCAGGAATTTCTCCATGTAATGGGGAATGTGAAGATGGAAGAATAAGAGGAGGATCAAATTTGATGGTCTTAGGATCTTTCATATGTTTTCTAACAAAAGGAATCAACCTCTTCCCCACAATACATGAATGCATTAAGGTATAAAGAGAATCCTTTCTCATGGTCCTCTAGAGGAATGTCATCATGTAACCCCATGAATTCTTTGATCACTTCTTCATTTTGAAATAAATCGATCGGTATGGGTTATTTTTCTTTGACCCTAGTAGGTTGATTAGAAGAAAGGGGTCCAACTGGTGTGGAAGATTTAGAAGATGATGACTCAAGAGATGAAGTAGATTTGGATCTAGATGTCTCGCGAGTGGAAGAAGATGTAGATTTGGAATTAGTTAGTATAGGTTTTCCTAGAAGATGGCATAGTGCAAGTAGACAAAGAGGATCACGTAGAAAGTTAGTAGATTGTGATATAGGGGTCAACTTGGATGATTTTTAGAGGAATTTTGATTCGCATAAATCTTCAATGGAGGAAGATGTCATTGAGGTGACTGATAAAGGGGTCTTGTGAAGAAAGGGAGGACCATGACTTAGGAGTTGAATTAGATGTTTGATTGGAGGAACTTGGAGTCACACAGATCTTCAAAGGAGGAAGACGTTGTTGAGGTGACTGATAAAGGGGGTCCTGTGTAAAGAAAGGGAGGACTACGACTCAAGATTCAAATTAGAGGAATGATGGGGAGAATTTTTGTAGCACAAATACTTAGAGGAGTAAAATTTCATTTAAGAGACTGATTATTCCTTCAGAAGAAATCTGATTGGATGAGGCTTAGAGATTGAGGGAATCCTAAAGATAGTTTGGATTAGAATCATCAGAAGATTGAGAGGAATCAAAAGAATATATTGGATTAGAATAATTAGAAATCGTGGGGAATTAAAAGAATAGTTTGGATTAGAATTAGAAGAATAACATGGATTAGAATCATCAGAATCATACCACCAAATATGATATAAGGGTGGGGAAAGGGGTTACCAAAAGGGATCTCTAAACGAACCGATTGAGGTTTAGTCGTGATGGGCGTATTTTGATGTGAATGCCTAAACCTAGGTTCCATATTGTCATGAGTGTGAGGAACCATGTGATAGTCAGTCATTTTTAGCATTGTTGGGTCCAAATTCATAGACCTAGATTATATGATTGAACTCTTTCAAATGTAAGGAAGTTCCATGTCGATTCGGTAAACATAACGGAAACCAACTAGACATTTTTAAGTATGCTCGTGTGATTTTCCGAAGAGAATATAATGAAAAAATACATCGTGATGACATAATTTTGACAATCCAACAAGGTTTGGATAACAAGTTGGAAGTGTAAATGTCAAGATGAAGAACCAAAGGATCAAACAATCAAAATGATTGTCCTTAGAAAAATAATTTTACAAGATGATCAATCACAAGGAACAATCACGCAAGTTCAAAAAACCAATCCAATCTACAAGTAAGGATTTTATTAGTAGCGAATATTTTTAATTTGGTGAAAATTCCATTTTAGGAAAATATGAAATGGTGAATTTTTTGGAACAGATGAGTGTCTTGTTCACCTAAAATTTCGAGTATAACTTTTTTAGGGTTCAGATTTGACTACCATTGAAAATTACTCCTATATAAATCTAGGTAACTCATTGGGTAGTATAATAGTAACTTACTACAAGCTTACTAAGGTACCGACATATTAAGTATTGTGAACTTGTACTATATAGGGCAGGTTGTTGACACATGATAGGAGGTTGTTGATGCATGATAGGAAGTTTTTGACACACGAAAGGAGGTTGTAGACACATAAAAGTATATTTGTGGTCGTGTGATAACAAGTTTACTGTCATGAGATAGTAAGTTTGTTGTCATGCAACAATAAGGTTGTTGTCACATGATAGAAAACTTGTTGTCGCACGACAAAAACTTGTTTTCACACAACTGCAACCTTGTTGTCACACTATGCACAAATTGAAAATGAAATATTTTGTTAGGAGAAAAATTTGCACACAAACCCCAAAAAAAATTGCATGTTTCACGAAAGTAGTTATGGGGATATTCTCTAGGGATATTCCACCTTCGATTTCCTAGAGGTATCTTAAAATGAACCCTATCTACAAGGAAATACTCCATATGAAAAAAATTTCAATGGTAGGTTGACGTAAGATAATCAACACGATGTCAACACTTAAGTCAAGTTTAAAATAAACAAGGTGTAAGTATTAACAAGGGGTTGAAGTGACTTCCAAATTAAAGTATACTATAACCTATTTAGATACAAACAAGGCCTAAATCCAAAAAATTTGAAGTTCAAATATGAGAAATGCAATAATACCACTTAAACATGTTAATCAAGCTTTCGAAAAAGTAAGATATTAGTATTGAAATAATATTGATAATTGTTAATCCTTATCCTTCTCCTACACCATTACTACCTTTCTTAAAATCCTAAAATTCCTTTGGCCCCTGCCCCTCCTAATCCCAATCCCACCCTTGTTCCCATCATCCCTCCCTCCACCTCTTTGGGTTAGAGGAAGATAAGAACCAAAAATCCCTCCTTTCCTCTCAATCATCCTTTCCCTTCCAAAAGAATTCTCCATAGCAGCCAAAATAGAGAAGTTGAACTTGCTCAAAGCCTGCTACACATGGGACAACAAGGAGAAATCAGTAAGGTGATGGAGAAAGATGATGATAAGTGGTTGGATGATATTGAGAAAGACCTGGAGGCTCTAAAGAAATATCTGAAGCAGATGGAAAAAAGGGATGGAAAGAGAAAAATAGAGGAATATCTTGGGCTTGTTGAAAGCCAAATTCAAGAGATCTACAAGAAATTAAACTCCCTTAATAACAGGGTTGTGCATATGAAGGGCGAGACAAGAATCTACTATCAGAGCTCTTAAGGTAGTTTACAATTTCTTGCAATAAGTGAAAAATGTTTGTATGCTCAACAACATCTCGAGAGATATATGGGGGAGGGTTAGACAAGATCAAAGTGTTCAGCCAAATTGACAAGAATGACCCCACCTAGGTTACTGCTATCACACTTTTCAATGCCCTATAGGAGTTGAAGAGAACTATTGATAGAGCATCCAAGTGATGTTTCTGTCAAATTTGATGAAGACTGGCAGTATAGTTACTATTATTTTGTTATTTTTTGTTCTTTACTGACGGTTTTGTAGTTATTTTGGTACTTGTCTTTATATTTACCTTACTGCAATTGTGATTTCATGTAAACCATCTGATTTTGATCACTCTTTGAACTTTATCATTGTAATATCTAGCTTTGGAGCCTTCTTTTGTACTAGGATATAGTCCCTCCAAAATAACTATTTTCCACTAATAAAAAATATTGATACGACGTGAACAATGTAACAACAACACTTTTCAAGGTTGAGGCAATGTTTAGAAGGAAATAGGGTCAAAATATACTAAGGAGTTATTAAAGTGCGAGAAGCGTAATGGTACAATCTATACACTTAAATCAAGTTTATGAGAAACAAGATGTAAGTATCAAAATTTTATCAAGACAATGCGAGCAAAGTAACACCTCAAGGAAGATCAATGATGAAGAAAACCTAACTACGATGAAACGTCTTGACATGGGTATCAATATAATGACTATCAAGATATGAAGATGTACCAACACACTTTCAATGCTTACTATCGAATTGCAACAAGGAAGGATGTAAGTGGGTGCAAAATTGGTGGACACAATCTTTAATAACACTATGTATGATGCTCCTCTTTTGATCAAAAATATCAACAAGAGAGCAAAGGAGTAGACCAAGTGGTGATGAAACAAACTAAGTGTAACTTTGGTAGAGTTTCACCTTACCTTAGGGCAAGTGAACAAATAAGAAAAAGTAACAATTCATAAGATTTATGATGAATAACACTAGGCTCAAAATTCAATGGACTATCCCCTTGTTCGAATAACAAGGTTTTGACTTTGAAAAATTTCTTTCTTTATGAGATATCTTTGAAACACAATTGGTTTTGGTAAAACTATCTCATGTGCAAAATGGATTCCTATTAGTTCACTCTCTAGGTGTCACAAATTATCTCTGTGAGCATGGTTTTCCAAGGAAGTCACACTGACTAAACCAAGGAGTATCCTAGCTTTACTTTACCCCCTTCGATATAATGAGCAATAAATTACATTCATTTTTATCTCACTAGGGTTGTGTGAAGATAATTTTGATGCTACTGTCACAAAAGTGTACTAGTCAGGTGGTAAGAGGAACACTTCCCATTTCATCCACCGGTTTCCTCAAGGTGTGGACTACTTTGGGTTCCTAGGGTAATCCTCATATTGAGTTTTATGGCTTATGATAAGACACTTCCCCTTGTTTTAAGAAGACGAGCTGTACCTCTTAACCAAACTTGTAAATACAATGTTTTGAATAGTGGTGTGTTTTTAATCTTTTAGCTTAGTGTGGTTTTGTACACCATTGGAAACCTGCAACAAACTATATTAGTATTGGTTTAGATCCTAATTCTTTGACAAGCGAGTATTGGTCCTACACGTAAAGGTTAATAGTTTTCCACAAGATCAAAACATCATGAAATAGGATTAAATGTTGTTTTGATTCTCAATATCATCCTAAGACGCAAGAGAAGAGCATACACAACAAGAAATCCAACTATATCAAAAAATGGAAAAGCTTGTAAATCAAAGGATTAGGCAACTCATTTTAACCATTTTTTTCATTCCCTTAACCATGAATTTAATGAAGTGTTTTTAAAGAAAATGAAACAAGAATTATAATTGTTTCTGATTCCCAATATCACCTAAAAGGTGTAAGGAAGAGCGAACACAATTCTTAGTCTACAATGTGAAAGGACAACATTCATCAAACAAGTAAGCAAAGACATGATTAAAAACACCCTAAAAACAAGAGGTTAGCACTGAAAACCTATAAAAGATGTTAGAAGTATTCAAGATCAAATCATGTAAACTTTAAAAATAGATCAAACTTTAAATAAACACACCTACATGGCCCTTTAAATAGTAGCGCAACCCGACAACATATATGTGGCCCAAACAACGGTTACGTGATGGTGAGAGAAAAAATGGAAGGTAGTGCAACACCTACGCAGCTAGAGAAACACTTACATGACCTTAAAGAAAACACTAACATAGTAAAAATCTACACCTATGTGGGAATAGAAGCACTACGTGGCCTTAATGTCATAGACGTAGACCTATAGAAAAAAGAGAAAAACAATCGGAAGGTAGTGTAATGGATATGTGGCTAGAGAAATAAATACATGGGGGAAGTCACACTAGTCTTGTAGGGAAGTAGAGAGGAAATCGGTACAACACATACGTGGCCCTCTCAACACATGTGACCCTCTAAACACCTATGTGGGTACACTGGAATGACATCAGGAATATGGAAATATGACATAGACAAACTCAAAAGGTCAAATTTTTATCATTTTAACCCAAAATTAACAACCCATCTCTTTAAAACTTACAAAAGAGACTCAACACATGTAAAGTTAGAAAAAATATCAATGAATTCAAGTTATTTAACATGTGCATAATAAGGGTTAGCCAAAATTGAGATAAAACTAACAAAACTTGAAATCAAATGCTAAGGACAATGGAGTAACTCCCAGGGCATGCCAAATGTGTTCATAATAAAAGTGCATTGCTAATCAAAATAAGCTAAAACCTAACAACTTCAAAGTAAAATAAAATCTACCATGGAACCATAATGATAAGATCTTATAGAAACTAACTTATTCAATGCATAAACAATTAAATGCTAAGTTCTTTCTACTCTTTAGATTGCTAACTAAACATGAACCTAGTTAGATCATTTAGCAATCAAAGTTGATGTGGGTGAGCTCAAGAATTGAGGATGGAATCTCACCAAGAAATAGATACAAGGCCATTTTGGATCTTCCATACTACTCAATTTTGAGTAAATGGATGCAAGATGGAGAATTTATTTCCAAATCAATGGAGAATGCTCGGGATCAAAATGTTTATAGTTTACACTAAAGAAAATAAGTTGTAAGAAGAAAGGTAAGGAGGATGGTTCTTTATATAACCCTCTGGTTTGAGAGATATTAACATCTTAGTGCATGTGGGATAAGGGTAAAGTAAGATTAGGAATGGATAAGGTTTTTTTAGAAAAGGTAACCTTGATTTAAAAGAGTTTAATTTATCATTAGTAACTCATGGGAGTTGGGGGATGTTTTAATTAATCAAGTGTGATTAATTAATAGGTAGATGTAAGCTTATAGAAGTTGATTAGAGGATAATTAGTATGATTTGGGGGATATAAGAGAGGAATTTGATCCAATAAATGATGATTTATTGAATTAGGGTTGCGATCGTAATTAATTAATAATAAATAATTAACCCAAGTAGAATCAAATTTTAATTAATGAAAGGTTTTTAATCGGCATCTGAGTGATAGGAATGCTAATTAATTAGAGAAACGTAATTAAATAATGGGAATAGAGGTAAAATGGTGGTTTATTGACGAAGTGTCGTCAATTGTCATGAAATAAGATAGTTAATTCCATTTACGTATTAAAACTATGTAAGCGTATTTTATGTGTCTACACTCCTATTGTTTGAGTACCTGTAACCATCGCAGGTCAGTCCTAGAATTAGTATGGAAATCCCCTACACTCAAGCATAAATCCACACATTCATCATTTCAAACAATTTCAATTAAATATAAGAGAGAGGGAGAGATAGGGAGAGAGAGAAGAAGACAAAGTTCGTTTCTCATGCATTCACACTTTCACATTCATTTGCACTTAACATTTTGGTACTAGAGAGAGAGTAAGGATGAGAGAGAAAGTTAAGAGAAATTTTATTTTCCATTCACAATGTCATAACCATTTGCATTTCATGTCCATTTTCATTTCATTTCAAACCAATTTACATTTCCCAATTCATTTATGTTTTCAAATCAGCCAAAGTATCATAGTCATTTCTGGAGAGAGAAGAGGGTGGAGAGAAAAAACCATATATGTAAAAATAAATTCATATAAGATAAAAAATAGAATAATATTATACATATCATTTCGATGGTATTACGAGGTCACATGTGTGGCTAGAAGTCAAACGAGACTCTTAGAAGGAGATTCTAGCTAAAGTAGCAAGTTTAGAAAAACTGGCCAAAACAACAAAAGTGCTTAAAATTGGGTCTTAAACACACTCATTCTAAATTTGATTATTCCTATTTACTCCCCCATATATAGAGAATTCATTGTGTCTAACATAAGTTGATTACAACAAGAAGAGATCAATTTACAAGGGAAACTCTGAGGCCGGTTATCATAACTACGTCAACAACTCTTATCACACAATGACTAGTGAGCCCCAAAACCCACTTGCAAAACTAGTATATGAAAGAATTTTCATTCGAGAAGAAGGTTGGTTACTATTATCTTTTTAGCAGTCTAGAGGTAGGTGGAAGTGGTTTTCGGTTTCACTCAAACTAAGTGGAAACCATAAACCGAAACCAATTGTGTTTTATTAAAATGAGCACGTCATTACCAAAGTGGTGATAAGCTTAGTGGATTAGAAAATTTGGCTTGCGAGGGAAATAAAAATGTTCAAAAAACTTGCTTAAGGCTCCCATGGTGTCCCATATTACTAGGGTTCATGCAAGGAATTTAGGTTTTTTGGTACATTTGGGTGTGGCGCTTCATGCGCACAAATTTTGAGATCATATTTTTGATGTTTTGACAGTTTGCGTCAAGGAAAGATTTTGTCATTAGTTGGAATTAAGTTCCCTATCATTCAAAATTTAATTTAAAAATTTTAGAAATGATGAAGAGAAATTTAGTGTAAGTGAAAAGGGGAAAACTATACCCATATTCAACATTTTGGAGGAAAACAACATGGGGCTTTTCATCCTAGCTTTAGGCTACTTACTTTCATTCACTTGTGAGTTCCCAATACCCTTTCTTCAAATCCATTTGTGCATATCTATCTAGCATGGCATTCCATGAAACTATTTTTTTCCACATTATGAAAAACACTTCACGTTCTTTGCTTATGTTTCCACATCTTGCATACGTGTCTTACAGTGCACTAGAAAACAAAGCATCTTCTTCCAAATTTTGTACACATCTTCCTGGGCATTCAAATCTACAAACAAATTGATTAACTCACCAAAGAAGAGTTTCTGTAATAATAATAGTGGCTTAAAAATTCTTTTGTGCTCTCCAAGCACTAAGAAAACACATCCACAAAACTATCTTGTGTATATCCTATAATTCATTATGCTCCATACTACCACGTCTCTTTTGGGAATTTTTCCAAACAATTCTAAATATCCCATTTTGGCGCAGGTTGGGAGAAACAAATAAAATATCATTTTTCCAATGTGCTTTGATGGTTGTCTATGCCCTATCCCAAGGCTGTTCAACCAACCATTTTGTATAAATCCTACAACCATGGCACTCCATGAGGGGACATTTGGCTCGAACATTGCTGAGAATGAGCAATCGAGGCTTTCACGCAGAGGAAGAGGGAAAGAGACTAATCTTGTAGAGACATACATGGGATAGTAGGAAAGGCACTTCCAATGTCTTAATCAATCCATCAACTACACCAAATAATAGGTAAAGAGGAGGAAAATGAACTAGTAGCTAACAAATACCTGGAGAATGGTGCTACAAAGGTTAAAGTGCACATAACACAGGTGTTTAGAAGTAGAAAAATCCAAATAAATACAACTGGACATTACACCCAGTGAAGCAGCTCCTAGTCCCCAATCTTCTTTTTCCTTTGTATACAACAAATAAACCGGTGACACGTAGTATTTCGCTCTCAAATACATTTAAAAACACCTCAGATGTAGATGTAGATATAGATCCAGATCGATCAATTTGTATAAGGTAAAATGAGGAGATATTTGGTTACAAATTTATCTCTGTGTGGCTGATTTAACCCAAAATGGGACTTATTTTAGGACAACTACAACTAGAGCTCCATTTAGCACAATTCCCCATCACATTCTACTTATCCAATTATGAGAGTGTAACACCTTGCACATGCTGCAACCATCGACTACTGCTAAACTTGTCATGTTAACTTGGGTTTCATCATGGTTAACACCTCGAGATCTCAAATAAAGTGCTTGTATTATTATGCAAGGAAATGAAATTTCTACGGGAAGCTTAGGATGAGTCTATCTCCATGCCTCCTTGATGGATTCTTCCACACACCACTCCTTGGAGAGACCACCATCTTGCCCGCACACCCCCATCAATTCTCAACAAACACCTTTCAAATTTATTTTTATTTTATTTTATTTTTTAATTTTATGTTAGGCACTACAACACTCAATTATTCTTCATGTATAAGGAAATAATCTTCATTTTCATTCAAATCTCTTAACACACTTTCAATTATAGATTCCATATCTTTGAGGTCTTGGCCATAATTAGCGTCCATATTCTTCATTTCCTTCTTCAATCTTGTTATCAATTTTTACCCCCTTGCTAAAATGGACAACCTGGAGGAAATTGGGCTGGAGAAAATGGTGAAACTTGGTTTTTCTTAGAGCTTAAATTCATTTTTCCTAACTCCCAAACAAAAAAATTCTAAGGAGTTAGTGAAAAAATAAAAAGTGTAACAAAATGCCACAAAAATCCCAGAAGACGCCGACAAAGTCCATGATTTTTTTATAAAAAAATCCGTGGAAAAATCTGCAAACAAAGTAATAGAATAAAGTGCCACAAAATACCACATAAATCCATGGAAGCCACAGACAAAGTTCATGGAAAATGCCACAGAACAAAGTCCGCAGACAAAGTCAAGTGAAAAATGCCATTGAACAAAGTCTCATGGAAAAAACCATGGAAAAATCCGTGAGACAATTCCATGGAAAATGCTACGAGAACAAAGTCCATGGAAAAAGTTGAGGATTAGAAGTCCGCAGAAAAGCGGAAAGTTGCGAGAAAATAGGAAAATCTGCATAACAAAGGAAAATGACAATTTTTCACGCAAAACTTAAAATGGCCATCACTTTTGATCCAGTGCTCAAAATTTGACAAACCTCATATCATTTGAAAGGTCTCAATGTCCTCTATGCAATGGGAATTTTATTTCTTATTTCACTAAGGTTATATGTGTGTAAAATTGGAAAACATCTCCAAGACGAAAAATGCACAGTTCAGGCCCAACCACCACAATTAATGAATTATTGCACCCAATTTCTTCTTCTAGAAGATAAATTGCATGGGGGGAATGATTTGTAAGGATGCACATGCCCTTTTCAGAGCATTTAATGATATTTGTTGGTGGGTGGATAGAAATATGAGTTTCACTTTTCTCTCTTCTCTCATTCACTTCTATATATTGTAAACTCTTCTCATTTTGGGGGAGATATTCGGGACTTGGGGAAACTCTTGCATTTTGGTTTCTCAATTCCATTGAGTTGTAATCCTTCCCATGCGCCTATAGGATGTATTTTTCCTCTATTTTACATATATAATGGACTGTGTGACCGTTTGAAGTAATAAAATTAGTGTTTGTGGTGTTCTCTCAACCCTTGCATTTATTTTCTTATCTTTCCTTGCCTCTCTGTTATTTCTATTCTATTTTGTGCATGTTTCTATTATTTTTAGGCTTTTGTTGTTGTGTTTCATGGGGATTTGGTGTTAAATGCTATTCTAGGATTGTGTCAAAGCTATCCTGGCCTCTCTCAGTTGCATTTCTCTTCAATTTTCTCCCTCAATAGTGTATCTCACTCCCTTTTCTTGGTGTTATCACCTCCTTAGTGTAGGATTTATTCATTTTTATGCATTTTTCTCTCTCATGGTCCCTTAGAATCATAGATTAGGATTAAATAGTATATTTCCCTTCATTAGAGGTAGATGTTGTATTAGTTTAGGAAGAGGAATCAACCTTCTTTTGAGAATTATCTCAACTGCAAGGTCCCACACCTTGAGACAATTCCATGTTACCCAATTACACTGATTACCCATTAAATTCACATGCTAACAAATCAAAGGGTGTTGTAATTTGGTGAGAATAGTTCTGGCATGCTCGGTGGGACTAAGAAGTCTTCATTTTATTGCAGCAATATTGGTGTTTTGTTGTTGTAAATTCCAGCCTTTAAGAGGCTCTGTAGCAGAACCTCTGGTGACTCGAAGGGGTAGATTTCAATGGTTTCAGAAGTGCTAGTGGTTTGAATTTATGAGAAGGATTCAAATAAGGTCTAAAGAAATGTAAGAAGGTGTTTTTGAATATTTGCATCTATCTCCGAAGAAGAGGAAGAAGATTTTAGATATCACCATCTCTACTGAATAGAACATTGTCAACACCTCCACCTGATAGGCCATTTATTCAGTCAACTAGAGTTCTTAGATTGATCAGAATGGTTCATTAACAACCAACACCACAAAAAAATCGTTACGTTAATTTTACAGGAAACAACCTACTTTCTCTCAATGTAAAAAACCTAATTCCAGTTGCATCATTGAAGAATATCCCATATTTCACTGGGGAAAATCACACAACTCCAATTGATCACATTCAAGACATTGCAAATGTTTGTGCTATACATGAGGTCAATGAGATGGATGTGGCAGTCAAATTATTAGCCTCTTCTTTCAAAGGCAAGGATTTACAATGGTTCAGGATCCTAGGAACAAGATCAATTAATAATTGGGATCAATTGTGCACAACTCTTTGTGGCCAATTTGGAGAAAAAGTAGACAACTTATCTTTGTTGGAGCAATTAACTACAATTAAAAGGGCACCAAATGAGAAAATGGCTGATTTTAACTTCATATTTCAAAGGACATGGGATTGGATTCCAATTGCGCAGTAAGACCAAAATATGAAGGTTATTTTCTATACTTCCTAAAATCTTTAAATTTGATATAACCATGATGATACAATCTATGGGGATACACATTTTCCCACAAATTATAACATCACTATTAGAGCTGAAAATTATTTGATTCAAGCTGGTAAACTTGCACCTAGGCCACATATGCCTCTTTATCCAAAAATGGGGAATCCAAATTCTAGCCAAACACCTACATTAGCTCCCATTCCTGCCCCAAAAATTAGAATTCTAATGAAGCTTCTACTATTTTTCCTAGTACCTCAAATGAGCTCCAAGAAGTCATGAAAACAGTTACAAATCTCGGAAATGAGTTGGTAACAATTAAGAGGTAGGAAGCTTATAATTTCATATCATATCAACCTCAAGCTCAACCCAATAGACCTCTGTATCAGCCAAATAGGCCACTTGCTCCAACTGCTAATTAAAACCAAGGACAACCTCCTACTTATAGGAAATTTTAGTCTTACAATCCTAATACTGCCTCTACATCCAGAGCCTTGGTTCCAACTCAAAATAACATGGCACAAGAATATGAATGGTGCTTCCCATGTAAATAAGATCACAATTAGTAAACATGTTTCAATGGTGCTCTGAACTAAACTTTGATGGTGATAATGGTTGGTGTGTCTGAAGAAAAAATTAGGAAGAAAGTTAGCAGTAGGCAACTACCCAAGAAGCACCTCTTAGTGAAACTACACTTGTGAATTGGTAAGCTAAGGATTTTTGTGGCATAAATCAAGATCCTTCTCAAGGTGTGGCAGTGAACACAAGGTCTAAAAAGAGGAATTTAGAGGAAGGGCAGTCATCTAATCCAAGTGCTACTTAGTCCTCTGTCACCTTACAAGGAGTTAGCAATCCAAGTATAACTCAAAATGTGCATAATCAGCCCAAGCCGCCTTCTAGACCATCTCATGTACTAGTTGTAGTAGCTCATGTGCAAGAGAAGGTTGTGTAAAGAAAAGGACAATAGAAAGATAGCTCTTCTCCTTTCAATATCATAGATAAAATGAATAAAACAAATGTCAACATCTCAATGTGGGAGTCATTAGCAATCCGGGCCAAAGACATATACTACAAGCAGCCATAGAAAATTGGTTAGCATCAAATGAGACACCCAAGAATCAAGAAAAAGTGCTCACTAATGCAGCTCCACAAGAAGGCATTCAAGGAGGTCAACTAAGGTAAAAATATGAAGCCTATGCCATTCTATATTTCTCTAATTATTGGGAGCAATCTTGTACACATTGGCATGATTGATTCGGAAGCAAGCAGTTCTGTAATTCCCAATAAAATAGTTGATCAACTGGGCCTTCAGTATGAAGTCATTTCTATAGGTGTAGTGAAATTAGAAGGAACAACAGTAACACAAGTTTTTGTGATCAAATTTTTGAGCCTTACACTACATGCATGCCCAAATGTCATAGTATTACAAGATGTGTCAGTTATTGACTTGCCACCACTCTTTGCTCTATGCTTGTCTTGAGACTTCACCGCTAAAATTGGAGGCTACTTGTCTGTTGATTGGTCACATATGCTATTTAGAATGAGGTATGGAGCTAAGGCTACAATCTGGTCTGAACCTATTGCAAACTTCCATATTGAGCCTCATGTACCAAGTCTAATCAATGCAAATTTCTCATATTTTGACCAAGAAGATTTCCCAAGCACTTCAGAGACAAATACCAAAGTTGGAGGAATTCTAGACTTAACTCTTGATGAGTGGGAAAACAAAAGGCATGCATTTGATCCTTACAAGGAAATGGAGGAAGCTGAGTTGGGAATTTATTGCTTGCACGAAGAAAATCCACCTCTCCCTAGCATCACCAAACCAGATGGTAAAGATGAAAATGAAGTATGACATTGTTCTTTGATGGCTCAAGGAGTATACAAGGTTTTGGAGGAGGAGCAATGCTTGTATCACCTCAAGGTATAAAATACTACTCATCTTTCCATTTTCATTTTACTTTTTCAAACAACACAACTGAGTATGAAGCATTGATCCATGGATTGCATTGGAAAAGAAAGAAGGGTATCAAAAAATTTCATGTCTTTGGAGATAATAAGTTTATTCTAAACCAAGTAAGAGGGATCAACGCTGCTAAAAATGATCTTATAAAAATATACAAGAACCGGGTATGGGATCTTATTGAATATTTTGAGGCATTTAACATAAGTTCCATTCCAAGGAAGAAGAATGAGGTTGCAGAAAGACTTGCTGTAGTTGGGGCAGCATTTGACATTGTTGACATTATCACAAATGAACAAATCCAGCCTCATGTCAAAGTAGTTGTAAGATCAGTTGTCCCAGACAAAGTTACTAGCTAGCAAGTATTTGAAAATGATCAGAAAATCATAAATTTCTTGCAAGAAGAAGTTGAATTCTCTGCTAGAAATCAAGAAAAATTGGAGCAACAATATGGTGACCAAGTGGTGTAGCTAAGAACAAATAAATTTCCAAAAGGATTGGTGGCTTTGGAGTCAATTTTCAACCCCAATGACTAATTCAGGAAAGAGAAAGAAAATATTCAAGTTAAGGGTGAAGATTCAGAGCCTATTTCAATAAGTGAAGGTAAGGTGCTACAAATTGGAAAGGTGAGTACTTAGCAAGAGAATTCTGATTTTATCCAATTTTTTCAAGAATTTATATTTTCTTTTCCTGGAGTTCTAAGGATTTGAAAATATTCGATCCAAAATTGGCATAACATACAATTGAATTGGATCCAGAATCTAAGCCCATTAGGCGAAGCAAAGGCCTAGTAAATCCTCATGTTTAACCTCTCATGAGAAAGGAATTAAACAAACTCATCGAGGAAAGTATCATTTTTCCAATCAAGCACTCAAGTTGGGTAGCAAATTTGGTGCCAATGCGGAAGAGAAATGAAGAAATTAAATTATGTGTGGATTTCGGGATCTAAATAGAGCTTCACTTAAAAGACCACTACCCACTCCCTTCCATGGAGTAAATATTACAAGTATTGGCTGGTTTGGAGATATTTTCATTGTTGTATGGATACTCGGGTTACAATCAAATCATGGTGAAGGAAGAAGATCAGTTCAAGATGACCTTCACCACAAAGTGGGGCACATATACTTATAATAAAATGAATTTTGGACTGTCAAATTATGGATCCACTTTCCAAAGAGAAATGGATATAGCCTTGAAAGGGTTGATTAATAAGATAGTGTTTGTCTATCTTGATGATATCTTTGTGTTCTTAAAAATACAATGCACCACCTCTTTCATCTCAGGCAAGTTTTCCAAATATGCAGGAGATTCATAGTGTCTTTAAATTTGAAGAAGTGTGTATTCTTGTCTCATGAAGGAAATATCTTGGGCCACATTGTTTTAAGGGAAGGGCTAACCATCGATCCCGAAAGAGTTGAAGCTATCGTGTTATACCATTGCTAAGTCATAAGAAGGCTCTCCAAAATTTCTTGGGGAAAATAATTTTTTTCACATATTTGTGCCTGACCTTTCCACTCTTGTCAAGCCATTGACAATGATGTTGAAGAAAAAAATGCATTCAAATGGAAAACTAAGGGTAAAGATAGTTTTGAGGCCATCAAACAAGCCATATCTCAGGCCCCAACTCTCATAAACCCATATTTTTCAAAGGAATTCATCCTATATGCTTTGGTGGTTCAGATACAATCTCAGCCATCTTGGTACAACTAAATAAAGAAGGATCGGAGCAGCTTGTAGCATTCTTTATCTAGATCTTGGAATACTATGAGATGAGGTACTCTTTTATTGAAAATCATGTCTTAGCTATCATTAAGAGCCTAAAGAAATTTAGACACTTGGTTTCCAACAATAAGATTCAATTACTAGTGTCTCATGCCGGGGTCAAATATTTTCTCTTAAACAAGGATTTGAATGAGAAAAGGAAGGTTGGATCACCCACATCATGGAGTATGATATAGAGATCAAGGTAACCAAATTGGTCCATGGAAAAGGTTTGTGTGAGCAGCTAGCTTCTAATCGGCATGTTGAGTCAAAAGATGGAGGAGTTGTCCTAGTGCTCCAAGATAACCAAGAACAAGTCACGGATGGTATGCCCACTCCTTGTTGGACTCAAGATATTATTAATTTCCTTCAAATAGGCCTATGCCCTCCGAGTTAAGAAAATAAAAAAGAAGGTATTTTAGGCTCCAATCCATCCCATATGTGCTTGTGGATGGCATTTTGTTCAAGAAAGATATGAATGGAGTTCTCTTAAGGTGCATTGGAAAAAATCAGATTGAGAAGGTGTTACATGAATTCCATGATGGAGAAGCGGGAGGCCACTTTTCTCCATGAGTAATAGCCCTCAAGATCATGAAGGCTGGTTATTATTGGCCCACACTATTTAGTGACTATTATGCATGGATTAAAAAGTGTAATAAATGTGCATTCTTTCTGGGAAAGAAAAGCTAGTAGCGCTACCCCTTCATCCAATCTCAGTGGATCATCCTTTCATGTAATGGGGATTAGACTTCATTGGGGTCATTAATCCGAATTCAAGCCAAGGCAACAAGTGGATTCTAACAGCTACAGAATATTTCACCAAGTGGACCGAGGCAGTAGCACTCAAGGAATCCAATGAGTCTAGCATACTAGACTTATGCGAGGGGATAGTCACAAGGTTTGATGTACCTACCATAATCATATAAGAAAATTATGTCCTTTCTTGGCACTAGGATCACTAAATGGGCTGTTAGAAATGGAGTATAGATCATCACTTCATCTAATTATTATCCCCATGGTAATGGGAAAGCTGATTCCACGAAAAAAAAACTTGTTGAGAATCTTAAGCAAGACTTTTGATGAAAACTAGAGGACTGCACACAAAGCTCAAATAAGCTCGTGGGTTGATATAATTAAACCCAAAAGGTCTACAAGAATCTCTCCATATAAGATATTCTACGGAAGAGAAGAAAGGATGTCCATATCTCTTGAATTACCAGCGTTAGAGCTTCTCAAGTAGCTAGAGCTAGCTGAGTTTGATCCCATGGAAATCAAGTATGCGGAACTCATGGAGTTGGAAGAGCTAAGAGAGCATGTAATGCAAACCATGGAGAAAGATCAAGCATTGATCAAGAGGAGCTTTTAAAAGAAGGCCAAAGTAAGGAAATTCTAAGAAGGAGACTTGGTGCTAAAATGGGATGTAGATCGGGAAAACCAGGAAAGCATTCCAAGTTTGATGTAATATGGAGTGGTCCATACATGATCACAAAATGCAAAAGTAGCAACGATTTCTAAATGACCAAGTTGGATGGTGAATAATTACAGATTCCAGTCAATGGAATCTATCTCAAGCATTGTTACTGAAGTGAATTTTCACCCTTTTACATATTAGTTTAGGATTTTAAATTCCTCCAAGTGCTAGTGCATAATGTTTTGTTGGTAGGAGTAGGTTTTCTTTCAGCGAAGAAGTGCTTATGCACACTCTACATGTTCCACTTGGAGCATGTATGATCTTCCTCTTTTGTACATAGTTTTGGTGCTTCGTGGTTGCTTTGCACAATTCAGCTCATTGGAAGTGGCAATGTTCAGGAGAGGAACCAATTTTAACAGAAGTCATAAGTGCTTTCCAAATCAGCAAGTTCTCCAATTTCAATAGTGTTTAAAGTGGCTCAGGGACTGGATTTTAGAGTTTCAGATCAGATTTGTGTTTACTAGGCTGACTCCATACCCAATGGATGCTACAAGGCCACTAATCAGTTCATCTAGCAGGTAGATGTTCCCGTGAGTCACCAAATTGTTATCCATTTTCATCCCCCTTGGTAAAATGGACAACAAGAGAAAATGGTGAAATTTAGTTTTTTTTGGGGGCTTCAATCCATTTTTCCTAACTCCCTAACTCAAAAAATTCTAAGGAGTTAGTGAAAAATAGAAAGTGTCATAGAATGACGAAGATATCTGCGGAAGCCATAGACAAAGTTCGTGGAAAAATTCCCTTGATGAACAATGTCCACAAAAAGCTGTCATGCTCAGAAAAATCCACGCAAAGACAAGTTCACAGAACAAATTCTATGGAAAAATATGTGGATTATAAGTCTACGGAAAACTAGAAAGTTTGAGAAAAAGGAAAAGCCGTGGAACAAAGGAAACGATAGCGATAGTTTTTTGTGTGAAACTTAAAATGGCCATAACTTTTGATCCAGTGCTCGAAATTTGACAAACATTATATCATTGGAAAGGTCTCAACATCCTCTATGAAATGGAAATTTTATTTCTCATTTATTTGAGCTTTTATTTCTAGAAAATTATAAAACATATCTAGCATGAAAATGCACAGTTCTAAGCCCAACCACCACAATTAATGAAGTATGACACCCCATTTATTCTTCTAGAAGCTAAAGTGCATGGGGGGAATGATTTTTAAGGATGCCCGTGCAATTTTCAGAGCAATAAATGGTAGTTATTGGTGAGTGGAAGAAGAAACCCAACTTTTACTTTTCTCTCTTCTCTCATTCACTTATATATATTGTAAACACTTCTCATTTTTGGGGGAGATTTCGGGACTTAGGAAAACTCTTGCATTTTTGTTTCTTAATCAAATTAAGTTGTAATCCTTCCCATGGGCCTATAAGATGTATTTGTGCCTCTATTTTATAGATATAATGGACTGTGTGACCGTTTGAAGAAATAAAATTGGTGTTTGTGGTGTTTTCTCAACCCTTGCATTTATTTTCTTGTCTTTCCTTGCCTCTCTGTTATTTTTATTCTATTTTGTGCATGTTTATATTATTTTCAAGCTTTTGTTGTTGTGTTTCATGGGGATTTGGTGTTAAATGCTATTTTGGGACTGTGTCAAAGCTATCCTGGCCTCTCTCAGTTGTATTTCTCTTCAATTTTCTCCCTCAACAGTGTATCTCACTCCCTTTTCTTGGTGTTATCACCTCCTTAGTGTAGGATTTCTTCATTTTTATGCATTTTCCTCTCTCCTTGGTCCCTTGGAATCATATATTAGGATTAGATAGTATATTTTCCTTCATTAGAGGTAGTTGTTGCATTAGTTTAGGAAGAGGAACCAGCCTTCTCTGGAGAATTGTCTCAACTATAAGGTCCCACACCTTGAGACAATTCCATGTTACCCAGTTACACTGATTACTTAGTAAATTCACATGCTAGAAAATTAGAGGGTGATGTAATTTGGTGAGAAAAAATCCATCAATCGGGGGACTGAGAAATCTCATACTTCCTTTTTAGAAATGCTTTAGTTAGTGTACCCATGCTTGTACTTCAAGTATATCCTCAAAGATGTTATCCTTGTTCCAAGAGGACTAGGATCTGATACCATTTGTTAGAAATTCTAGGCACTCAAATGGGGGTGAATCATTGTTTATTGAAAATTTGAAAGAAATTTCAATTTACTTTACTTTGTTATGATGAAACCACAACACCATTTACAAGTAATCAATAGGAGAACACATAGAGAGAGAGATAGAAGATATAATGTGGGAAAATATTAAAGGGAGAAAAAACCCAGTGAAACCAATGAACTAACTTGGAAAAAATTATCCTATAAATGTTAAAAATATTTCATTGTTGAGTATCCACTCAACTTGAAGCTAGAACTCCAAAATTTAGTCAAAATTCCACTTAACCTTTTTCAAGCCACTACTTTCTTGGAAGCCAAAACTCCCAAAACTTCAATCAAGATCCTACGTGTTCTTCTATAAGTTGTTGAATATTTTTCATTGTTTTATATATTTTCATTGATGTCAAGATGGATGAGTTGATATCAAGTTACATTGATAGCAATAAGAGTGAATTGGTAAAGTGAGCAAGCTGAAACCATGAAGGTTGATTGGTAGTGTTAGCTCACAGAGGCTTCTGGATAATCAAGGATAATTCCTAAGGGACTTAATCAGTTTTTGGGATAGCCACAGAGATGAGGGAACATCCACCAAATTCTAGAGGGATCTATTGAAGACTTAGAGTAGCCACCGAAGTCAGTAGAAAGCTGCCAAGCACTAGAAGAAATCGTGAAAGGAGAGTGAGTATAGTGGATAAAGGTATGAACTCTCCAAAGAAAAGAAGAAGATATGAAATAAAGAAAGTTAGAAGAAAAACTGTGAAGGTAAGGAAGTTGAAGGAAAAACTGCGAAACAAAATAAAAACCACGAATAACTAGAGGAGCCGCTAAAGACGGATGATAGCCGTGGAAGACTACAAAAGCTGCAAGAAGAAGATATAGCGTTGTGGACATGGAACAATTCCACAAAAAGGTAGCAAGAAAGGATGAAATCCATGAGACATTATAAAATCCGTAAGAAGCATAAAAGAGCCATGGATAACTAAAAAGTTTCCAAATAAGAAGAAGAGCCACGATACAAAGAAAAGTTAAGGAAATCCGTGAATTGATGGTATATGGACTAAAATAGGCATAGTCAATCAAAATTGTTTCAAACATGGAAAAAGTAAGAGTTGGTTCACCAAATTGGATGGTGATTTGATTGTAGGTGATTTCAGCTAAGTGCATTTAGACCGAAGGAATCCACTATTCCAAGCGCCAACATTTAATGCATATTGACTTTTTGGAAATGTAGTTGCATTCTCTATGATATCCTGAGTTTCAAGGAAGAATAAAATTTGAAGAAGAAAATGGCTCGCTCATCTAGGTCATGTTACAAATGTGGAAAATTTAGTTTTGACAAATGACTAATAAATAGCTTCTAGAAATGCATTGGAAGTGGTGTAATCAAGTCGAATACAAAAAAGAGAATATATGGAGTTAGATGCACGCATTTAATAGCCCATATTCTTAGGAGACCAAGTAGGAAGGTGCAAAAAACATAATTTGAAGTGACAGAATGGGTCCATGGTGGTATACTTCAAAATTGAAACTATTTTCATGTTTCTCAAAAGAGAATAAAGTTACTTGAGCTAAGTAAGAGTTGTAAAAGAGAGATAGATGATGCAATCAAGCTCAAAAAAAGAGCTATAAAAGGAAATAGAAGAGCAGATCAATGAAGATAATATATATAAGATGAAAAGAGCATCGGGGTGGCAAATTATTTAAGTAAAGGGGATAGAATTAGACTCGTATGAGTAGAAGAGAGTGAAAGAACATAGACCGAGCCAGAAAGTGACCATAATTCATTGTAAGAAAAATTGTTGTAACTATATGATAAAAATATGTCTAAGAACCAAGTATAAGTTGTAGATTAGTAGATTCAAGGAGTTGTAGATTCCTTATAGCTGGTTGCCTACAAAAGAAATATATTGTGTTGTGTAATATTCACTAGAGTCCTTTTTGTGCATAATATTAGTAGAGGTTTAGGGGTTGGTGCTCCTTATAGGGTAGGTGCCTTACTAAACAAATCTCATAAGATGTTTTATATTCTTATGATTCCTTTCTTTGTGTAATATAAGAAATGGTTTTTTTGTGGGTTTTTCTCCCAAAAGGGGTTCCCATGGTAAATCTTTGTGTTGAGTGTTTTTGTGCATGATATATGTTTGATTGTTTGCTCATAGTTTAAAAGCGCACACCATTGAAGAGTTTAAAATGAACACTAAGTAAAAAGTTTTAATCTACAATGATTCAACCCATCTCAAGTGCTTGTTATCTTTAAAAATTGGTATCAGAGTGGTGTCCTTATAAAATAAGCTTAACATCTTCAAGGAGATCCTCCTATCACAAGCATGGCAAAAAATCAGGCACAAGGCGGTTTGTCACTATCTAGATCACCTCTCTTCACTGGTACAAATTATGCATTCTGGAGAATAATAATGAAGACATACTTGATCTCACTTGGTTTTGATATATGGGACTACGTTGAGAAATGATACAACCCTCCCATTGCATTGATTACTTCCTCTATAGACAAGGTAGAATATGAATGCAACTTAAGACCAATGAATTCCCTTCTATGTGGATTGACTGAGATAGAGTTTTGAAAGCTATGCACCGAAAAATAGTAAAGGAGATATGGACCAAACTACAGAGCATCTATGAAGGTGATGAAAAGTTCAAATTGGAAAAATTGCAGACCTACAAAGCTTAGTTTGAAAATCTTAAAATGCAAGATGATGAGAGCATAGTGGCCTACATGCAGAGAAAATATGGAGACATGAAAATGATCAAAGGCCTAGGAGAAAAGCTTGAAGAGTCTGTTATTGTTCAGAAGATTTTGAGATCTCTGACCAATAAATATGATGCAAAGGTTTCAGCCATAGAGGAAGCCAAAGACATGAAGACTCTCACGATGGATGAATTGCAAAGCACTCTATACACATATGAGATGAGGACCATTGGATCTAAGACTACCAAGAAAGAATTGGCCTTCAAATTCAAGAAAGAAAACCAGTCTAAACAAGAAGAAGAAGAATCAGCTTCAGGTGATGAGTTGGATGATGAAAAAATTGAAGAGATATTTTTGAGAAAAATAAAAAGAGGATCAGTAAGTATAAAGTAAAACTTCCCTTTAAATGTTTTTCATGGGAAAGTAGGTCATTTTGCTGAAAATTTTCCAAAAAGAACAAAGATAATCATTCTGAACATGAAGAAGACAATCATAAATATTACAAGAAAGAGACTAGTCATTCAAAGAAAAACAACAAGAAAAGGTTCTTCAAGAATAAAAGAAACTTCTATTCAAAGGAAGAATCAAGTGACTCTGAATCAGATAGTCATGGTATTTCTGAAAATGAGAATGATGAGGATCAATCAAAATGTTTGTTTATGGCCATGGATGTAAATGAAGAAAGCAGCTCCAAAGGAAAGTACACAGTTGATGGTGAAGACTTTGATGAAGAAGAAGCTGAAGTAAATCTCGAAGCAGAGCTAGTGTGTGCTCTTGAAGAATTGAGTCTGTGTAGAAGAAAGAATAAGAAGCTAAGATGCACACTAAAATATTACAAAGAACAAATCCACATATTTGAGAAAAGGAAGTCTCAAAGAGAATAAGAAGAGGCTAATGAGCTTAAGGAGTTGGAAACCCATCTTGAAAAGATTTAAAATTATTATAAATCAAAGGAGGATGAATGCAATGAGATGAACTCAGAACTGGAGAAACTGAAAATCGAGAGGGAACAAATGAGCAAAAAACTATAGACATATGAAAATCTTGAAAAGGGTTCAAATGTTTTGACAAATATATTGAACATTCAATGTGATATAACTGATAAATCTGGAATCAACTTTAAAGGAGAAAATAAAGAAAAGGAGCCAACCAAGAAGGAAGGAAACAAGTCCATGGAAACCCCAAGTACCTCATATGCTGCAAATGAAGGATTCAAAAATCCTCGAGAAGAAGAACCACTACACCCAGGATCACCTATGCTATGAGGTACACTCACTCTTTCTATGGGTATTGTTATTCTTGTAATCAGTTTGGACATAAAGCCGCCAAGTGTAGAAAATTATCTAGAGGCTATAGGAGAAACTTTGGCCCATCTTACACCAGATTGGGCTATAATAATGTCAAATACCATTATTAGAAGAAGAGTCATGTGGTTTCAAAAAAACAAACAAACAAGAGCCACCTAAACAAAAGAAGTGGATATATGTTCCAAAGAAATATGAGAACAAGAGAAAAGAGTCATGTTCAATAGTGCAGACTGCATTTCATGTACAAAATGAGGATAAAATCTGGTACTTAGATAGTGGATGCTCAAGCCATATGATAGGTGATAAAATTAAGTTCATTACTTTATCCAACAATGCATCAAGTGCTATAATATTTGGTGATAACAACTCAACAAACATAGTTGGAAAAGGAACATTGAGTTTAGACAATGGAAATACTATCACTAAAAATGTTTTATATGTTGAAGGTCTTAAACATAATCTGTTGAGTGTGAGTCAAATGTGTAAAAGAGGATATAATGTAATATTTCATGATAAAGGTTGTGATATTATAAACTACAAAATAGGAAAGAAAGTTGTAAAGGCCAAGCGGAAAAAGAACAACATGTATGTTTTGAATGAGATAAATAAAGAAAAATGCTTCATTAGTAAGACTGATAACAATTGGCTATGGCACATGAGATTGAGACATGTAAGTTTTGAAAATCTAGTCAAATTGAGTGTAAAAGGATGTGTAAGACATATGCCTAAAATTGTGAAACCCACGGATACACTATGCAAGGCTTGTTTACATGGAAAACAAACCAGGAGGTCATTCAAATCAAAGGAGTACTCTACAACCAAACCACTAGAGTTGATTCATACAAACCTCTGCGGACCCACCAGGACTGAAGGCATAAATGGTGAGTCATACTTTATGCTTCTAATTGATGATTACACTAGGATGACATGGGTGGCATGTTTGAAACAAAAATCGAAGCCTTAGACAAATTCAAGAAATTCAAGGCACTGGTGGAGAATGAGAAAAAAAAGAAAATTAAATGCCTAAGATCAGATAGAGGTGGAGAATTTGGTCAAATGAATTTGATGAATTCTGTGAATAAAATGGAATTAGGAGACAATTCTCAAACACAAGGAAACATCAACAAAAAGGGGTGGTTGAAAGAAAGAAAGAATAGACTGTATAGGAGATGGAAAGGACAATGCTAAATGAATCCAAACTCTCAGACATATATTGGAGTGAAGTAGTCTATACCGTGGTCTATCTTTTGAATAGATCTCAACTGAGAATAAATAGTGACAAGACTCCTTATGAACTATGGAAGAAGAGACCAGCCAATGTGAAACACATAAGAGTCTTTGGTAGCAAATGTTATATCAAAAGAGATGAAGATAACTTGGGAAAATTTGACTCCATGTGTGATGAAGGTATATTCCTTGGTTACTCAATGGTTAGCGCGGCTTACATGTGCTATAATAAATGGTTGAAAAATATTGTTGAAAGCACTAATGTAAAGGTGGATGAGACTGAACATGCCAAAACTAGCACTCAACACAATTTCAGCCATGAAGAACAAGAAGATGATGAAGAATTGGAAAATCTGTGTGAAGAAGCATATGAAGAAGAAGAAAGGCCAAAAACTAAGGCACCCTCCAAGCAAGTCAAAAAGGACCATCCTTCTAATCAGATCATTGGAAACAAATATGGTGGAATCCTCATAAGAAGAAAGCTCATAGAACAATAGAACCATGATGATATAACGATCATATCAATGATAGAACCCAAGAATGTTGCAAAAGCAAGAAAAGATCAACATTGGGTAGACACCATGAATGAAGAGCTATATCAGATTGAGAATAATGAGACATGGGACTGGTACCCAGACCACGAAAAAAGAATGTAATTGGTACCAAATGGGTATTCAGGAACAAGCTGAATGAGAAAGGAGAAGTGACAAGAAACAAGGAAAGGCTAGTGTGCAAATGATACGTGCAAATGGAAGGAATTTAATTTGATGAGACATTTGCACCTATGGAAAGAATGGAAGCAATAAGACTATTCTTGGCTTACACGACATACAAGAAGATCAGAGTGTTCTAGATGGATGTGAAATCAGCCTTCTTGAATGGTTTTCTGAATGAAGAGGTGTACATCAAACAATCTGATGGATTTTCACTAACTGAAGATAAAGACTATGTGTGTAGGTTAAAGAAAGCTTTGTATAGATTAAAACAAGCTCCCAGAGCTTGGTACAACAAATTGGACTCATACCTCATTGAACAAGGATTTAGAAAAGGTGTTACAGATAACAATATCCACATCAAGGAAGAAGGTGAACATATGGTCATTGTAATAGTGTATGTATATGTATATGATATCATATTTAGCGAAGACCATGACAAGATGGAATATGAGTTTTCTAATATGATGAAAGAAGAGTTTGAGATGTCAATATTGGGAGATCTGTCATTCTTTTTGGGACTACAAATCAATCAATTAGATAAAGGTATGTTCATATCCCAAACCAAGTACATCAAAGAAATGTTGAAAAGGTTTAGGATGGAAGATTGCAAACCAATTGGTACACCAATGGAAGTTGGATGCAAGCTGAGTAAAAATGATAAATCACCAAAGGTAGAAAAAACATTGTATAGATCCATGATAGGAAGTCTACTTTACTCCATCGATCAAGACCAAACATTATGCAAGTGGTAGGCCTTGTTGGAATATTTCAAGAAGATCTAAGGGAAACACACCTCAAGGTGGTCAAGAGAATTCTGAGATATCTCATGGGAACAATTGAGTATGGTCTATGGTACCCTAAAAGAAGTGATTTCAACATCAAATCATATATAGATGCAGATTGGGTAGGAAGTGTTGATGATAGGAAGAGTACCAACGGTGGAGCATTATTTGTTGGAAATTGCTTAGTATCTTGGTTGAGCAAGAAATAATCATCAGTGGCTCTTTCAACATGTGAGGCGGAGTATATAGCTTTTGTGATGTGTTGCACTCAGGTTTTGTGGATGAAGCAGACATTGGAGGATTATAAGGTAAAATATGAACATCCAATTCCCTTATTGTGTGATAGTACAAGTGTAATTAGTGTCTCCAAGAATCCAATGTTCCACTCAAAAACCAAGCATATACCAATAATATATCATTTCTTGAGGGAACAAGTGAATGACAGGAAGATCAATCTAGAATATGTGAGCACTAAAGAAGAAATTATAGATATAATGACTAAGCCATTACCAAAGAAACATTTGAGCACTTAAGGAATGAATTGGGGGTCATTCCTGATCCCAACAACAATTAGAGTGTAACACCCTCAACAACTGATATATTCCTCTCTTGCATTCAAGTGTTGACATGTGATTTTTGGATAAAGATGTGTTCTTTTGACTGTTGAAGATCATGCTTGATAAGGATAAATCTTTTCTATTCTTAAAAATCATTAGACTGAAATTATATGGTTGTCAAGAATCCATTTTCACTTTGGAAGGAGTTGTAATATGATTTTAAGAGTTATAGACTCATTTCTTCTTGACTCATCCTTGGATCAATTTTAGTGATCTAAGGAATGTTTCAAGTCTTCTTCATAGACTGGATGGTAAAAATTGACATTCGGTAGTTTGAGGGACATAGAAGACTGAATTTTGTATGATACTAATTCTTGGTCTTGTTTCAATGTGTTTTTGTTTAAGCGTATGTTTGTGCCTGGTCTTTGGTGATTGATCTTGGTACGAAATTAAGGACTTAAGAAAAATTCAATTTCTCGAGGAGAAGTTTGAGTCCTAAAAATATAAGGACTATCCTAATGGTAACCTAAGCTAGGTAAGAACAGCTAATTTCTAGCTATGTTTACTTATTGGAATGTTGTTCTAACCTAAGCCTCTTATTCAAATTATGGAGTTGGCATCCTAACCTAAGAATTGTGCTAAATGGATTAGGAACGGTTACTAAATGGATACTAGGATATTTTAGCTATTACCTAATACTAAAAGGTTATAAATTGAACCCAACCTAAGCTAGAATTCTAATGGCAAATATTTTAGGACTTATGATTAGTAGTTGTTAAACTAACCTAAGTCTATTTGAATCTAACCTAAAATATTAATGGGAACCTAAAGGGGGTCACATGACACAAGGGTGATGGCTCCAATGGTATTTAAATGATTTGTAAGGGTTTAAATGAAGAAGTACTACCGATTTGGCAAGGGGCTAGGGGACTTGGTGGAGGCCTACGTGGAAGCTCTGCTAACAGATGGAATTGTATTTTTGTGTTGAATTTGCATTCACTAGATTTAGGAGGCGGTGGAAAGGAAAGATAAGCGGGAATTTTTGATTGAATGGCATTTATGGCATTTATGAGCCTCGGTCTTTGTGTGCAAACCATCTTGGAAACTTAGAAGGTGGGTTTGTAGGAGGTCATTTATTTTTCATGCATGGCAGATTTTGCTCTGCATGGAGCTAACTGGTTCTTCGAACCAGAAGTTCGACCTTCACTTCAAATATATTTTTGGTTTCTTCAGCGTATTTTTGATCAAAGCAAAGTATATGAGACGTAGGAGGAAAATAAGTTTGATTTTGATCTTTCATGGAGGAGAAAAATAATTGGAAGCTAGGTGGAAGTCTCCTTCAAGTTGGTGGAAGCGCTATCAGGCATGATAGGCTCTAACTATTAAAATTCTTTGCATTCTTCTAAATGATTCATTAGAACAAATTTCTCTCATGAGATTCTTGTTTTCTTGCCTATCTGGTTATTTTGCTTGCTAGGTTTTATGGATCCTTGTGTGTTTGATTTGAATCCATGGAAAAATAGTATTGTTTTGGAAATTGGCTTTTTGTGCTAGTTTTACAACCTGCATGCAAGTAAAAATGGTATTAGAACTTGTTCTGTATCTCTGTTATGCTCTCTTGATCTTGTATTCGATGGTTATGTGCTTTGAACTAACTTTCATAACAATAAAAGCATATGAGCTTAGGGAAACTTTAGTTCTATTTTATATTGCTTCTGGGTTGCGTTCTTTGGATGCAGACTCGTGTTGGAACTTTGTGTTTTGATTAAGTTGTGTTGGAACTTTGTGTTTTGATTAAGCTTGTGATGGAGCTTCATTTGAACGAAACCACTATTTTGGAAACTTATGTATTACTGAACTATTGCATGGAGTTTGTATTTATCATTGTACTCACATTATTTTTCTTGTGAAGTTCTGAATGTTGTGCATGAAGCTTGGGTTTGACACTAAACTCTAATTTAACACTTGAGTGTTATGAGCTTATATTTTGATTGATATATTCGATTCTGTACAGGAATTTTTGGTATTGGGTTATTCTTTTGTTAAAAGGTTTAGCTTATAACTCTTTATTTTTACAACTCACTCACCAGGAGACTGGGTGAAAACTTGTTTGAGTTGTTTGAAATATTTTGAGCTTTGGAACTGGAAATGTCTTAAGGAATGTTGAACTTGTTTTTTTTGTATCGACTTCTTGAGATAGTATGAGCATGGGAATTAGAGGAAGTGTTATCTCCCCACTATTTGGAAGAAACCCACATTCTGGGTTGACTATATTAGTTTGTACTAAGGCACCACTGTCGTAATTTTGTGGTTGTGAAGTTCTATTTTGATGTTTTGTTCTTGTTGCTTTGGAATTTAAGACCAAGACAACTTCTGTATTGGGCATTTTGGGTTCTAGCTCTCCCTCTCTTCTATCTCTTTGAATGATTCGGGTCTTAGTGGAAGATTTGGGATATTACCTTGGACACTGAAATAATTAGGAAGGATTCCTTCTCTATTCAGTTGTATTGAGTTTGATTCTTTTGAATTTTGAACTACTTACCTTTTGTATTCGTGTAGAGGCATTTGTAAGTCTCCAGTCTTGGGTTTGTGGGTAATTGAACCTTATCGTTTATTGTTTTGGGATGTTATTCTCGAACTGAAATAGTGAAGAATAATTTGGTTTCTCTTTGTGAATTTTTTTTTATATAAATATGTATTCTTTTGTGAATAGTATATTGGTTTGGGTCTGTAGTATGCTTTCATCCTGAATTGTTTTGAAACTAGAACTTCTTGTTCAGTTGAATGAAACAATTTATCATTAGACCTTTCCTTATTAGAGTGACTTTTTCTCTGTCCTTGGATAGGCTCAATGTTTGAACTTTTATGTACTCAATTCCATTTTGAGATATTGATTTCTCATGACCTGTTGGTCTACCTTGTTCGAATCATTGATTGAAATAATGTTGAGAGCTAGTAACCAGGAAGGTTAGTTAAGTAAATTGATACTTATGGGTTGACTATTGTTGACTAGTCTTGTCTAGTTTATATGGATAGGAGTAGGTTTTTCTCTTGTACTCCTTATCCTTTGTGAAGAACTTGAGTAGAGATTAACTCCTCTTCGGGGCTACCTTGTTTCTAAGCATTGATTTCTGATATTTGATTGATAATTTCTAACATGTAGAGTTGGAATTGGAGTTACAGTTGAACTGTTATGGTTTTCCTTACCTTCTTGATTGGTTATGGAATTCTGTTTGATGTATATTCTAATGATTGAATGTGCAATATTGTTATTCTAGAAAGGAACAAGTAACTCATGTTACAATCTGGTCTATTTCTTTGATGTTATAGGTTTTGGATGAGTTTATAATGGTTCTTTTCATTCCTTACTTAGGATTTAGATGAATCATCCTGAAGGAACCATGTTGTATACATTTATTTTGTCTCTTAGAAAAGATAAATGTGGTATTATATTAGGATAAAATTATGAAATAATGGGATGGCAGGTTTGATTGTTTGTTTTCAAGCCATTGATAGTATTAATAGAACTTTAAGATTTTAGGCAGATATTGTTAATTATATTCTACTTTTCTTTTTAAAGTTGATCTAGATTTATTAAGTACTTCCTTTCTATTTAATATCACTTATGCTGATTTTATTATGTTTTTATTGTCTCATTAAAGCAATGTTGCTTTAATGAAACAATTAGTGGAATGCACTTCATTTTAATGATTAGTGCTTATCATGCTTAGTTCATTGAACTGACCCGTGCTAGCTATTTTTGTAGATGGACGACTTAAGTGGTAAAAGAAGGCAAAAACTTATATGATGCATTGGCTGATATATGTCTAATTCTTAGTAAAGAATTCTGATTCATTCTTTTGTTGAATTGTAAAAGAAAGTTGTATACCTTATAGAATGAAGGCTATTGTTATGCAGTATGCCTAAAGTGCACAATCTTGTAAATTTCATAAGTTATAATGATGAATTGTGAGTTGTGATTTATTTGCATTGGTTGTGTAAATTATCTTGTACTTTTTAAAAAAGAAGATGAAAATTCCATCTTGTTAATATTCTTTATATTATGTTATGCTTACTCTGTTATCTTTGATAAGATGGATAATGGGAATTAGTTCAATTTCCCTTATAATGAAGCAACTTGTGAGTTGCATAATATGATGTGTTATATCTAACAATTTAACATAGTAATATGTTGCATAATGAACATGGAGTATGAACTAGGGATATTAGGAATGATATACCATAATACTTAATCATTTAGAGGAAGACTCTTTCTCTCTCTCAATTTAATATAAACCAAAAAAAAGGTTGGGAGATATGATTACTAATTATTAGACTTCATTTTATATGAAGTCTACTTTAATTGGATATATACGGATGTTAAAACCTTCCTAAAAGTTAAAGTACATTTTAAATGAAACTTATGATAACATTGTTCTGTTTTGGTTAACTGCTGGTTAAACTAGGAAAATGAACATTAAAAGTAACCATAAGTTTAATGAAGTTCTTTAATACTCGATTGATACAAGTATACAATAATAACTTATGGAGTGTTGGATTAGGGTTTAGCAGGGTTGCTGTAATCAAGACATAATCCAAATTAACAACGTATTAACATCTCCTTGGGGTATGTACATCTCGATGAGGTAGTTTATGTAGGATGTTAGAACACGCCAACTATAGGGTTGTACTTTCGAGAAGACTTGGGTCTTCTCGAGAATACAACGTTGTAGTTGACATGAGGCATCACCCTTCTGCATTGATCATCCAGATCTACATACAATAGGAATTTGGACTTGAACTTAGTTTCTCTCTAGGTCGGGATAGGAGCATATTTAGGATAGGAATTAGCTTCTAATGGCTTAGGGTACCTTGGCACATCCGGTTGACTTAGGTCAATCGAGTATGCCCATTTACCCTAAGCCATTGTGAGCATCTTCCTATAATAAGTTATGTTTCTATCTAGGGCTACAATAAAACTTGGGACAAGTGGATTGACGGTAGTTAGTAAAGACCAATCATGATAATAGAGGAGTGAGGTGAAGGACATATTCCAATATGATGAGTATGTTGTCTAGGAATAGTGACATACACAGTATGTTGTAAATCTTGGCCAAAGTATCGCAAGTTATTGGTTGCGTTGTCCTATGTCACCTAGTTTAAAACAATGTGATATCAAATGAATATTGGTAATAGATATTGAGATATGTTATTTAAATAGATCACTCAATACCTGGTGTAGGGTAGGAAAACCAAGTATACAAATTATACAATATGTATTCAATACATAAGATAACATAAATAGATTAGTAGCTTACCAAGTTATGAAATGAATAGATCGGTGGATCACCAAGTCATTATAGTTGCATATGGTTATCTATTTGAATTTGATTGGCATGAAATGTTTGTTCTAAATAATTCTTTATTTAGAACAATGAACATTATATATTTAAAAAAAAATCCCTTGTTTCTAAAGTCTTAAAATGGGAATGTTACATAGAGGGAAACAGAAAATACAAAGGAGAATTCTAAAGAAATATTAGTTCTTAAACAGTTCCAAAATGAGGGGAGCTAATCTATTAGATTAAATCTATCAAAGTGTGCATCAACTTAGGGGAAGCGGTGTTGTGGAAACACCGAGCAGATGGATGAGAATAATAAGCCTAGGGAGAGCTTCGTAAGGAAAACACATGAAGAAACCAACTTACAAGTACTTCCAGTTTTATGTGGCATAGATGGCCCCTTTGTCATTTTTGTCAAAGAGGGAGAGATGAAGAAACCAGAAACTAGTCCACATATATACAAGAATAATAGAAAGGTGGATACAGGTATGCAAGCATTTTTCCATCAAAAGATTATAAGGTTTCTAGAGGTTGGAGTGTTTCCATTAATGACAAAGGGGGATATTGTTGAATATTTGTCATTGTTATATATATTTTCATTGATGTTAAGATGGATGAGTTGATATCAAGTTACATTGATGGAAAAATGAGTGAATTGGTAAAGCAAGCAAGCTAAAACCATGAAGGTTGATTGGTAGTGTCAGCTCATAGAGGCTTCAAGATAATCAAGGATAATTCCTAAGGGACTTATTTAATTTTTGGGAAAGTCATGGAGATGAGGGTACATCCGCCAAGTTCTAGGGAGATCCACCAAAGACTTGGAGTAGCCATTGAAGTCGGTAGAAACCTATTAAGCACTAGAAAAAACCACAAAAGGAGAGTGAGTACAAGGATAAATGGATGAAGTCTCCAAATCAGAAAAGAAGCTGTGAAATAAAGGAATTTATAAGAAAAAAGGGGAAGGTAAGGAAGTTGAAGGAAAAACCACAGAACAAAAGAAAATCTGTGAAGAACTAGAGGATCCACTAAAGATGGATGATAGCCATAGAAGACTACAAAAGCTGTAAGAAGAAGAGATAGAGTTGCAGACATGGAAAAATGCCATGGAAAGGTAGTAAGCAAGGAGGAAATCCAAAAGAAATTATAAAATTCGTGAGAAGTATAGAAGAGCCACGGATAACTAAAAAGTTTCCAAAGAAGAAGAAGAGCTACGATACAAAGAAAAGTTAAGGAAAGTCATGAATTTATGGTATATGGACTGAAATAGGTGAAGGAAATCAAAATTGGTTCAAACATGGAAAAAGTAAGAGTTGGTTCACCAAATTTCATGGTTATTTGATTATCGAGGCTATTACGGCTAAGTGCACAACTTGAACTTCACATAGACCAAAGAAATCTGTTATTCCAGACTACCAACATTTAATGCATATTGACTTTTTGGAAATGCAATTACATTCTCTATGAGATCTCGAGTTTTAAGATATAATAAATTATTGAAGAAGAAAACAACTCTCTCATCTGGGTCATGTTACAAATGTGGAAAATCTATTTTTGGCAAATGGATAATAAATAACTTCTAGAAATGCATGGGAAGTGGTGTAATCAAGCCAAATACAAAAGGGAGAATATCTGGAGTCAGTTGCATGCATTTAATAGCCTGGATTCTCAAGTCACCAAGTAGGAAGGTGCACAACACAAAATTTGAAGTGATGGAATGGGACGATGGTGATATAGTTAAAACTTGGAACTATTTTTGGTTTTCTCGAAAGATAATAAAGTTACTCGAGCTAAGTAAGAGCTATAGAAGAGAGATAGATGATGCAATCAAGCTGAGAAAGAACTATAGAAGGAAATAGAAGAGAAATTCGAGGAAGAGAAGATTTATTAGACACAAAGAGCATTAGGGTGGAAGATTTTTTGAGTAGAGGAGATAGAATTTTGTATGAGCGAGAAGAGAGTGAAAGAACACGGTGAGTTAGGAAAGTGATCATAATTAATTGTAATAGAAATTTTTGTAACTATATGATCAAATTACGTATAAGAACCAAGTTTAATTTGTAGCTTAGTAGATTTAGGGAGTTGTAGCTTCTTTGTAGGTGGGTGCCTATAGAAGAAATATCTTGTGATGTGTAATATCCACTAGAGTTTTTGTTGTGCGTAATATAAATAGAGGTTTAGGGGTTGGTACTCCATGTAGGGTCAGTTCCTTCCTAAAAAAATATTGTAAGATGTGTTATATTCTTATGAGTCCTTGCTTTATGTAATATAAGCAACTATTTTTTTGGGTGTTTTTTCCTCCGAAAGGGTTTCCCATGGTAAATCTTTGTGTTTAGTGTTTTTGTGCATGATATATGTTTGATTGTCTACTCATAGTTTAAAAATACATCATGCAGCCTAAAATTTACGAGATAACACCCTATTCATCTTTGGCACATCACTTAGCCTAGTGTAGACACCAAATTCGTGTCTCACGTCCCTTGTGACCCGCATCCCATTTCGCAACCTAACCTCATTACCTAAACTTTACACAATTATTTATTAATTACCTTGTAATTGATAAATCCATCATCACCTTACCCGCCACCTCACTTTGCCACCTCATCATGACCTAGCCCTAACCCTAAACTAACCTAATTAAGACCCACGACTTGGTCAGACTCACATCCATAACTAATGCCTCCTTACTCGCACCCAAAGCCGACCTTCAGCCACTTGACCAAGCCCATGGACTGATCTCTCGGGAGAAAGCGGGGAAGGTGGGCTATTTTACTAAAAATAGCCTACTTTTTCCTTACCGATGCGGTTCTACTCGACCACCGTCGATTTACGAAACCGCCATCGGTTCCCTGTAAATGGGCTCCCAAACCAAAGCGCGAATCGGAATTTCATTTTGGAGATCATTCGAAGGATTTTGAATCAAAGGAGAGTCAAAGCGATTAGCGAGTCGAACTTCACTTGACCAAGCGCGAGGCGAGTGAAGAAACGAGAAGAGTTGGCGCCAAGGAGATCAATTGGCATCTTCGTCAAAAACCGATAAGTTACATCTTGCATGTCCTCCATTATAACATTTCTTATGCTTTTGGAATTACAGTCCTCCCAAATCCGTTCCTGAATCCATTATCCAACGTACCATTGCCTCTAACTATCATTCCTTAGCTTCTAACCATCCCATTTCCCAATACCATCCAAAAATCAGCCATTACAAACTCCACAACCAGCCCAGAAGATCCTAGAACCCACCGGTATCGGTTATCAGTAACCGCCATCGGTTATAGGTAACCGGCATCGGTTCCTTTGATCAAAACCAGGAAAAACAACCTTTCCCCTACCCAGTTCAGCCAAGCAATTTGATTGATATTTTACAATATTTTGTGTTAACTCATATTAGCAGGGAAACTGACCACCTTCGAAAGGAAGTTTTACATTTCCTGGGCCCAAGGCAGTTTCCTCATTTATTATCTAATCAAAATCTTGTGGTCTTGTGTTCTTATTTGCAGGTAGTCCTTCCAAGACAAAAAGGAGTTCTTCGCAGTCAGCCTGATCTTTCTCTACGGTACGCGCACATCATCTCGACATTCTAGGTATTCCTCCTAACCCTAACCTTATCTGTTTCTATAAGGAGCGAAGCATTTAAGTGAAACATTTTTGCACGCTTAGGTGGGACCCATTTTGGGTTTTTCTTTATTTCTTGCTTGCTTTTATTATAGGGAGCATACTTGCTGTTTTCTTCTTCTAGAGATATTCACAGGGTATTTTATTATTCTGGTAAAAGAACTTGCTTTGTTTTTGCATCTTGCATTAGTAAAAGTCATCTCTTTTGCTTCATCGAATATCACTTTCGATTTGGGTTTTAAAACACATGCATTACATTCCTGCCTGTTGTTTTTCAATTCTAGTGAACATAGATTAAGTAACAGGTCGTACACGTGGAGGTGATATCCACGGTATTGACAGGAAATTAACCTTAGTTTCACTGCACAACACATACCGAATCACTTCACAATTAACACAACAGCTCAAACATCCCCCTTTTTTCCGCGGTATTCCTCCGCCCGATTGAGGTAACCTTATAAGCCAAAACAAACTTGACATTTCCCCTAAGTCTTGTTGTTTAGGATTCTGACATCATTCTACGTCTAAAGGCATAAGCCCACAATAATTAAAATTAACCCTAAGGTTAATCTCTGCATTTGCGTGTGCATCTTGCTTGTTTGCTGTTCTGTTTTCTCTGTCATACTCTGTCTTTTGTGATCAATAAGTTGCTAAACATACTCAACGTTACTAAATCAAATTAGCAGCCCCTTTGTATCTTCTTATTCTAAATTTTTGACACCGACATCGGTTAAGAGACCGACGGCGTTTGATCTGTGACCGACACCGGTTACTAAACCGATATCGGTTACTGTCTCTCTCAGCCCCTGACAAACCAGCAGCTTGCCAAATTCACCTTTCAGACGTTGTTTTTGTTCTGGATAGATTGAAACTTTCCTGGGTGTTCTAGTCTATGGTTGTCATCACTCGGAAGCAAGCCGCCGCCATGGTTTCACATGCCTGCTCTGTGTCTTTGCCTGAATCACCCCCTTCACATTCTATAGGAAACCCTACGGACACCAGTGAGATCCCCCAAATTCCTGTAGGAGACAAGGACTTTGCCAAATTTCTGGATGCTAATCCCAGCGCTGTACAATACTATTTGTCTCATACCCCTGACCGTACGCCTGATGGTCAGCTCCTTATGGGCATGCCTATTAGTATAGCTGCTCATTTAGCTCCTACTCCTCCTGATAACAATACCTTACTTCCTGCATCACTAGCCCCGTCTCCCAATCCGGCTGAGCAGGAGAGGTTCATACGACCCGATTAGCTTTCCTTTGGTTAACACAGGGCCCCACGTATCGCCACCACCAACTACACCTATCTCGTCTCTCTTCGGACCACTCCATTCATGACTTACTCTCTGCCACCTATTCAAATGAGCTTTCCTTCTCAAGCTCGCCTACCTTTTCATTCCCATACACGTATCCATTAACCTCAACACCTTATATGGGACATCCCTATTCTACGTGGCACCATCACCTCATCCAACCATAGATTTCATCAAGCAAATGATGGAAAAATGCAAAACACGGAGGCTTAGTTTGGGAAGTCGTAGCGCTTGACATACGAGCAAGTTTGTGGGAGCCCATTCACCCTTCTATCCCCCTTCATTCATATCCTCCTCAATGGGAGTTGCCAAAGTTTACTCGTTTTAACAGTAAAGAGGATCCTCAACAACACTTGCGATCATTTAGACATGCTTGTTATTTGATTGCCCATGATGATGCCTTGTTACTCCGCACCTTTCCCATGTCCTTATCAGGGCCTGCCTTGGAGGTGGTACGGTGCTTTAACCCAAAGACTCAATCTTCTCTTTTAACCAACTAGCCCAATCTTTCTTGGATCATTTCTCCATTAACATTGCCAAGAAAGTATCTATCACTGACCTCTATGCCATCCGACAATTCGAAGACGAATCTATCGCAGATTTCGTTGGACGATGGCGGGGCCTTATCAACCAACTTACGTATGCCTTGCCTCAAACCGAACTTATCGAACTGTTTACGCGGGCCTGCGCTAAGCACATCTCCCCTACCCTCCAAATTCAAACTTTCCGTACATTCGACGAGGCCTTTACTATGGCTCGAAAATTAGAAATTCGAGCCTTAGAGGAAGAGAAACTGCGGTTGCGCAACAAGAACTCCACTTTCCGAACTCCTGATTCTACCAATAAACCAAATACCACCACTCCTCACGCGTCCACCTCTTCTAAATCAAAAGGAGCTGTCCACGCGGTGATGGTCAAATCCCAATCACCGTCCAATACTCCACCAAAAACCACCTATAAATACAAAGCTGAGCCCACCAATTACACTCCCTTGGGAGAAACTTATGGCGTCATCCTAGAGAAATTGCTCAAAGCTGGGGCTATCACCTTGCCCCCTGTAAAACCTCACTCTGGGTTTGACTCCACCCGCGCAATACCTTCCTGGTACAAAGAAAATGACTTTTGTAACTTTCACCGCGTAAAAGGACATAGTCATGAAAACTGCAAGATGTTGAAAAACATAGTGCAGGAAATGGTTGATGCAGGGGATATAACACTCGATAATCCTAACGCCCCTGCTAACCGAAATCTGAAAATTTTCAACAAGCCATTCCCGAATCACTCGTCCAGCAGCAACGTAAACCAAGATATCTTAGCTGAGGAGAGTGTTCATGAGATCCATGCAGTCTTCGATTCTCAGCCAAAAGCCTCTATCGAGAAAATTTTGAATCAAGCCTCTTCACTAACACAGGAGCCCGAACCTCCTTTACCACCATCAAGTCAAAGTGAAATCATTCCTTTACCCATCGAAGAGTTAACTGCCCAGGCTTCTCTTCTCATCAATGAGTCTTCTTACACCACATCCCTACAAGACTGTGAGCGGATGCTATCTAATTTATCTATTTCCCAAACGTCCCCTTCTACCACTCTTGCTACACAAGAGGAAGGCTCACCACTCCTTTTGACATCCTTAGACGAGAAATCTCTTACACTAACATCACCACATTCTTTTAACATGACAGATCTCCTCGAACACGCCCTCCTACCTATTAGTCCCTCATCGCCTAAATCTTTTCAACGACCGGTTGACCTCCTGACATCTATTGATACAGTGCCTCATCCGCCTCCTGTGTCACACCCGCAATGGACTGGAATTACAACTCACTTTTCCTCTGTACCAAAATTACAAATCACACCTGGAGACTGTCATTCCACAGAAGATAGACAGGCCCTATGGGAACGTTTGAGTACTCCTGTTTCTACTCAAATGCAAATGACTGATCCTGATGTCTCCACCATTTACCCGAAGTGCTTACAGAAGCTTAAAATGCCCCTGTTCTCGCCTTCACCCCCCTCACCTCTACCAAACGCCCCGTCCACTTCTATCAACTTAACCAGATCTTCCCCTACGCTTGGGACCTCACCAATGCCCAGTCTAACACACCCGCCTAAGCGACTCGATCTATCCAAAAATAAATCCGTTCCGCCACCTAGGAGACGAACGCAATCCGGGCCTCTATCACAATTAAAACCCTCATCGTCACACCCACCTTCCATATTGGGACCTCATCCCTCCACATTACACCAATATATCATACCTCCGTTGTTTTCTGCAAAACGACCTACGCCTTTTACACCTATACAGAGATCAAAGGGTATCACAACATCGTTACCCCACGTATCCGGTCCACCTATCAACCCTAAACCAATCCCATCATCAAAGGATTTATTTTCTGTCACTCCCCTTTCTCCGTGGTTGTTTCCCGCTACCATGCCATCTGTAGCCTCATCATCTAACCAATTTGAACGTAATCTCGTGGTCTAAGAAACCACGTTTAGTGAAAAACATGTGTCAGCACCCCTCGGCTAAACCACCACCCATACGAACTAAACACGCCCAAACATTACCACAACCCACACAATCAATACCCTCATCTTCTTCTGATTTTGACCCACTCAAAGGATCTTACGCCAAAATCCTTGCTATGTTGGTGGAGAATGCGACCATCTCCCTACCTCCACTTAGACCTTATGACCCGTCTAAGCCCCGACCTGTGGATTATGATGAGTCTAAAATCTGCGCCTATCACCGCACACCTGGACATGATGTAGAAGGATGCAAAGCTCTAAAAACCATCCTTCGCCAGTCACCTCTTCCGGATACAAAGGTTAAGAAAGACAACTTACGAAGGGAGAGACCTCTAGCGTCAATTCCCTCTACTATACCATCTGTCCCCGCCTCACCAAGATCGATCATTATTACAACCCCACCTCTTAAAGACCATGAATTATCCCAACCATCTTCTTCATCTCAGGTCTACGAGATTAATATGATTAGTGTCATTACTAGGAGACGGAAAAACAATGGGAAAGCGAAGAAAACACACTGCGGCATCTCTTTCTCCTTGACCATCCCGATTACACCACCACCTAAAGTGGTTATTCGTGGACCCGCCTATCTGTCTCTAATGGAGTTGCCCACCGAACCATGATCAAACGACTTCATCGATCGCGTAAAAATGACACTATATGATCTCATTCAGACCTCTGAATCTCATCGACAAGCTCTCGTTGAGATCCTTCAAGGGATAGAGGTTTTACCCAACGAAACCCTGCCCGTTACCTCCATTCTAACACCCAATCACGTTGCCTCTCTCACCAAACAATCCATCTCCCCCACCACTTCTGTCTCAAAACAACAAGCCGCTGCGGTTAGTTTCTCGGAAGATGAAATTATCGACTTTGAGTACGAGAAGACCACGACCACCTGCCCTTTTCATTTCCGCTTACGTCCGAGACATTCGAGTACGTCGGGTTATGATTGACGGGGGCGCTAGCCTAAACATCATCTCTTCAAAAGCCTTCCAACAAATGAACATCCCTTCTAGTTGCATGTGTGCCAACCCCATCATGTTGCGATCATTCAATGACGCTATTACTTCTACCTTAGGCACCGTGATCCTCAACATTCGCGTAGGCCCACGTACTTTGCCGAACTCTTCTATGTCCTTGAAGGAGAGTTCGATATTATATATTCTTTGGGTCGTCCTTGGATCCGGGCCATGGGATGCGTTCCCTCAACATTACATCGATGTATAAAATTTGAGTACGAGGGAAGTCCTACACCCTGTAAAAGCTGATCCTCCCCCTTCAAAACTTTGATATGTTATACCGCCCAAACGATGTGCTTATACCAATTAAGACACCCATACATTCAACCCAACCATCCTCTTCAAATGTACCTCAACCATCCACCTCAATTGCACCTACGCCTTCAACCGATGAAACCACCGTCGCACAAACCACTTCTCTTCCCACAGCCTAACATCCCAACCTCGACCCCTTAGTAGATGTTTTCATCGCCTCACGCTGGGAGTACCACCTATATAACGTTAGTTCTTTCCCTACCCCGCAGAGTACGGACAATTACATGCGCACCCCACCTACGGCGCCGCGTGGGGAGGTAATCTCTTACGGACCACCCCATTGCCGCACTAACCTAACGTATGGGGTGTTGACACATCCTCCATTATCCCCCGAACCTCCTCTTGGTGTGGTTCCCTTCCGATCCGATTTTCAATACTTGACAAATCGTCGTTTCGCCCTCACCTTCTTGACTCATTTGTGCGTGGAAGGCTTTGGTTTTGGCCTTTACGAACAAGGCCGACATACACTCATTCCCGTGACACACGCAAACATAATGATCGCGGTGGTCTCGGTTTTCGAAACACCTACACAAGAGACACCTCCTGTCAGTTTGTATCTGGAAGAGGAAAGCGTTGCCCCCGAAACATCATCACCTACTTTGCCATCATCACCCACGTAATCGATGGACCACGAATCTATCCCTCTAACTTTTTTTTCATAAATGCTATCTTCATAGGTCCTCTCACTTATCAACGTGATAATGAGGACCCATCTTCTCTTCCCCTTCTGTATCCAGACATGATCGAAGAGGATTCGCCTTTGATTAATGTTGTTGAATGCCAGGATGACGACTCCATCCTCACTTACAGGCGTGGATGATTCTTATATTGATGTGCCTTACCATCTCGAAACCCAAACTATGCTGAATGAATCTACTATAGAAATCAACATCCACACGGAGGAAGATCCTCACATAGTGAAGATTGGACAATCCCTTAACACATCAGAACAAGCCGCCTTTACTACCTTTCTCCGTGCTCGCAACCAAGCTTTTGCATGGTCTTACGCTGACATGCCAGGAATTGATCCTACCATTTCCGTCCATAACATCACCCTAAACCCCGATTCCAAACCAGTCAAACAGAAATTGAGAAAAATGCATCCACGCATTGCTCTCTTGGTCAAAGAGGAACTCCAACGACTCCTTTCTGTTTCCTCATTACGCACTATTGACTATCCTCAATGGATTTCCAACATCATACTGCACATCACGAAAGCGACGGGGGGACTTCGGATATGCACGGATTTCCGAGATCTTAACCTCGCTTGCCCTAAGGATGACTTCCCCCTCCCAAGTATTGATCAACTTGTTGATCTCACTGCGGGTCATGAAATGCTTTCTCTCATGGATGGCTTTTCAGGATCTGACCAAATTTTAGTTGCCCTGCGCCGATCAACACAAGACTGCCTTCATAACTCCTTGGGGAACCTTTTGTTATCGTGTCATGCCATTTGGCCTTAAGAATGCTGGTGCTACCTATCAGCGGGCTATGACCTACATTTTTCATGACATTATGCACACTATCCTTGAAGACTATGTCGACGATCTTCTTGGCAAGTCTAAACATCGTAGTGAACATCTCGATGTTTTAACCATTATTTTTGATGCTTTATTTACAATATTCGTCGCCTTCAACCGAAAAAATGTGTCTTTGGTGTTCTTTCGGGAAAACTTCTTGGCTTTATCGTCTCTTTGCGTGGCATTGAGGTCGATCCATCGAAAGTCAAAGCTATCCTAGAAATGCCCCCACCCAAAAATCTCAAACAACTGCGTAGTTTACAAGGTAAGCTCCAATCTATCCGACGTTTCATCTCCCAACTCTCGGATCGGTGTCAACCTTTCCATCACCTCCTTAAAAAGGATATTGCATTCCAATGGAGCGAAGAATGTCACCAAGCCTTCGAAGCTCTCAAATCTTATCTCTTACAGCCACCCGTGCTTATCCCACCCCAAGACAACCGCCCTTTCTACCTTTACCTTTCCGCCACCGACCACGCTGTAGGAGCCATGCTTGCACATCGTGACTCTGAGAATCACGAACAAGCCGTTTATTATATAAGTCGTACTTTGGTGGACTATGAGACTAGGTACACACATGTAGAAAAATTGTGCCTTGCCCTATCATTCGTTGCCACCAAACTCCGACACTACCTTCTAAATCACAAGACTTTCGTCATCACCAATACAGACCCCATCCATTACATGTACGCCAAACCTCATCTGAACCAACGCATTGCTAGATGGCTCATGCTTCTCGCCGACCTCGATCTTGAGTTTATCCACCAGAAATCAATCAAAGGACAAACCATCGCAGACCAACTAGCGGACGCTCCTGTACCGGGGGAACAATTTACCAATTTCACATTTCCCGACGAACTCATCGCTACTCTTTCCCTCACAGAGGAGTCGTACCCAATGACCCTCTTCTTCGATGGATCTAAATGCCAGCGCGGCGGAGGAGCCGGCGTTGTTCTCATTCCTCTCAACGCTGAACCTATGCCTCTTTCATTCCGACTTGATTTCCCTTGCACTAATAATACAGCGGAATACGAGGCCCTTGTTCTAGGTCTCCAAGTTGCGTTACACTTAGGTATCAAATCTATCAACATTTTTGGCGACTCTCAATTGGTAGTCAATCAAGTTATGGGCGTCTACCAATGCAAAAACGAGGAACTTCAAAAATACAAACACTATGTGGATTCACTTCTAGCTTTATTTACCCACTATTCTATACAAACCATTCCCCGCTCCACTAACAAATTTGCGGATACTATGGCTTGCTTAGCCTCGCAAATTCCCGCCGCGCCAACTGACTCTGAATTATTCGTCGTGGTCCAACAACTTTTTGCCCCATCCTATTCAACCCCGGTAGTTTGTATGATAAATACTGTGTCTACTAATTCACAGGATACCTGGTACCACCAATTTCATGACTACCTTACAATCTCTGTCCTCCCACCTGATCTTACTAGTAACGGAAAACGTGCTTTTCTTAAAAGTGTTTCGCGTTATGTTGTCATGGGGGGACTCCTCTATAAACGTGGCTTTGATGGTATCCTCCTTCGCTGTCTAACTGGCATGGAGGCCACTCATACCATCCAACAGGTCCATGACGGTATTTGTGGTGGACATTTTAGCGGCCTTGCCGTGGCCAAACGAATCCTTCGCCTTGGTTATTATTGGCCTACTCTCAATAATGACTGCTACGAATATGTTAAGCGTTGTGTTATGTGTCAGCAACATGCCAACCTTCAACATACTCCTAGCCACCCGCTCCAGATCGCTCGAGATCTTTGGCCTTTCTCACAATGGGGTTTAGACCTTATTGGTGAGATTCACCCAACCTCTTCACAACGTCACCGCGTTGGATACGCACATGGCGACCGAATATTACACAAAATGGGTGGAGGCTATTCCACTCATTTCAATCAAAAAAAAAAAATTGTCGAGTTCATTAACCACCACATTATACATCGTTTTGGTGTTCCTCACACACGATAATGAGATAATGGAAAATCTTTCAAAAACAAGTTGTTGCGAGACCTTTGTGACAACTTTGGTATCAAACTTAGTTTCTCGTCACCTTACTATCCACAAGCCAATGGGCAAGCCGAGTCTTCTAATAAAACACTAACCAAAATCCTCATGAAAGTTGTCAATGAATCTGGAAGAAATTGGCACGATCACATTCCCTTTGCCCTTTGGGCTTATCGTACTAGCATTCGTACTTCTACTAATGCCACACCTTTTTCTTTGGTATACGGTACCGAGGCTGTTTTGCCTCTCGAAATACAAATACCCTCCCTTAGAATATCTCTTCAGGATATTCTCACTAACGATGATTTCCGCCAAGAGCGGTTAGCCCAATTGGAGCTTCTTGACGAACGTCGTCTTACAGCTCTTGATCATCTTCAAATCTATCAAAAACGCATCAAGCGTGCTTATGATAAGCGACTTCATGAGCGTACCTTTAAGGTTGGTGATCTCGTCCTCAAAGAGAATCAACATGTAACCAAACTGGAAAAGAGCAAACGTGGAAAATTTGCTCCCAATTGGATCGGGCCTTATATAATCACTCATACCTATGGATCTGGTACTTATCGTTTAGCTTCGCTCAATGGTAAACCTGAGCCTGAACCCCTTAATGCCTTGCATCTTCGACCATTCTACTGTTGAAATTAGTATTATATCACTTCTTATCTACCTGTCGCTCGTCCCTTGAGCTCACTTACCACTACATACATCCTGTTTCCTAAACTTCATAATAACAATCAGGCTCACATAGTTTGATCCTCACCTCCCCTTGATGATGCCTTCCCCTTCTTAGTCTAGTCCATGACTTCAAAGTATTAAAATAAGCCGTATTCTTATGGGATTTTCTTGAGTCAAACTTCCTACTAAACTAGATGCTTCACGCCAAACGAACATCTAGTCATCTAAAATTAAATGTAGACTGCTCCCTCGAAGGACAGCTATATGCCAAACTATTGCTGCTACTATAAATAGACTGCTCCCCTGAAGGACAGCTATGCACTAAAATCATCTCGGCTACTATAAATAGACTGCTCCCCCGAAGGACAGCTATACACAGTCAGCCTTTATCAGAAGCTTCTCGCATTGATCAGCTTCGTGAAGACCTCAAGAATAAAACAATCAATATCCCTTGTAGACTTCCCGCATCGATCAGTCTACATTCAATAAAATAAAAGCCTCATTCAAAAGAACTTTTTGGGTCATGGACTTGTCTATTTAGGGTAGGTTCTCTTTCGTTGTAACAAGTTCTTTGTACCTCAGCTATATCATCCACCTCATCTCACCATTTTTTCAAATTCAAGGGACGTAACGTACACCTGATATATTGTGATCATACAACTCTTTTCAACTATGGACTTCTCGTCTATGCACGGCATTTAGGGCTTCAGGCTCGTTCTACGTTGTGTGGTTTGTTTAGCTCTTCTCACCTACGGAGCACTCTTTCCACTTTGCCTCGCGTCTAGAATTGTGTGTTGATCTTAATCAGGACACTATTCCCTACTACTTGGGTATGCTAACCTTTGCTTTACCTATACCTACACCAACAACATTATCCTATCAGCACCAACAACATTACCCTACCAACATCAAATTTTTACCAAATGACAAATTGCCTAAACCATACCAAATTGCCTAAATTCACCCCTCCCTGATCCTAAGGGAGAACTACATCGGTCTGAGGCCCTTCCTTGCTTTGTGCAATGGGCTATGTAGGCAGCACTTCGGAGACATGGGGTCTCCCAAGGTTAGCTCGACCATCCCCTACCATAACCTATCTTGTGTGGTGAATATAAATATTTTTGTGTATTTTTATTTTAATCACATTTCTCTTTATCCTTTTCGAAAAATCAAAATCAAAACACCGACACTCTTATTATTATCATGACTTAAATCAACATACATATTCAGTTTTATTTAGATGTTAAACAAATACATCTTCTTTATCATCGACACGCAGGTCGGCATCCTTATTTATTCTCATACCTCGCTAACATATACTCAGACCATCACAACTCATCCCGAACTAGGTGATGATCGTGATCGTCGACCCCTCTCGCCGGGCCTCTCTGTCCTCAAAGGTACCGCGGCTATTGGTACCGCCCACTGATCTGCCAATCTCTCCTGTAACATATGAATACGCCCTCTCGCATGGAGAACTCCAGCCTCTAGTCTCGCCGCCCGTGACTCCGCAACCACTACCAATCCTCTTGTCTCATTCACCTGCGTTTGGAGCTGCTGAACCAAACGCTGCAGACGATCCCTCTCTGCTGTAATCACCACTATGTCAGGGCGCTCACGTACACCTCGCAGTTCTGCTACCCACCATAATCTATAGGCCTCTGTCATTCCTGCATCCATTACCCTGCGATCGGCTGCTATCTCCTCAGGCCCTTCTGGAGGTGTTGGCCGGGGTGGTGAGAATGCTGCCTCGGCATCGATCCTCATATATGGTCTATAAGCCTGTGGTATGTCCTGCACAAATCCAAATTGTCGCCGCACGCGATCTATAGGAATCCTCTCATATTCACGGCCCTGTGCCCCGCGATCCACCTCAATCGCTCTACACCTCTCAACTCCTCAGCTATGTTCTCGGTTACCATATAGTTCCCGTAGGGCCTCCAACAGATATCCGCAACCGTCAACCTCTCCCATACCTGCCTGTAATACTCAATGTCACCCGGCACGGCCTGAGATCTTGCCTCTTGTTCTGTCTGGACCCATCGTCGGAATCCCAACCTCTGTACTCCGGTCTCTCCTGCCTGGATGGATCGGCCTATTGGTCGCACACAAACAATGTGCTCATAGGCCCAACAGTGTAATAAGTATGCGCAATCCAACGTTGTCCTGTGATTTCGCCTACAAGCCCATAAACCCCTGTATAGCTCCGCCAAATATGCAGGTGCCCATGCAAAAGTCACATTCCTTTCTATCATCTCCCAAATAACACACATCAATGCCTTTGGAAATCTTCCCCCTTCCGCCCTCGGTAATGCATAATACCCTACCGCTATCATTAATAGCACTGCTAACCTTGTCTCCTCAGGGTGTGCTGCATACATTACCCCATATGTGAATGACAAACCCCGCTGTGTTAAGTCTCGTGCATATGGACCAAACACTTCTGTTATCGCTGCCCGCCCCGCGCTAGGTAGTGCCTGATAAACTGGTTCTCCTGTAATAGGGAGTCTCAAAATCCGAAACACATCTTCCAATGTTACTGTCATTTCCCCTGTTGGCAGATAGAAGGTATTTGTCTCAGGATTCCATCTCTCAATCAGCGCCTGTAACATACCATGGTTACGTGCGATTCGTGAATAATAACGGATTCCACTTAACCCCAAACGATTTATCAATGTCCATTCCGCTGGTGTTACATCCGCTCGGATTCGCGACAACAGCGCTGGCACGCTATCATTCATCCTCAACCCTGTCTCTGCCTGCATACACCAAAACAACAAACAACCATTCACTCCGTTAGGATCTTTTTCAAACATTCTGGAAATTTCTCCAGTAACCGGTACCGGTTACACGTAACCGATATCGGTTGCATAACCGATACCGGTTCTCCCTAACCGCTACCGGTCACTGTCAATTTTATACACCTTCCTTAAAAACAACCACCTACGACAATAATTTGCTCGTTTCTTCGTTTTTATACATATAAACATACCTGGAACCCCTGATTGCCTACCCTGTAACACTTAGCTCACCTGCAACCCTTGTTATCATGTTTTCTCTCTCATATCTACCCACCTACTCTCCCCCATCTTACTCACGAAACATGCAGTAATCAAATCACAAACAAAACAATACCTCTTGAGTTGCAGCAGCTTGCGGTGGCCCTTGTCTGCCCTCCTGTCCTTGCCTGCTGGATGCTTCTCCTCGTTCTGCCATGATCACCACCCTTTTCAACTTTGTCTTTACCTTCGAACCTCGGATCACATTTACTTTCCTTGTCTCTTTTCTCCTTCTCACCCAAATCTCTCATGCAAATCCCTGTCTCAGTCGTCAAAAAGCGTCGCGTTCGCGTATTTAACCTCTTGCATGGCTCTAAAATTAAAACTTAAGTTGCCACCCTAGCTTTTCTATTTTTAGAAAAGCTCATACCTAAATAACCGGTATCGGTTAGTTAACCGGTATCGGTCTATGACTACCGATATCGGTTCCCTAACCGATATCGGTTACACACCTTCCTTTTTGAAACAGGGTTCTTTTCTTCATTTCTCCTCTAAATTTTTGTCGCGCCCGCCTCTTTGCCTGCATAAACAACACAATTTACCACATTTTGTTCATCCACCACACATAGCATTACAATTTCATCAACATCATTTATTTTATAAATAAACAAACCATCAACTACAGATACCAAAAAACTATCACTCTATACATCATTTAGATCCAACTCATCAGTTACATATATCACACTGTCACAAAACCACCAATTTATCACATAACCTGACATTCATATATACGCACAAATAAACAAAAACATCAGCATCATCTATCTATCAACATGTCAATTAAACTCATCACACATTCTATATATTACCAACCATTTATTTCAACACATTTTAAACACAGCATGTGGATCAAAACATCATCTATATATATATATCCCAGTTTTCAAAAATACAATGTGCCCTACATCGGGGCCTCTGTGATCTCATAATATACCAAAGCCGGCACGCAGGCCGCAATACCTACCAAAAATATCGACTCGGCTCGCAGGCCGGTCTCTCATATCAAAAATATACTCGGCTCGCAGGCCGGTATCAAATGTACAACCCGTACTCGGCTCGCAGGCCGGTATATAATAAATAAATAAATCAAAACAATGAATAAGTGTAGGCACGCAGGCCTCTATCAATACAACCGGTTCGCAGACCGGTGCCCATGTCCCTATACAAAAACCATGTCGGGGATCTATCAGCTCTCCCCACCACCCTCGGCACCTCTCCCCGCTGGTCCCTGTGGTGCCTCTCGCCTCCTGCCCGTCACGGACACGCCAGCTGTAGCTGCCCCTCCCTGAGATCTCTGGCTGTGCGAGGTCTCCGCCCTATGCGCTGCATACGCCTGATACTCGACTCCGCTACTATCAAGAATATCCTGATAATAACGGGCCTCTGCTCTAACCTCCATATAACGATCTCTCGCCACTGAAGGAACTGGGGCTGGTCCCCTGGCACCTAACACCAATATCCCTCGAGCTGCACTGCGCTTTTTGTGGGTGTGGTCTTTGGTGGAGGTCTTTGCGCTGTGCTGTGTACTCGCACTTTTTGTGGCCGTGGTGGTATCTGGGCCGTGGGTCTGTCCGCTCTTGATACGGCCGCTGTACTATACACCTTTACTGCACTGTGGTATTGCTTCTTGGTGGTGGTCTTTGCTGCTGCACTCGAGCTGGGCTATTTGCCTCGTAGGACCCCTATCGTACGTGCACTGTGCAAAGACAATTTGCCTGTCCTGTAATAGCGCACTCGCCCGAGCTGATCTCTCTCTGCGATGCTGCATGAGCCAAGTCTGCTGGCTGCGAAAGCGATACTATCCTCATTTGCTCTCTGCCCATCCACTGACCAGGTGTCTTTGCCGTGCACCCGGCATCATCCACACCCTCACCTGCTGGTCTCTCCGCTACCCAGTCTGGATCCCAAGGCTGTGGTGCTGGCAGTGGGGCCTCTACATCATCCCTCCTGTACTGAGGGAAGGGAGGTGGCTCGTCCTGTGGCAGCCCCATCTGCCTGCGTACCCTCTCTAAGGGTATCCGCTCGTACTCTCCCGGCCTACGTCCTGCTATCCAGAATGTATACTGGATCAGGCGCAGCTGTATGCGGGCTCCTCTGCCAGGCTGGTGACCTCTGTAGGGTCTCCATATAATGTCTACTGCTGTAAGGCCCTCTAGCATATGTCTATAGTAGGCCACATCTCGACCTGCAACAACTGCTCGTGGCTGGCCCACGATCCCCAACCACCTCTGAAATCCATATCGGTACACGACCTGTGGCCCTGGCTGCTGGGGTAGCCCTACCGGCCTGATGCATACGATGTGCTCGTATGCCCAACAGTGCAACAAAAATGTAGAACAAATACCAAATCGCCTCCTCCGGCGATAGCCCCATAACTCCCTGTATAATTGCACCAGATACACTGGTGCCCATGCAAAACAGGTGTGCTCCTCCACCATCTCCAGTAGCACCCCCATCAATGCCCGTGGGAAGCGGCCTCCCTCTGAATCCGGGAGGGCGAAGCAGGTGATCCCTATCATCATCAACACGGCAAGCCGTGTCTCATGTCTGTGTGCGCGGTACATGTCACCATATCCAATGCTCGCGCTATGATATGTCAGAAGCGCGGCTGCATCCCCAAAAACCTGCAGTATGCTATCCATGGCAGTCTCTGAATCTACCTGAAAAATGGCCTCTCCCTCGATCGGTAGCCGCAGGATGCGATACACATCCTCTAATGTGACCGTCATCTCCCCGGTCGGCAGATGGAACACATTGGCCGCCGGATCCCATCTCTCGATGAGGGCGACCATCAGGCTGTGATCTCTGTCGATCGCTCTGTACCTCTGGACCCCGCCGAGCCCCACCTCGCGCATGATGGCCCAATGCGCCGCAGATATGTGTGGCCTCATCCGACTCAATAGTGGAGGCATCCTATCACGCATCGTCAACTGCTGACGTGCCTGCAAAACCAACCCACATTCTTAGACCCACTCTTTATTATAACACCTACTTTACCATCTAAACCCCCTTTTGTAACACCCAAAATCTAACCCACACCTCACCTTTCTCCAACCCAACACAACTCACCCCACCAAGCCCCCCCAACCCACCTTAAAACCTAAACCCTAAACCCAATCCCCTACCCCAACTCAACCCAACCCAACACAACCCACCCCACCAAGACCCCCAACCCACCTTAAAACCTAAACCCTAAACCCTAAACCCCTAACCCAATCCCCTACCCCAACTCAACCCAACCCAACACAACCCACCCCACCAAGCCCCCAACCCACCTTAAAACCAAAACCCTAAACCCTAAACCCCTAACCCAATCCCCTACTCCCACTCAACCCAACCCAACACAACCCACCCCACCAAGACCCCCAACCCACTTTAAAACCTAAACCCTAAACCCTAAACCCCTAACCCAATCCCCTACTCCCACTCAACCCAACCCAACACAACCCACCCCACCAAGACCCCCAACCCACTTTAAAACCTAAACCCTAAACCCTAAACCCCTAACCCAATCCCCTACTCCCACTCAACCCAACCCAACACAACCCACCCCACCAAGACCCCCAACCCACTTTAAAACCTAAACCCTAAACCCTAAACCCCTAACCCAATCCCCTACTCCAACTCAACCCAACCCAACACAACCCACCCCACCAAGACCCCCAACCCACCTTCAAAACCTAAACCCTAAACCCTAAACCCCTAACCCAATCCCATTCCCCACTCCCAACCCAACCCAACACCCCAAAGCCATACACCCTCAACCCATCCCTCCCCCACCGATACCGGCCGATACGAGACCGATGCCGGTCCCCATTCTAACCTTACTCTATTTTTTTCGACCGATGCCGGTCGCCTAGTGACCGACATCGGTCACTGTCCACTACCCGAGCCGAACCCGCGCACGGCCCCCAAAACTCATTTTTTACCTATTTCTACCCATCCACCCACCCAAAAACCCTAAAATTTTACACACCTAGCCGCCTTAGCCTATCTAACCTATCTACCCTCTCCCTTTCTCAAATTACCTCCATTTACCCATTATTTCCTACAAAATACCAATTCCTACCCAAATCCCAAAAACCACATAACTCAACCAAATCACCAAATTAAAGAGTTTAGAACCTACCGGTACGACGACACGCCGTCGTGGTGGGATGGGTGGTGGCGGTCCAGCTGGTCCAGCTCCTCCGGCTCCTCCTGCCTGTGCCATGGCTCCAATCCTGATCTGCTGGGTCCCCGGCCAATCACCTGCTGCCTCCTCAACTATTCGGGCCCACTATCAACTCTCTCCGCCAATCAAATAGCTCCACCTCACTCAATACCCCTCCAAATCAACTCTCCACGTCAGACAAGTCAATTTGGATTACAAATAACAACAGTGACAATGACAGGCCGTATATTTCTTTTTATAGGTTTTTCGACTTAAACCGATGTCGGTTTCCTTTTGCCCTAGGAAACCGGTATCGGTCCCTTAACCGATATCGGTCATGATGAATCGACGTCGGTTTGATACCTCTTTTACCCCATTCTTTGCCGTTCCTTACTCCTTGCCTCTTTTTCACCAATATCGCCTCTGTCCACCTTTGTTGCACAACATTTGTTCCCTGGTCCGGCCCAACCCAAGGCCTCGCCCTACCAATTGGCCCGACCCAAGGCCTCAACCTACCTATTTGGCCCGACCCAAGGCCTCGCCCCACTTATTTGGCCCGACCCAAGGCCTCGCCCTACCTAATTGGCCCGACCCAAGGCCTCAACCTACCTATTTGGCCCGACCTAAGGCCTCACCCTACCCATTTGGCCCGACCTAAGGCCTCAACCTACCTATTTGGCCCGACCCAAGGCCTCAACCTACCCATTTGGCCCGACCCAAGGCCTCAACCTACCTATTTGGCCCGACCTAAGGCCTCAACCTACCCATTTGGCCCGACCCAAGGCCTCAACCTACCTATTTGGCCCGACCTAAGGCCTCAACCTACCTATTCGGCCCGACCCAAGGCCTCAACCTACCATTCGGCCCGACCCAAGGCCGCAACCTACCTATTCGGCCCGACCCAAGGCCTCCACCTACCAATTGGCCCGACCTAAGGCCTCAACCTACCTATTCGGCCCGACCCAAGGCCTCCACCTACCAATTGGCCCGACCTAAGGCCTCAACCTACCTATTTGGCCCGACCTAAGGCCTCAACCTACCATTTGGCCCGACCCAAGGCCTCAACCTACCCATCCGGCCCAACCCAAGGCCTCGCCCTACCAATTCGGCCTGACCAAAGGCCTCACCCTAACCATCCGGCCCGACCCAAGGCCTCGCCCTAACCATCCGGCCCGACCCAAGGCCTCAACCTACCATTCGGCCCGACCCAAGGCCTCAACCTACCTATTCGGCCCGACCCAAGGCCTCAACCTACCTATTCGGCCCGACCCAAGGCCTCAACCTACCATTCGGCCCGACCCAAGGCCGCAACCTACCTATTCGGCCCGACCCAAGGCCTCAACCTACCAATTGGCCCGACCTAAGGCCTCAACCTACCTATTCGGCCCGACCCAAGGCCTCGCCCTACCAATTTGGCCCGACCCAAGGCCTCACTCTACCGTTATGGTCTGACCCAAGGCCACAACCCAACAACTTGGCCCGACCCAAGGCCGTATCACTTCCATACCATACCCACAATCAACGTTTTATTTTATCCATCCATCATGTACCTTGTGTTCAATCGAGCTCACTGTTCGTGTTTTAGCATGATTAGGGTCCTTGACTTGATCTGTCGACCAACTTTGCCTAGACCTAGACCGTGACGTTTATCTCAACCAAACCAACCATTTGGTACTGCCGAACATGCCTAAACGTTCCTGTACCTTACCTGTTATATACCCTGGAGCTACTTCCTATGCCTTGGATACCAGGATTATATCACCCTTGTTTGGATAAACTATCGACCTTTGCCTATACATTGCTGGTTTGCTCGTCAAATCATGTACCCTAGTCGTACTATTGCATTTCAACATGCGTCTGCTTCCTTGGACCTACACCATCACCTTACCATCCTCTCTACCACATATACCCTTTATCAACCCTATCCCTGATTTCCCGTTCACTCAATCTGTGATAGATTTGAGGGGGATTACCTATATCTTTAACATGAGAAACCACTTCATATTATTGTCCGCGCAGCTTTACAGAACAAGCTACACGACAATAAGGGGCTAATGTAGACACCAAATTCGTGTCTCACGACCCCTTGTGACCCGCATCCCATTTCGCAACCTAACCTCATTACCTAAACTTTACACAATTATTTATTAATTACCTTGTAATTGATAAATCCACATCACCTTACCCGCCACCTCACTTTGCCACCTCATCATGACCTAGCCCTAACCCTAAACTAACCTAATTAAGACCCATGACTTGGTCTAGACTCACATCCATAACTAATGCCTCCTTACTCGCACCCAAAGCCGACCTTCTAGCCACTTGACCAAGCCCGCAACTGATCTCTCGGGAGAAAAGCAGGGAAGGTGGGCTATTTTACTAAAAATAGCCTACTTTTTCCTTACCGATGCGGTTCTACTCGACCGATGTCGGTTACATTTAAACCGCCATCGGTTCCCTGTAAATGGGCTCCCCAAACCAAAACAACGGATCGGAATTTCATTTTGGAGATCAGTCGAAGGATTTTTGAATCAAAGGAGAGTCCAAAGCGATTAGCAGAGTCCAGAACTTCACTTGACCAAGCAGAGACGAGTGAAGAAACCAGAAGAGTTGGCAGCCAAGGAGATCAACTGGCATCTTCGTCAAAAACCAGTAAGTTACATCTTGCATGTCCTCCATTATAACATTTCTTATGCTTTTGGAATTACAGTCCTCCCAAATCCGTTCCTGAATCCATTATCCAACGTACCATTGCCTCTAACTATCATTCCTTAGCTTCTAACCATCCCATTTCCCAATACCATCCAAAAATCAGCCATTACAAACTCCACAACCAGCCCAGAAGATCCTAGAACCCACCGGTATCGGTTATCAGTAACCGCCATCGGTTATAGGTAACCGGCATCGGTTCCTTTGATCAAAACCAGGAAAAACAGCCTTTCCCCTACCCAGTTCAGCCAAGCAATTTGATTGATATTTTACAATATTTTGTGTTAACTCATATTAGCAGGGAAACTGACCACCTTCGAAAGGAAGTTTTACATTTCCTGGGCCCAAGGCAGTTTCCTCATTTATTATCTAATCAAAATCTTGTGGTCTTGTGTTCTTATTTGCAGGTAGTCCTTCCAAGACAAAAAGGAGTTCTTCGCAGTCAGCCTGATCTTTCTCTACGGTACGCGCACATCATCTCGACATTCTACAGGTATTCCTCCTAACCCTAACCTTATCTGTTTCTATAAGGAACGAAGCATTTCCGAGTGAAACACCTAGACTAAGCACTCACTCGAAGCACACAAAGGTACAGGTCCCTCTTTAGGTTTGTTGTAGTAGGATATTAACATGATGAAGGAAGAAAGATATATGTCCATCACTAATCCATCATTACACAATGCATACCATATTTAGATCTATGAAAGAACAACAAGTAATCATGATTTAATCAATAACATGTACTACTCAATTACACACTAGAATGACACTTAGATTCAACCAATATCTTCCATCTATTAATAAACATAGAAGCTCCTTACAAGAAAGTCAATCTATACCGATGCGCATAGATATGTGATAGTAATTCTATCGTATATCTCCTATCACACACACACATCCATCTCTCATATATCTTTGTGTCGTATGTCTCTATTCATCCCATGCTACTATGTAATTCTCATCATATATATAGGGTGGGGACTTTCCCTTCACAACTCATCTATTCCAGAAATAGGCCGCATGCTATTAATAGCTAGGTGTTGTTTATAGGCATAGCCACACATGCAAGTGTGCTATCTATAGACTTCTTACGATTAACTAAAGTGACAATAGGTCATCTCAATACAAAAATCTTCTATCCAATCCTCCAGAGATAGAAAATGTGTGGCATGCACGTCTCTGCATCGTTGGTGTGCTTTGCACACCATCTTCTAAAAATAGGTCTTCATGCTCAAAATCGGCTAAGTCCCAAAAGTTGAACTTGCCCTCCGTGCATGGGTTCTTGCTATCCCTATGTGCCCTTGATCTTAACTTTCTCTCCCACGTGAACTTCTTGTGTGAGCTCTAACATGTATTCTCTCGATCAACATTACCCCACACCGATCTCATTGTCATCTCGACAATGGGTATTTACAAAAATTGAAGTAAATAATAAAAGTTTGGAAATAATATAGATGAATAAAGAATGTTTTAAGAGGTGTCATCCTCTTTATCAGTTTGAAGGATCAAATCTAGATACTCCTCCTTTATTTCGGCCTCCAAGGCTTTCCATTGAGAGAGTGCTTGTTCTACTTTTTCTGGAATGTCCACAACAATGGATTCCAACTCATCCCTCGCAATCTCTCCTTTTTCATTCTACAAAACCAACAAAACACTGGATATTTATTTCATTATTCCTTTTAAAAGATCCATCTTCTACACAATGAGTTTCCAAATCTCTTCCATCCGAGTTTTATGTGTCTCTTGTGCTCTTTTGATAGGGCCTCGCACTTTTTCTTAACTATTGACAATATTTCGTGTGCCCAATGTCTCATCCTTCATTGCTTTTTGGACCTTATTGTTTCATTCCAAGTCTTTATATTGATAAGCACCTCTAAAGTTGTGCATATATTCAAAGCTGGTCTCGATTTCTTCAATACTTCTTGTAGCACTTGCAGCATCCCTTCATAGGATGTAATCTTTTGCATCATCGATGCTTTCTCTTGTTCGATTCTTGTTCCGAGTTACTTTGTGTGGGTAAGTGCTTGAGGTTCATCTTCAAGTACCAAGTCCACCAACTTTCCTAAATAGTGTATCATTTGAATGAAACATATGTGGTACCTTGGCCTCCAAGTGTGGCCTTAATCTAATGACATTTTCCCCAATCTCCTCTGTGAAAATGATAAATACTTCATTCTTCTTCTGTGCCAAGTCCCTCTCTTGTGTTATGTGCACTATCTCAGCATCCTTTGTCTTTATCTCCTCACATAGCACTCTGATTGTTGTAGCTTTGTCCATGTTCCTTCTAAAAATTCAGCAGAAACCTTCACCAATGCGTTTTGACATGCTCATCGACATGACAAAAAGTAGGCTTTCTCGTCATATGTCTAGATTGTGGTGCCTTCTTTAGCCATCTCAAAACACATGACTCTTTGCATATATAAAAGTCAGAGCTCATCCATGTGGGTGTGCATTGACCATGATAGTTGCTTTTGAGTGCGCACAATTGTCACCATATCCTCATCCATTAGCTCCTAGTTGAATAAATCCTTCTGTGTTATTGTGCTCTGGAAGTGGATGAAAATAATTTTACCTGCATCCTTTGCATACCCCATGGCTGGTGGAATGTGCTCTCCACTCATCCTCTTTGATCTAGGACCCTTGGGAATTGTAGCTTCAAGGTTAGGAGCTTGTCCCATTACATCTTGAGTAGTCACATGCGCAGATCTAGAGGTTTCCTTTTATTTTTCTTCTTCATCCTTCATCTCTTCATCTTTTTTCTCTTCCTCATTCTGTGGCTCATCTTCTTGCTTGAGTGGGGTAGGAGATGCATGCTCACTCTCTTCTAATTCCTCCACTTCTTTATCTAACTTCAAATTTCTTCTCTTCTTTGGTTTAGTGGTCTCCTTGTGTGGAGAGAGATGAGGTGATTTCCGTACCATTTGTGGGGTTCCACTTTGAATCCTTGTGTGTCTGAACACTTTATTAAATCTCTACTCCCCTTGCTCAACCTACATCTACCTAACTTGTAAATGTCACCTTGATTAACATGAGCGGTGTCACATGTATAGAAAGTTGTTTATTTTCTAATGCCTTCATTCCTTCGTGCCACACCAATTCGTAGAAAGACAGAAATGTCTTCTAATTCTGATGGTGTACATTGTAACCTATATAACTATGCATCAGACATGGTTTCTTCAATTGTCTGTGTGATTTCTCTCCGAGTTGATTCTAGATAAATGGTGCGGTCCGAATAGCTTTTCCTACTTCACCACAATTGTGAAGTCACACTCTTGAAATAGGAGTACCCATCTGCATATGCACCCCTGTAACACGGGCTTGTTTACCAATTAATTCAATGCTATGTGATCTATATAAAACAAAAATGGTGTTGCTAATAAGCAATCTTGTATCAAAACTTATGCAATGCATAGATCATTGACAAAGCTTCATGCTCTATAGTTGTATAATTTTGTTTAGCAAGAGTTAGCTTCCTCCTAGAAAAACAAATTGGATGATCTATAATACCTTCACTAGGTTGAGCTAACATAACACCAATGGCCATGCCATAAGCATCCACATGCACATGAAATGGTTTATCCCATGAGGGAAAATGTAGAATGGGTGTGGTAGTAAGTCGCTCTTTTAATATCTCAAACGTGTTTGTGGTTTTCCCCAATAAATTGTACCTTTTCCTTTCAGTAATTCTTCCAAGGGTGTATCAATTTTGGCATACCCTTTGATGAATTTTCTATAGTATCCTATATGACCGAAAAATCCATGCACCTCACTTTGAGTGGTAGGCACCTCCTGGGCCTAGAATGACTGCAACCTTAGCTAGATCAATCAACAATCCTTCCTTGCAGATTATATGTCCTAATAGTATTCCAAATGGGGTAGCAAATATGCACTTCCTAATGTTCAAAGAGATACTCAATTTTACGCACTGCGTTAAAACATTAAGTGCAGATTGTCACAATGATCTTATACAAGCTCATATAATGTCCAATTTTCTAGATAAACCTACAAAAAGTTATGAATAAAATATTTGAATGCCCGAACAACTATACGCGAGAATACAACACGTGTGTTTTTCAGGTCCAAAAGGCATCACAAAGTATAGGAAAAACTGCCCCATTTAGTAGTAAATGTTTTTTTCTAAATCCTCCGATAAATCCTAACTCGATGATACTCGGAAAACCCACCGTGAAAGAGTATATTTTGCGCCTATGATGCCTTCTAGTATTTCTGAGTAAATGGCGTAGGGAATGGGTGCGTAACACAAGAAACATTCATCTCTGTATAGTCCACACATATTCCAATTCGTCCATCCTTCTTGATACTAATCATCATTGGACTAACCCATTCGACTCATCAGTGGCTTGATAATTCTAGATTTCAACATTTTATCAATTTCTTCTTTTACCTTTTCACGCAAATTGGGGTTCATTCTATAAGGTCACTTCCTAACTAGTTGTGCACCTTCCTTAAGTTTTATCTTCATTTCCCCAAGTGATTTATGCACACCTTTAAGTTCATGATACCCTCAAGGGAATAAGTCCTGATAATCCCTGAGTAACTCAATGATCTTTGCTACCTCCAAGTCTGACCAGTAGTCTCCAATGATGGCCTCCTTAGGCTCAGCCTCCAAACCTATATTCACCTTCTTTATCTTCATGGGTTCATGATAGGCATGCATATCCTTGTCTGCACTGTCTAAGACCTCACGCACCCCTTGTGAATTTTCAATATTCAGGTTCTCAACTTCCTCATCATCCACGATGTAAACCATCTTTCCTTTCTCTTTCTCAAGGCAAGTGCATTCAAGTAGTATGAAGTCCATTTCTTCTTCCTTTTCAAAATGTACTTTGGACTCTATCTCACCAAATAATTCCTAAATATGCTCTTCTACTTTTGCACTATCTCCCATAGTTAAGTGCTTGACCAATTTTAATGCCTCTTCTACTAGAGGTTTAAGCGAGAAGTAGTCAAAGGTCTGGATCATTCCTGTAGTCAAATTCTACCAATTCCCAGTCTCTCGATGTAGTTCTGCATATACATACTAGGTGCATGTGCATCCTTGTAGGGTAGAATACACTTTATGTACCCAAAGTGAAGGTGGTAATGCTTCCTATCCTGTTGTCCGAGTCTCTCACATTGTTGAATGTGATGCTGAACAGGTTGATCACCATGATAAGTGCATATCTACGTAGGTGCATTGTTCCTTACAAATCTAATAGATAAGGCAACTCCAATCTCTTCCCATCCTATAATATTATCTCTGTGGACTACCCACCAGTGCGTTATTTTCCCATGTAAGGTATATACTAACATATCTCTTCTCTTAATTTGATCTATCCATTGTGTTTCCATGGCTTTCAAAAATATAGGAAGATCTTTTCCCTATATACCAAGGTACTATGCTACCTATCTGTTGAACCAAACAAATTCCATTCTTGTGTACAACCATCCTTTTTACCTCATGCCCTACTAGTTCATATGTACCATAAACCCAACTATCACAAGAAATACTTGTAGTATCACTAATAGATTGAGAATCCTCCCACTATAGGATGCCTTCTTTTGATGGCTCATTGACCTTTGGGTCCTGAATAGTGCGTACATAAATTATGTTTAAGTCCTCCTCACTTAGAGGCTCAATATATGGTGTAGACTTCCCATCTGTTAGAGGTATCACAACTCTTTCCTCCTTGTTCTCGAAGATGATATACCCCTTATTGAATCTCAAGTCAACATCATTTGCATAACACCAAGGGCATCCCAAGCAAGGCTGGAAAATTGTTTGCTTCCAAAATTTCTAATACCTCAAAATCCCTAGTGAATTTGTCCCATTGTATGGTTATAGATACAACCTTCAAAACTCCTATAGAAGTGGCCTTAGTAATGTTTTCCATAAACAACACATTAGATGATGGCTGCAATGGAGGCCTCCCCATTTGTACCCATGCATCTAATGTAAGCACATTTACTTCCACACATGTATCAATCAAAATATTTCTCAACAGCCATCCATCTACAACACCATTTAGAGTAATTTCCTTGTCATAGTCAATGCTATTAGGGGGAAGATTTACATGCAGGATCTATCGTCTAGTCTCAATACTTGCACACAAAGTGTTCCTTTTAACCAACTCCGCAATAGTGGGATGATGTTCTCTGGCACAACATTTTGCATACTTCTCTCAGATCATCGATATCAGTTTGGACTATCTCTAATGCTTTCTTCTACTCCTTTAAGTATTGTATTTCATCCACGAAGATTCTGAGAACTTCCATAGTATCTGGTAAACTTCCTTCTAATGAGCAGGATCTAGGTACCTTGCATGCAAAACCTCCTCCTTGGTGATCGTAGGCTTTTGGAGAAATGCCTCTCTTGAGTGTGCTAGTTTAGCTCATGTGGTAATCATTACAATTAAGGCCTCGGAGTTCGGTGCTATCTTGGGAATCCACTTTGATTTTCCTCCGTGTATTGGATCCTAACCATCCCTACGCCTTTGTTTTATTGCTCATGTTATTTACTAAGATTCTCATATAAGTCTGGGAACTCCTCATAACTATGATTCTTTCCACAAAAAGAACATGTAATATTTTGAGGACATTCACACCTATAATGATCAAGGGATCCACATGTATAGCACGTTCCATGAGGGAACTCACCTCTTCCTCTACCGCGGCCTCGTCCTCCATATCCACCATGATATCCACGTCCTCTTCCATGACCTCCTTCAAAACACCCCTCATTCTTGTCATAGTGCATTTGATTATGATCTCGATCCTGGTGCTCATTCTTACCCTTAGAATTATCTCTGTTATACTTGTCTATCGTACCCCAATCTCTATAGCATCCCGGATCGACCAATCAACTAAAAATCTTCAGTATCATGGGTCATGGACCTATAAATTTTGCAAAAGCTAGATACATTCTTCCTTGTCATGTCCTATAACAAAGGACAGTGACTAGCATCATGATTCAAATGACAAATCTCACATTCCAACAGTAATGAGCATATTGTTCTGCAAGGACAATTATCCTTGCTGTGACCTTCTACTTCATAATCTATACACAAAATTCTTGAGCGTGTTTCATGGGATGAATTTTTTTATAGCTTCTCTAACTAATTTTCCATAGTTGAAATCTATGCCTCTAAGAATGGACTAACACCGGTGCAATGCTCCTAACTACCTCAGCATGCAAAGATGCTTCTAGTGCTTCTCATGGATAAGTGTATGTCTTATGTGACAACACCCTTCTAAATGGTGTAATCAATCCTCTAAAAACCATTGTGCTTTGGCTTGCATGAATATCATAAGAAAGCTTATATAGAAGTGTCTTAAAGAGGGAATCATAATCACGTACACTCTTAGTGGTGCCTTGCTTGATATCTTTGAGCGCGTTGACACTCTTCTGCTCAAATTCTAGAATATAGAACTCTTTTAAGAAAGCATCCTTCAACACTGTATAATCCATGCAAGTTTGATCATGGTCAAACTTCCTATACCTACCATTGTGTGCTCATCCCTATAAGTTAGTAGTGAATTGAATTTCCTTGTGCTTAGTAGCCATGATCCCTTTAGCTCGCCACAAGATTTCAAACATATGCACATGCTCAGTAACATCCTCTATTCCTCTATACTCCAGAAGAAAAAGATACATTTCCATATAAATGTTATGTGGTTGTTGCACGCCTTGACCACTCGATCCAGAACTTCCTATGTTTCCTTTGCCTCCAAAACCACGAGATCCACCTCGAACTAGAACCACCTATACCTCTTAATCCTCCACCTACAACTAGAATAGGACATGTAGATGTGCTCCCATGTGATCCAAAAATAGTACTATACTAAACCCCTATAGTACGTGAGGTAGTCCTACTTCCAGATGCGAACCCAACATTCTCGCGTGCTCACGTTACGTGTGGATGATGTGCTTAAGAATGTTCCTCCAAATATCATTGAAGCCATCTGTCCTACCATTGATGTACTTACTCCCTGAATTACTCATGCTCTCCTACTTCTTAAGTTAGCTTGTTGGTTATTTTTCATACTAGATAATGGAAAACCAAGCGTAAGGCTAGGTCACCGGTTGGATTAAGATGCACACATGCAGCCATGTTGTGTACTCTCTACTAGAGAACTTTTGTGTGAGGCCATGGGGGAGTTCACGATGCTCTAGCTCCATATATTCTACGTGAGATTTAAATCCTTCATGATCCATCTCTCTCCTCAACGCCATACTTTCTGCGCAAAGGAATGTTGGTTCTCTATCTCCCTCTCATGTGCCTCATTATACTTAAGCCACATTTCCTCTCTTTTCCTCTCTGCCGCTAGGTTTTCCATCTTTCACCAAACCTATTCCTTCCCTCCCATTAGTTTACTCTCCGGGTTCAAAGTTGCCATCAAGATCTTGATTGCTAGTGGAATGCCTTGCATATATGTTCCTCTAAGATACCACGTAAAGCTGGAATTCAACTACCTCCAGCCAAGGATATGCTGAAATTGAATATTCCAGAATATAATTGTTTAGAACACCACAAAACCATGTATCCACAACACAAGTCCATATCAAATCAGCATCATAAAGGGCCTAAAATTCTTCCTATGTCTAGACAAGTGCGCGATACCTCGAATTCCTTTGAGTTGCATAAGCAGTAAACCACTTGTATAGTTATACTAGAAAGATAGTGAAAAATATCTCATATAAGCTATCATACAGATTCTGTTCTACCCAAGTGTGTGCATTAAACTCAGATCCACTACTGAACCGCCATGCATATTCTTCCTCCAGATTGTGTATCCACTCCTCAACACTTGCTAGAGTTAACCGGCATGTCTTCATCATGAACCATCCTGAAAACAACTGAAAAAGAGTTCCCAGTAATGGAACCAATGATGCAGCCTAGAATTTACGGATAACATCCTTGTCACCTGGCACATCACTTAACCTAGACTAAGTGCTCACCCAAAGCGCATGAAGGTACCGGGTCCCTCTTTAGGGCTGTTGTAGCATGATGTTAGCATGATGAAGGAAGAAAGATATATGTCCATAACTAATCCAACATTCTATAATGCATACCATATTTAGATCTATGAAAAATAACAGTAATCATGATTGAATCAATAACATGCACTACTCAATTACACACCGAATGACACTTAGATTCAACCAATATCTTCCATCTATTAATAAACACAGAAGCTCCTTATAGTAAAGTCAATCTATATTGATGCACATGGATCTGTTACAATAATTCCATCATATATCTCCCTTTCACACACACATCCATCTCTTATATATCTTTGTATATGTCTCTCTCTGTATTCATCCCTTGCTACTATATAATTATCATCATATATATAGGGTGGGGACTTTCCCTTCACTTCTCATCTATTCTAGAAATAGGCCACATGCTATTAATAGCCACGCTCCATATATAGGTATAACCACAAATGCAAGTGTGCTATCTATAGACTTCTTATAGTTAACTGAAGTGATAATCCTATTCTTAGCTCATCTCCATGAAAACTCTTGATCAATCCTCCAGAGATAGACAATGTGTGGTGTGCTACACACGCCATCTTCTAAAAATAGGTCTTCATGCTCAAAATCAGCTAAGTCCTAAAAGCTAAACTTTCCCTCCACACGTGGGTTCTTCCTATCCCTCCACGCCCTTGATCTGGCCTCTCTCCCACACATATTTCTTGTGTGAGCTCTAACATGCATTCTTCTATCAACACTACACGTCATTGAAGAGTTTAAAATTAATACTAGGTAAATAGTTTTAATTTGTATTAATTCACCCTCCTCTCGGTGTTTATGATCTTTAATAAGCTGTAACTTACAAGGAAGCTTGAACTCCATGTTTGTTAAGCCACCATTTAGTCTTCAACATTGTTTTGATCACGATCAATTTGTTATCTTTCACAACAAGTTGTGACCTCTAAATCAGCTCATGAATATTCTCTTTTCAACCTCTTTCTCAAGCAAACATTCTGTTGTAAAATTGCAATCATGGATTCATGTCATATACATCTTAAGTTCCTTTTTTATTTATGTCTTCATACTCAACAACATAGATATCGGTATCATATGCTCATATATGCTTTCATGCATCTTCACCTAGTCTTCATACATTTTTGGTTCTCATATAGCTTCAACCAATAATATTCATACACAAGAAAAAATTTATTTCTCTACATAGACATTATATAACATATTTTTTCACTTCATCTCCTAAAGGACTCTTGAAATTCCAAGACATCAACTCAAATAGGGAAGAGAGATTACATCATCTAAAATTGTCCACTTTGTAATCATTACTTATGATTTTTATGTCAATTTCATGTGCCACTCTTATAAGGTATGTTAATATTATCTAGAACACTATGATGATCACAAGGAACCTCTAAACTCCCTGACCATCTGAATTTACTTCCAAATATTCCAAACTGACCTTTTGTAGACCTTATTTGTAATTTCCTTTGTCAGTTTGTCTTATTCTCCAACATATGAATCTTATCTAGTAGAAAAATGGACTTAATTCAAAGTTTTCTAAGATTTCATGTAAATTAACGAAGCCTCCTTTTTCCTCTATAACTCCTTTATATGTTGTATAACTTGTCATTCTCCTTCAAAACTTCATTTTAGCTTCATACTAGGTACAAGAGCCTTAAAAACATAGTCTTCAATCTTTGGTGTATGAGAATCATAAAAATATCTTGTCATGCAACAAAATCACATGGATGACTCTTCAAGAGGTATAAAAAGCACCATACACTAGGATGAGCACCAAAACTCTCATATTATCAATGTTGTGCTTGATTAGAACTAGGTCTCACAAGAGTTTGCATACCCGTAAAACTAGTCTTAAAAAAGGTATAACTTCACTTAAACACCTATTCATGGATCATGCTATACATTTTAGGAAATATATTGAACTTTTACAACTCTTAATATTACTAGAAAGCTTAATTTTAATGATATTAGCATGAGAAAGATTGCATTTACGAGACAAACTATCTTTGAGTTTGAGCTCTAAACACTATTTTTGTGCTTAAGACATATAACACTTCAAAAATATTTTCAAACAAAATAACCTCATGAAACACTTCACAGGGGACATATAATTCATGTTAGAACCTTCACTTTAATGGGTTATGCATAGAAAATCACACTTTCATCTCCATTTCTCATACCTTCTTGACTAGATTAAAATGGTAGTTTAAGATCACCTGAACTAACATGCAAGATCACTTCCCTATAACACGTTTTTGGATCATGCATGTTATATGGTACATGTATCAACTATCCAAGACCAAATTTCACCTTAACACCATGCATTTGCATCAAGACCTCTTATGAACTACATGACTAATTTTAGCATGCTTAGCCTTCTTAGTGGTAGGAATGAAAATGCACCGAATCATCAATTTTTTCCAAAGGACTATCCCTACACATGTCATGAATAGTTTTTACACATCCCCATCATCATCAAAAAAAAAAAAATTGAGCATAGGTTCCTTTTTAATTTCTTCATGTATACGGAATTCTTCACAAAATAAAGTTTTTCTTATGGAGCCTACCAACTATCATAAACTCAAACCACCATGAAAAGAAGATATCATGAATCATATACATGTTAAAGTTCATAAATAGGAAAAAAATTCCATTTGATGGCATTGCCATGTCAATCTTCTCCATCACTACAAAGAGAGGGTTTAGTGAGGGTTAAGTAGTTTGAATTCCTAGAATTTTTTCATGAAGGTTAAGCCAACATTCTTCCTCATTCCAACTCTATAATACTCTTAATTCCATTCTTTAACATTGTTAGGATGATTAAGTACCATGTAAAGGTTTTACATACATCGACATCTTCAAAATTGACCTTCGAGTTGGAAATGGTTATTCTAAGAACTTAGTTTCACCTATAACCTCATAAATTCAAAAGTATTCTTCATATTTTCATGAAATTTTATCCACAACACCAAAGTACCCCTATACACATGTTCAAATGCTTTTTTATCTCATAAATAGCCCCTGTAATTTCTTGGAAAATTTCATTGGTGCATGCTTTCTTATTTGTTCTTAAGGATAGTCATAGAATTGACCCTAAACATGCTTCTAATTGTTGAGTTAAATCTTGAAAAACCTTCTAAATGTCCTCTACGATGTCACATCCTTCTCCACATGATTGGATTCATTTGTCTTAGCTTGATTTTCATCATTCTCCAAGCTAAGCCTACACTAGGTCTTAGAAATAGGCCTAATTGAGCTAGTTTGCACCATAACTCATCATACATGTCTTGTTCTTCATCATGTAGACCCTCAAATATGTTTTTGATGCCTTTACTATTCTTTTCCATCTTCCTCATGCCTTCAATCCATCATTCCAGGTCCACTTGCTAACTAGGACTACTAGAGTGAACTAGTCACACTAATTCCACTCACCCATCCTTGTATCCATCATTCCGACCTTATTTCCTTGTCATATACCTGCTAAACCTACTATGAAATCATCCGATATGCTCTCAAAACATCATTTTTCCTCTACCAGTCACTAGATCCTCAAGATGTCAGGTCTCAATTAGATGTTCTCATGCCTTATCTTGTCCTACCTCATCACACTCATCATCTAGCTCTCCTTCATCCTGCTTTGTCATTAATTTGAATTTTCCATCAATGACAACTCAACAAACACCTACCAACAAACTCACCCTTTTTAATTGATGGAAAAATATTGGTTCTTCTCTTCCTTTTTGGATTAATAACAATGTGCCTATATGTTGTTGAGAAGACATAATATTGTGATAAGGATAAAACACACAAAGGATTCACCCAGTAGGAACAATGCGTATTTGAAGGTGCGAGAAGGATAGGAAAGGAAACTCACACTAGGAAAAGTTGATTCAAGAATTAGCCATTTTCATGGATGCAGGGTATTTTTGGAAGATAATGTGTAGAGCACACATCAGGATGGAGACTTGTGTGACATGTAAATGAAATTTTGGGAACGAGCGTATGATAAGTGTCATGCATGAGCTTAAGTTGATATTAGGATTACTTCTTCCAGTTAACTATAAGATGTCTATTATTAACGCACTTGAATGTGTGCATGTTATTGTAAATGTGCATGGCTATTATCAGCATGCAACCTATTTTGGGAAGTATGTAGGAGGTTAAGGGAAATTCCCCACCCTATAAATATGTAGTGAATCTGTGTATTCGATGAAGAGATACTAAGTAGTGAATTAATGTAGAGTTATCTTCTGGATCGATGCACGCATGACTTATGGTGATGCTTTGTAATGTAAGAAGCTTCTATGTATTACAATGTTTAATGTAATGGAGTATATTAGATGGATAATGGTTTTAAACATGAATGTAACTGGTTCTTGTATGGTTAATCTTATTATAGTTATTGTTTAATTCATGATTCTCTAAGATCTAGATCTAGTTAGGAACTGTGGAATGTTTATGGTTATTTATGGTTCTGAATATGTTGTATCTTCATCACACTAACATCTTGCACAAGAAAATATAAAGAGGGGCCTGGTACCTTTGCATGCTTTGGGTGAGCACTCATCTCAAGTTGGGTGATGTGTCAGCGCACTGGGTTTTATATAGTAGATTCTAGGTTACATCATTGGTTCCATTGTTGGGACATATTTTTTCAGTTGTTTTCAAGATGTTTCGTGATGAAGAAATATTGGTTGACCTTATAAAGTGTTGAGGAGTGGATAAAGGATCTGGAAGAAGAGTACACTTTCGGGTTCAACACTAGATCTCGAGTTTAGTGTGCGGGCGTGCGTGCGGTATAATTTGTATGACTATTTGTATGAAAGCTTCTTTGCTATCTTTCTAGTAGAGTTGTATGGGTGGCTGGTTGCTTATGTGTCTAGAAGGAATTGGAGGTATTACACACTTGTTTGGAGGCAGGAAGAATTTTGGGCCCTTTATGATGCTAATCTGATTTGGACACGTGCTTTGGATACTTGGTTCCATGGTGTTTTGAATAGCTCTATTGTGGAGTACTCAATTTCTACTTATTCTTTCCTAGAGGTAAATGAGTTCTAATTTCTACGCTATCCAAGGGGAAATTATTTTCAAGGCATTCCACTAGCAATCAAAATCTTGATGGTAACCCTAAACTTGGAAGAAAAGCGATGGCTAGCTAAACCCCACCACACTCAAGGAAGGAACAAGTTTGGTGAAAGATGGTAGACCGAGAGGCAGAGAGACAAAGAGAAGAAAGATGGATTAAGTATAATGAAGCACACGAGAGGGAGTTAGAGAAGCAATGTGATATTATAGAGCAGATGGCGTTGAGAGGAGTGATGGCTCATGAAGGATTTGGAGCTCACGTAGAAGGTGTGGAGTCGGAGCATCCGGATCTCCCCCATTTGGGAAAGCATAATAGGGAACCTTCCTCAACCTCACATGGGAGTGTGCCGAGTAGAGATGACATGGACCACATGCACACATTTGAATCTACCCACTGGAAACCTTGCCCTTGCGCTTGGTTTTCTAGTATCTAGTACAACCTGTAGTCAGCAAGCTAGTTTGGGTAGTATAAGAGCAGGAGTAAGTCAGACAGAAAGTACATCTATGGTAGGGAAAACATCTTCTTCTTTTTTTGGAGGTACCTTTTCGGGCACATCTCCATCACAAAACTCAAGCGTGCGAATTTTGGACTCACTTGGGAGTAGTACCACTTCATCGACCGTAGGAGTTCAATTTAGTAACATTTTTGGGACATAGGTCAGTACATATATTGGTCCACTTATAATTACCAATGGAGGATCAGGTTGTATGCAGGTAGCTCTAGCTCTAGTGGATCTGGTGATTCTGTAAGAAGGGCTAGCACAGGAGGTTTTGGGTCAGGTGGACATGGTCTGCACTAACCAAAGAATATTTACATGGAGATGTCTCTTTGTCTTCTAGAGTATAGGGGTATAGAAGATGTTGTTGAACACGTGCACATGTGTGAGATACTATGGTGTGCAAAAGGAGTTATGGATTCTGAGCGCAAGGCAAGTTAGTTTGCAACTACATTACAGGACGCACACAAAGTTGGTAAAGGATGTTTAACCCTGATTAGACTTATGTAGATTATGTAGCATTAAAGGATGCTTTCCTTAAGGAGTTTCATATCCCTGAGTTTGAGTAGAAGAGTATAAACATGCTCAAGGATATTAAGCAAGGCACTATTGAAAGCATTCGGGAATATGATGCCCATTTCAATACACTATTGTCTAAACTTTCTTATGATATTCATGCAAGCCACCATGCACAAAGTGGTTTCTTGGGGCTTGATCACATCTTCAGGAAGGGCATTTTCACATAAGACATATATGGACCCATACAAAGCACTTGAAGAAACTTTGCATGCTAAAGAAGTCAAAAGTATAGACACTCGAGTAAGCCCATTCTTAGAAGAACAAATTGTAGCTATGGAAAACAGTTGGAGAAACTATCAAAAAATTCAGCATATGAGATACGCATTGGGATTTGGTGTATATATTATGAAGTGGAAGGGCACACTAAAGATAGTTTCCCTTACAGGCCAGTATGTTCATTATTTCTAGACTGTGAGATATGTCATTTGGAAAATGATGTAAGCCATTGCCCATTATTACAATGCGCGATAAGAAAGAATGTATTTTTCTATTGTAAAATTTATTAGTCCATGACTCACAATACAAAAGACCGTAGGTTGATTGGTCAAATCCATGATGCCATAGATATTGGTGTGTGATAGACTAGAGTAACAGATAACTCTAAAGGTAAAAATGAGTGCCATGATCATGACCATGCTCAAACACACTATGATCGGAATGAAGGGTGCTTTGAAGGAGGTTATGGTAGAGGTCAAGGATACTGTGGTGGATTCAGGGGATGAGGCTATGGTGGTGGATGAGGTGATTTCCCTCACTGAGAATGTGTTTTACTTGCGAATATCCACGACCACTACAGCTCAAATTTCCTCAAAATATTACTTTTTATTTTTATGGGAAGAATCACAGCTATGAGGAATGCCTAGAATTATATGAGAATCTTAAAAGAAGCATAAAAAGAGAAAAAGGGTGCAGGGGATGGTTAGAATACAACGCGCTATGGAAAATCAGTGGATGCCAAAGCTGGCACCAGAACTTGAGGTATTACCTGTGAAGATCACTACACGTGTTGAACATACACGTGCTGAGACACATTACTGAAGAAGCCTACCATCACTAGGGAATATGTTTTACATGCAAGGTACCTGGATCCTACACATTAGAAGGAGCTTTATCAGGAAACCATGGATGTACTTAGAAATATTCAGGGTGAAATACAATGTTTAAAGGAACAGTCATAGAAGTTAGAACAAAAGAAGGTAGAGAGATAGTCCAATTGGATATTGATGACTAAAAAAGGTATGCAAGATGTTGCACCAAGAGAATATCATTCCATTATTAGGAATTAGTGCAAGGGAAACACTCTACGCACAAGTATTAAAAATGGAAGGTAGATCGTCCATATTAATCTTGCCCCTCATAGTTTGGATTATGACAAGGAGATCACTCGAATCTTTGTTGTGTATGGGTGGCTTTTGAGTAATATATTGATTGATATAGACGTGAAAGTTAATGTGCTTAATTTAGATGCATGGGTGCGAGATGGGAAGACCTCCATTATAGTCATCCTCTAATGTATTGTTTTTGGCTAATCAAACTAAGGCCACTCCCATAGGATTTTTAAAGGATGCATCCATTACTATACAAGGGGACAAATTCACTGGGGACTTTGAGGACTTAGCACTTGCAAAAGCAAACAACTTCCCAGCTCTACATGGGTGTCCTTTGTGTTATGCAAATAATGTTGATTTACGGTTCAACAAGGGGTATATAAGTTTTGAGAAAAATGAAGAAAGAGTAATTATCCCTTTCATAGATGGGAAATATACACCTTATGTTGAATCTTTGAGTGAGGAAGACCTGAACAAAATTTACATACGTGTAATTCGGGACCCATAAGTACTTGAGCCATCTAAGGAAGGAATCCTCTAGTGGGAAGATGCACATTCTATTAGTGATACTACAAGTGTTTCTTGTGAAAATTAGGCACATGACACCTATGAGATGGTTGGGCACAAAGTAAGAAGTGTGTTTGTGTGGAAAAGAAAACTTTGTTGTGTTACGAGGATACGTACGTCTATACCTCGGTGCATACAATAAAGAAGGAAACCCTACGATATTCTGTGCGCCATGGAGGAGAAGTGAGCGGATCAAGTGGAAATGATAAATATGTTAGTGTATACCTTGCATGGGATAACAAAGTGCTAGTGGATGGTTCACAAGGATAATCTCATGGAATGGAATGAAGTTAGAATTTCTCTAACCACTCAGTTCTTCAGGAGAAATGTGCCTACTACAATCTGCATGTATCATGGTAATCAACCTATTCAGCACCATGTTCAACAAAGGTGAGAGACTCTAGACAGAGAGGCAAAAGCTTTACCACCTTCACTATGGGTGCACAAGATTTATTCCACTTTACAAGGCTGCACACATACTTGGTATGTTTATGCAGAGCTGCATAGGGAGACTAGAAATTGGTAGGACTTGATTGCAAGAATGACCCATATTTTGACTACTTCACTACTAAACCTCTAGTGGAAGAGGCATTACGTGTCATAAAGCACTTAACTATGGGAGATAGTGTAAAGGCTGAAGAACTCATTCAAGATTCATTTGGTGAGGTAGACTTAGAAGTGCATTTTCATTAAGTAGATTATATTGGATGTTGGAGGAAACGAAGGATGGAGGAAAAACAACATCCTCTCATTAGTCACTTATAATGGGTTTGCATCACTTTGGTTTGGTGACATGTGTGTGTGTGTGTTTTTTTTTTCACCATGGTGTGTTGATTTCTAAGTTCATTAATAATAATAATAATGGTTTTTATAGTCCACGATGCCAGGCGGCCTGTTTTTGGGTCTACAAGCGGCTTATAGCATATGGGACTACCTTGTACTCACGTGCGGGAGGCAACTAACTTTGCTACAAACAAGGCGTACATACCCTACCCCCTGCAGGGTTTGAACTTGTGACCTCTATTTCAAGAGCACATGTTCTTCACCATTAGGCCAACTCGGGTTGCATTTTGGGGGAATGACAGATTGTTTCAGGTTTTTTTGAGTGGTGAATAAATGCACTATCATGAATTCTGATATGTAATCTCTTGAAGAGTAGCAATGATGAGAGCTGAACAATGTACTGCAAAATCATGATATTATGGTTATTAGATCCACCAAAAACTAGCTATAGTTGTGGTTGTTAGCAATCAACTAGAAAAACTATCTATAGTTGTGGTTGTTGGTAAACAACTGGGAAAACCATCCAGAGGTTGTTAGTATTGTCCTTGAAACCATCTAGATCATGAACAAGTTGCGAAGCGGCATGTTGCTGATATAGATACGTGTTTTCCCATGACCTGCACTAAGGGGGAATGTTAGGAATTCTATGGTTTAGTGCTTATCATATGGTTTTTATTTATACATTGTAATATGTAAATGTTAGTGGTGAAAGTAAATAGAGTGAAAAGTGGGTGAATAATAATTACATGAAGTAATTATTATTAAGGTTAGTAAGTTGTAAAAGTAAATTGTAAATGTAAAAGAGTTGTTTATGGGTTGTTACATAAACAACTATGATTTATTTTATTGTTTATTATTTGTGTGGAGTGGTTGAAACCATCGTATGGTTTCAACATAAAAACAAAATATTGTTACTCCTATTTTGGAGTTAAAGCTTCCTATATATATGGAGCTTATTTGTATTCAAATGATGGAGATTTCAATAGAATATCTTTAAGTTTGTTATCCTGGTGTTGCTCTGCATTTTCAAAACTTGTATGATCTCATTAAAAATTCTAGTTTTCAAGTTTTCAAAACACCAAATTTCAGTCAAAGTTCTCACCTAGGCCTATTTCCACATTTAACTCGCTGCTCAACAAAAAAAAAAAACATGTATGTTCAATTCATTCAAAAAAATTTTGTAGTGAAATTTCTTTGTTACAACCTCATAAAACCTTCTTATCCATTCTAGTAGCCCCAAATAACTATAAAGCTTATAGATGGGGGAGTATCATAGAGGGTCAACTCAAATTACACATATTTTTGGGCACCAATTACCCCTTTGTAGCTTATGTATCAAATTCAAACTCTAAAAGAGTGTACAACCCTTGTAAGATGTAATTTTCTTCTCTCGATTAGGTCTCCTTGTAATTAGGCTGTTTGAGGTCAAAATTACATTTTTAAGACAAATTTTAAGGTTCTCTAAGGAAGTAATACAATTTACTAACACACATTGTAGAATTCTTGAAAACTACCAATTTTCTTGGATCAATTCCACCCTTAGATCCTTCAAATAATTGTGCACTTGTTAATTAGGTCTTAACGCTTAGAAAATGGCCCATAACTGAGTTTTCATGTATTTTGGGTAGATACACTATCGATTTATTTTTATCCCTTCCTTATAAGTCACCAAAATTTAGTTTTGTTTTTGTCTTTTTCATTTCCCTTGTGCCTACTCACCACTTGGCTTTCAAACTCACTTACTCTCCTTCCTAGATCAAGACCCAAAATTGGGTATGAATGTTAGAACTAGGTGCTAACACTTATTACCTTCCACTTAACCTCATCATTCCAACCTTCCTTAAGGTCCTGGGATAGATTTTTAATGAGGTTTACCCTTATTTAACCCCCTTTAAACATTTCCTCTAATTGTCTTCTTGAGTGTATTGACTTTCATAGACCTATTCCAAGGCGTAGTTTGATATTTTCACACACTTATATCAACCTTAATTCTTCTCTTAATCTCAAATATATTACCTTAACTTTCTCTTACAAGTGATATAGTGGAATAAAATCAAGTTTTTGTTAACTCACTTTTACTCATACTACTACTTTAGATGGAGTTCACATGCACTACGAGGACTAAGTTTTGATGGTTTCTTAGAAATATATCTCCTTTTAATTCCTTGAATTCCTTTTATCATATCCTAATATCCATAATAATATCTTTTCCACATTCATCAAGACACAAAATGGTCAAATACTACTTCTATGGCTCTAGAAATTGTACATGCACATTTATTTTTCAAACAACCACAAACTTCATTTTACATTTTCTCTCTCCAAGGTCTTCATAAACTTTTACATATGGTTCTAGACTCTAAAATAATAATATTCACCACTAATATATATATATATATATATATATATATATATATATATATGTATGTATGTATGTATGTATGTATGTATGTATGTATTAGGATCTTTGAACTCTTGTATTCTTGGTCCAATCCAATGGCGGCGTTCTCAAACTTGATGAAGGATTGTTTTCAATATTTCTTCATGTATGTTGTGGGTTCACTAATATTTAGAGTGCATTGACACCTTCACTCTTCATTTAATTATTCAACAATTAAACCTAAGCACGTAGCACAATTATCAACATATGGTGTTACAATTAACAACATAGTGTTACAATTAACATGGACCATTGGGTTCTTTTTAAGGGTTTTTATTCTCTTGTGTCTATCCTTTATTTGAAACAATCTCATAATTATCCATAATATGAATGATGTATATTAGCCAAGAAAATTGCTTTCATACCCTCCCCGACTCCGACATAACATAGTCATTTACGTGTTCTCACGGTGTACTTCACAAATCGAATCCTATTTTCCATTAATCTTCATTGTTTTCACTAGTGTACCTATTATCCATGAGCTCTACAACCTCCTTTTGTCTTGAATATGCTCCATTCCACTCAATTCGTCCATAAATATTATTTTAAGGACATATTTCATGATTTAATTATTTAAACTCAGTATTAAACTCTTGAGACAAATTATTTGTACTAGTATGAGAGTTTTTAATGTTAAATGCTCCTTATAACTCCTTTTGACGTTTAATGATGTTTCTCCAGGACTTTGAAACCCCCTCTGTAGTTATCCTTGATCATTTGCATCTCTCATCAATACCACAAGCTATGTACCTTGACAATAACTTAGGACTCAAACATCCTTAAGGGAAGAATTAGGCCAACTTATTAATATTTACTTCATTCATGACATGAACATACATGATCTTCACAAGTAGGACAAGTAAATTGGACTCACCATACACAGTCTTTGACCTTTTATAGGATCCCTAAGGGTTACTTTATTCATGACTCTATGATTGAATCACAAGGATGGAAATCATATAATATTATGACCAACTTGATTAGGACTTAAAAGACTAATTTAGGACATACCCTAGAACTAAATGGGTACTCTTTCCTTTCTAGTGAAATAAGACTTTCATATTGACAAAACAGGACCACGATAAGTTTTATAAGAGTATAGAGACATTGTTATTTACATGAATAAACAATTATGACCTTAAAGAGCCTTACATAGATCAAATTGCATCTAGACCTTAAGAAAGAGATTGAACAAGCATACCTTTTGACTAGTGATACATTTGTACAACGAGAAGTATTTTATCAACAATTATTGATGGTGACTCTACTTCAACAACACACCAATGTTTCTTTCAAGTAGTATATTCCTTCTAAAGTCCTAGAGGAGGAACACTATGCTTGTTAGGTCACCTTAGAACAATATATAGTCATCAAAGAAGCATGATGAATCTATCATTTCTCTTCTTTCTTGAACATTCAAGCACTAAGAGGGGAGGGGTGAATCCGTTCCTTAAAAATTGTAAATTTGAGCTTATCAATTAGTACACCATTCATTTATTATCCTATTAAACAATGAACTAATCAAAGAAAGACATCATGGAAGAAGAAACAACAAACACAAGGGAACAAAAGATTTAAGATGGGAAACCCAATAAGGTAGAAACCCACTTAAAAGAGAAATCATAGCAATATCAATGAAAATTGTCTGTGATAATTACAATGATATCACCATGTGGGTAGCACCCACTCACCCCTGAAGCACTAACTCTAGTTTTAAAGCACCTACTTCAATTCTATGCCAAGCACCCACTTGATTGTTGTTTTGCAAGCACATACTTGAAAGGAATATCACTCCCAAATTGTTGAAGCACAATTCGGTCTTTCATCAACATGAATTTTATCACCTTCACCATATTCACTTACATCAACCTCTTGAGATCATATTTTCATCTCTTCTTCATCTCCTTTGACCAAACTCACACATTAGCACACCTTCATTCTTGTCTCTACAGAAAAATTTTTATACTGACAACTATGGTGCATATATGTACATAAGAAAACCTCTTTTAATTGACTCTTACACTTCACATTCTCATATACATGGCTTCCTTCTTATTTCAATTCGAATTAAGGGGACCAAGAGTCATCACATAAACTTCCATTGAAAGTAATCATGATCCTTGTCTTAGGAGATTCATGTTTCTTTCATTTCCTCTGCATTAATGACCTCTTATGCACCTATAGGAGACAAGGATTATGATTTGATAGTATTTCAATTAGTTACAAATTTGGAATCTCAGAGAGAGTACATCAAATGTTTGAAATGGAAGTTACAGATTTTTTTTATCTTCTAGTGTGGTGAGAAAACCTTTTTTTCTAGTATTGTAGCACTATCATCCCCTGCACAAGTAGTTACTAGTTGAATGCACATTACTTCAAAACTTACACACCTTTTATAACTTTCATTCATACTTCCACCTTCACCATGTGTTCTCCTAGTTTCATTTTAGACTATAGATCACTATTTAAAGAACTTGAAGAGTTTTGGTATAGACTTGAAGGGAATAATAATGATATTTATAGCTGGAGAGGACAAACATGAAAGTAATTTTTTGTCTACATCAATCAATAGGTCATTAAAATTATCATTTTTTTCAAGAAGAATGCATTGAAAGAAGAGTATGTATTGTGTTATCACCACAAGCCTAAAAATTTGAGAGTTTTTTTCTCCATGAGTATTCTCAAGAAATCATGATAGTAGAGACATCTTTATGAAGGATAAGACTTATACAAAAATTTCCAAATCAAGTATTTTGTTGACTAATGTTTCTATTCATTTAGATTTTCTTTTCTCTTCCAATGCAGTAATGTTAGGGTTCTTAAGTTCAAACCCAAGCTCATAAACTTTGAGCCTTCAACACCTTATCATTCACATTTGTGGCACTATAATTGCATGATAATTTCAAAGGATGTTCTAACAACCATCTTCATTTCCTATTTTGTGTTTGGTAATGGAGAACTCAATGATTTGAGTCCAAGTTTACTAATCACTTTGACTTACACAGAAATCAAACCACGATACCTAGAATGACTGAAAACCATCTTGTGATTCATGATCTTAGACTTCTAGGACACAAAACTTAGAAAGTTTTCCCTTTAGCACCTTATAATATTGAAAGCAGTCCACAAAATTAAGCACATTTTTCATGATGGATGGGAATTTTGATACTGAGATCACTTTTTCATGAGACACTACAACACAATCCTAGTATGAAATCTTATAACTTTCAACATTACACTTCACATTACCATCTTGTGAAAGAGACAATTCAAGTGGAGCATATACATTTATATTCACCATTTAAGTGCGAGTTATAATGAGAAGTTTACAGGCCATCTTAGAACCCATTCATCTTGACAAGATCCTTATAGCACAATTGTAAGGATTATGAAAACAAAGTCCACATATCACTTTTTCAAAGCAAATGTAAGCTTTAATAGCTCATCTTGGATCTTCACTAGACCCTCATATCCATTTATTGCTTGAGACAAAGTTTTAAGAATTTAAACATCCTTCACACACCATGACTACACATTCTTCTAGAGATAAAATGGACAGATGCATCTTTAATTCAAATTTTCTTCACATACCTTGCTCAAGACACTTGATGATCATTTGAAGGACATCATAAGATATCTAGAACACCAAAAGCTTCTTCATGAAGTACCCAACATACACCTGTACATGTGATTTTACTTTTCTATATGGTACAATCAGTCTTGTAGATGCACAAGTGGTTTTTCATGACCCCTGGAGAGTCATTTTCCTTTATAAGACCTTAGATGAGCTTTTTCAATGCATTTTTCATCAAAAATTTGCATATTTATTCTATCACTTAAGGAGAGAGTTATGGAGGCCTTCAAACCAACTTAGAATAATGGTTAGAACTTTTTCATTTCACCATATTTTGACCTTAGACATTTTGCATTAGATTTTTATCCTAATTTCCTCCAAAAAAAGTATCTTATGACTTATCTAAAGAGTCCTTGTAAATTTAGCACAATTGCTAAGAAGTTGAGGTGCTCATTTTTCCTTCTCAAAAAAACCAGTCTTGGAGAATTTGGCTCTACAACCTTGATTTTCACTTTATGATCCTCAATGTTTTCTCACAACCTAAGGACTCACTCCTCTAACATATCACATGGTTTTTGTCATGACACCCTATGAATTTTCTTGTCTCGTCTCATTTTTCCTATGACTACTAAACATGTTCTCGGGCCTTCATTTTCACCGGGTCTCCTATAAGCTTCAAATCCCTAATTCCTAAATTTTTGCACCTTCATATGCCTTATACAAGGATTCTCCATCCTTCAAAAACTTGGAACATACATATCAAATATGCAAGATATCATACAACATGACCTACTAGAGATAGGCCTTTACACTAGGCCTAGTTTAGCTTGATTTCCACCTTGAACACCGGATGTTTCATGATGAGCACTAAGTGACCACTCTCACACCTTTAATACACCTTAGGAGACACTTTAGACACATTTTTCCTTCATACCAAGCACCAACAAGTTCTACAAGATCATTCTACATTGGGACTTTGAGACACACCTAAGTAATGCATCAACATACTCCTAAACCAAGAACTACTTGACCCTGAGAGACATATAAAGATAAATGAGACACATATTTATGACTTCAGGATCATGATAGAAATTGATATAGAAAAAAGGATATCTTATTGACCATTCTTGAATCCTTGATACACACACTACAATGACCTTGTTTTACTCCATGACTAACTCATTACTCCATGTTTGGACCTTGAACAAGAACTCATAAAATCACTTCAAAAATATCTCATGAAGAGTGACATACCTACTCAAGCCCATGCTCAAGCCTATTTGACATCAATAAAAACATTTTCAACAAACTCCCCTTTGTCATTGATGGAAAACAACTCCTTCACCTTGTCATTCTCCCCTTTTTCCATGAATGAAAAAGGCATCTTCTCAAGGAACATGTTCCCCTAGGTCCATGTATGTTCTTCTATTTATTGGAGGTAAAGAAATTGTGATTAGCCCCCTACTAAAATGTCTTCAATGACTCTTAAGAGCAGCACAACACCCAAATTTTGTCTCAAATGTTCAAATGTTGCTCTTGGTAATGGTTTTATTAAAAGGCATTAGCTACTCTTTGGTAGGCACATATTCAAGTTTAACTTTGCACTCATTGACTTTCTCTCTCAAGAAGTGGTACTTGATTGGAATGTGTTTGGTCTTGGAATGCATTACTGGGTTCTTGGATACACTAATTACACTTGTGTTATCACAATAGATAGGAGTGGGCCCTTCATACTCCACTTTGTAGTATTTCAATGTTTGCCTCATCCATAGTACTTATGTACAACATGTAGTAGCTGTAATATATTCTACTTCACAAGTAGATAATGTTATTGAGGATTTCTTCTTACTCATCTAGGACACAAGACACTCACCTAGAAAGAAAACCCCACCACTAGTGCTCTTTCTATCATCCACATTACCTGTCTAATCAACATTTGTGTATGCTTTTAGACTAAATTATTTACTCCTTAGGTACCATAGACCATAAGCAAGAGTGCCTTTGAGGTATCTAAATATTCTTTTGACAACATGCATATGAATTTCTCTTGGATCAGCCTGATATCTTCCTACTAGTCCAACTTCTTGCATGATGTCAGGCCTAGAGGCTGTGGTATAGAGAAAGCTTCCTATCATAGACTGTAAAATGTTTGATCCACTTTTTGTAGCATCATATTATTTTCTTAGTTTTCATCCTGTGATCATGGGAGTACTTACCTATTTGTAATCTTCCATATGAAACTTTTTCAACATTTCCTTGATGTAATTTTCTTGAGTTATGAATATGTCATCTGCTGATTGGTTCACTTGCAGCCCAAGAAAGTATGTCAATTCTCCCAACATTGACATCTCAAACTCTTGTTTCATAGCTTCTACAAAGACTTTTTCCATGCTCTCTTTGCTGCTACCAAAAATAATTTCATCTACATAGACTATCACTATCAGCTGCTGCCCATTCTCATTCTTGACATATAGATTGTTGTCAACATCTCCTCTCTTGAATCCTTTCTCTATGAGGTACTTATCTAGCCTTGCATACCAGGCTCTAGGTATTTCTTCAAGCCATAGAGTTATTTCTTTAGTTTTCATACATAGTCATGCTCATCTGTGAGTATAAATCCATTTGGTTGCTCTATGTAAACCTCCTCTTCTAAGGTTCCATTTAGGAATGTTGACTTCACATCCATATGATAAAATTTGAATCCTTTAAAGCTAACATAGGATAAGAACATTCTAATTGCCTCCATTCTTGCCACAGTGCAAAATTTTCTTCAAAGTCTACTCCTTCCACTTGAGTGTAGCCTTTACAAACCAACCTTTCCTTGTTTCTAGTGATGAATCCATCTTCATTCATCTTATTTCTAAAAACCCATTTAGTGTTGATAACATTTTTGTCCTTGGGTCTAGGGACTAGCTCCCAAGTTTCACACTTCTCAATTTGATCAAGTTCCTCATTCATTTCTTTCACCCAATGTTGATATTTTCTAGCTTCTTCAACATTCTTGGGCTCTATCATGGATAAGAGGGTTGTATTCTCATGAGTTTTCAGGTTTTTCAACTTTCTTCTTGTGATTATGCCTACATCTTTGTTTCCAATAATATAATCAGCTAGATGATCCTTTTTAACCTACTTGAAGGTGTTTTTGTATCAGGTCTCTCTTGTTCTTCATCTGCTTCTTCATGAGTGCTTTCTTCCTCTTTACCATCTTCTTGGAATTTTATGCATGGAGTTTTATCTTATACATATTCTTCATCATTTTTGGGCTGAGTTTTGGTCTTCAAAGGATATGACTCATCAACCTTGACATTAGTACTTTCAACTATCTTTTGGAGCCTTTTATTATAACATCTATATGCTACACTTACTAAAGAGTATCCTATAAATATTCCTTCATCACATATAGAATCAAATTTTCCTAGATCATCCTCATCTCTCTTAATGTAACATTTACTCCCAAACACCCTAAGATGCTTTACATTTTCTGACCTTTCTTTCCAAATCTCATATGGTGTCTTATTGTTATTCACTCTTATTTGTGCCCTATTCAAGATGTATACAACTATACATACTGCCTCTCTCCAATAACCATATGAAATTTTAGACTCATTCAACATTGTTCTAGCCATCTCTTGAATTGTTCTATTATTTCTCTTAACCACCCCATTTTTTTAGGCATCCTAGATGATGAAAAGTGCGTAATGATTCTATTCTCTTCACAGAAGACATCAAACTCATTAGACCAAAACTCACCACCTATGTTTGATCTCAAGAATTTTATCTTTGTATTATTTTCATTTTCAACCAAGGCTTTGAAGTTCTTGAATCTATCTAATGCTTCTAATTTTTCTTTTAGACATGCAACCCAAGTCATCCTACTATAGTCATAAATCAACATCATAAAATAATTATCTCCTTATATGCTTTCAGTTCTTGTGGGTCCAATAAGATCAGTGTGTATCAATTCTAAAGGCCTTGATGCAAAATATTCTTTTGACTTAAAACTTATCCTAGTTTGTTTTCCATGTAGGCAAGCTTTACAAAGTGTATCAGTTGGTTTGATTATTCTTGGCATGTTTCTAACACATCCTTTTGAGATTATTTTGACAAGGTTATCAAAATTTAAGTGCCCTAGCCTTCTATGCCAAATCCAATTGTAATCTTCCTTAGTTGTAAAGCACTTTTCTTTGTGAACTTCCTTTAGCACATACATGTTATTCTTAGTTCTCTTTGCTTTGCCAATCTTCTTTCCTGATTTGATTTCTCTGATGTCACAACCTTTGTCATGGAAAACTAATGTGTACCCTTTCTTACACATTTGGCTAACACTTAGGAGATTTTTCTTGAGACCTTCTACATATAATACATTTTTAGTGACTAATTTTCCATTATCTAGGATTAATGATCCCTTACCAATAATGTTAGCTGAGTTGTTGTCTCCAAATCTAACATCTCCTGAGGCATTCATAGTCTAGAGAGATGAAATTTTTCTTATCACTGTCATGTGACTTGAGAAACCACTATCAAGATACCATATCCTTCTCTCATCTTGAACATGAAACATTGTTTGGGATATCATAGTTTGTTCTTCCTTCTTAGTAGGATATGATTTTACCACATATATCTTTCTATCTTTCCTTAGATATTTATGATTGTAGGCCTTTGCTATGTGTCCAATCTTTTGGAAATTGTAACAAACTATACCCTTATCTCTTCTCATCTTTTGTGAGTTATAATGCCTATTATGACCCTTATAATTTTCTTACACTTGCTATCTTTATGACCAAACATGTTGCATGAGAAATAGTAACCATATAAGTAATGAGAATACATGATAGCATGGGAGTGTCTGAAGGATTTTTATGAAAGATTTTTCCATCTCTTAGAATCATTGTTGATCTTATTTTTGTGGTGTAAGATGATTCTAGAGTACTCTTTCTATCTTTGTTTTTAGTTGTTCTAACATCTTTATTTTCCTATATGTATCCTAAACCTAATTTGTCTCATGCATCTCTTTAGATGCTTAGAATATTAATTAGATCATGTGCTCTTTTTTCAAACTTTTCAAACAACTCCACTTTTCTTTACATTTGATTCAACTCAGTCTTTATATGTTGTATTTTTTATTTGAGTCTTAGACACTCTTCATCTTTGGATGTGAATGATAGTGACATTATCTCTAGTTGATATTTTAGTTCCTTGAACTCATCTTCCTCTTCTCTCTCCTTCATGTTGAATTTTTTTCATAAATGCTAATTTTCTCCTCATAGTCCTTCAGCTTGGATTTTAGTTTGTGATACTTCTTTATAGAAATTTGCAACTCTTCAAGAGCACTTACCAATTCAGCTTCAAGGTCTACCACAAAATTTCTTCATCTGATTCTTCAATCTCAACATGATTCTTGCCTTTAGAGTTGCTCTCATGTGATGTTTCAAAGGCCATGAACAAGGTTTCATTATAGGCTTCATCTTTTCACTTTCAGAACTATTGGTATCACTTGATTCACTTGAACTTGAATCCTCCTTGGAGTAGAGATTTATTTTATTTTTAAAGAAATTCCTTTTCCCTCTCTCTTGAAGTTCTTTTTATGCTTGATATGCCTCTTACCTTTTTCTTCATGTTCATCTTTCTCCTCTTTGTTCTTGTGAGGAAAATTTGATGTAAAGTGACCTACTTGGCCACAATTGAAACATTTAAAGGGAAATTTTCCTTTATATTTACTGAGCCTTTTTTGAGTTTTCTCACAAACAAGGCCTCTATCTTCTCATCATCAATTTCCATATCAGATTCCTCTTTATATTTGCTTTTCTTTGGATTTGATTATTTTTCAGATTTGAAAGTAGCTTCTTTCTTACCTGATTTTTCTCCCAAGGTTCTTAATTCATATGCACTTAAGATACCATGAAGCTCATCCAATTTTATCTTGGTTATATCCTTGGATTCCTCCACAACTAAGAATTTTGCATCATATTTGGGAGTTAGGGACCTTAGTACTTTCTAGACAATCACATATTCCTCTTTATTTTCACCTAGTCCTCTTATCATGTTTTCACTTCATTCACTCTTTGTAGATAAGAAGAAATGCTCTCATCCTTCTTAATTTTTAGGCCTTCAAATTGTGTTCTATAGGTCTACAATTTGGCAAGTTTTACTTTTTCATCTCCCTCATATATATTATTTAGTTTGTCCCACATTTCCTTAGTAGTTTTTTAGTGCATGAAATTTACAAAAAAATCTCTAATAGCCCATGAAGGATGACATTCATATCTCTTGAGTTGTTCTCATGAGCTTGTTTTTCACTGCTAAAGTGATAGGTGTACTAGGAATAGTGTAGCCATTCTAAATTGCATCCCATATATCATGTCCAAGAGACTCAATATATGCCTTCATCCTGACACTCCATAAGGCATAATTTGTTCCACTGAAAAAAGGTGACATGGTGATGGAGATACCTTGAATGCTATTAATATTTTGTAAGAAAGATCTCCTTGAAGTGGTTATAATTTCTCCTAAAGTTACCTCTCTGATACCAATTATTGAACATTCAAGCACTGAGAGGGGGAGGGGTGAATCGGTTCCTTCTAAAAATCATAAATTTGAGCTTAGAAATTAGTACACCATTCATTTATTATCCTTTCAAATAGTAAACTAATCAAATCAAGCCATCATGGAAGAAGAAATAACAAACACAAGGGAACACAATATTTAAGATGGGAAACCCAACAAGGGGGAAAACCCACTGAAAAGAAAAATCATAGCAATATCAAGGAAAATTTTCCTAAAAAATTGCAATTATCTCACCATGTGGTGAGAACCCACTCAAACCTGAAGCACCAACTCCATCTTTGAAGAACCTACTTCAATTCTATGTCAAGCACCTCATTAGCTATTATTTTACAAGAACATACTTTCAAGGAAGCTCACTCGTGATTGCTAATCTACAACTCAGTCTTTGATCAACATGAATTTGATCACCTTCACCATATTTTTATAAATCAACATATTTTTATCACAATTTCATCTCCTTTCACCAATATCACACATTAGCACACCTTCATTCTTGTCTCTGCAAAAAAACATTATACTAGACACCATGGTGCATATTTGTACACAAGATCACCTCTCTTACATAAATCTTACACTTCACATTCTCATCTACATGGATTCCTTCTTATTGCAATTTAAATTAAGGAGATCAAGAGTTATCAAATAAACTTCCATTTAAAGTAATCATGATCCTTGTCTTAGCAGATTCAAGTTTACTTCATTTTTTCTCGCATTGATGACCTTTATGCACCTATAGGAGATGAGGCTTATGAATTGATAGTATTTAATTTAGTTACAAATTTGGAATCTCGGAGAGAGTACATCATATGTCCGAAATGGAAGTTACACATATATTTTTCTTTTAGTGTGGCGATCAAACCTTGTTTTCTAGTATTGTAGCACTATCATCCACTATACAAGGAGTTACTAATTGAATACACATTACTTCATAACTTACACTCATTTTATAACTTTTATTCAGACTTAAACCTTCACCATGTGTTCTCTCGGTTTCATTTTATACTATAAATCTTTGTTTAAAGAACTTGAAGAGTTTTTTTACAGACTTGAAGGAAGAAGAATGATATTTGTAGCTTAAGAGGATAGACATGAAAGTACTTGGTTGTCTACATCAATCAAGAGCTCATTACACTTCTCATTTTTTCCAAGAATAATGCATTGAAATCGGGGTATGCCTTTCGTGATATCACCACAAGCCTACAACTTTGAGAGTTTTGTTTTCTCCATGAGTATTCTCAAGCAATCATGGTTATAGAGACATCTTCATGAAATATAAGACCCTGCACAACTTTCTAGATCAAGGATTTTGTTTACTAATGTTTCTATTCAATCAAATTTTCTTGTCTCTTCCAACGTAACATTGTTAGGGTTTTAAAGTTCAAACCCTAGCTTGTAAATTGAGAGCCTTCAACAACTTATCATTCACATTCATGACACTATAATTGCATGATAATTTCAAAGGATTTTCTAACAAAAATATTCTTTTTTTGTGTTTGGTAATGGAGAACTTAATGATTTGATTCCAAGTTCACCGATTAATTTGACTTACACAAGAAATCAAACCTTGTTACCTATAATGAATGAAAACCATCTTGTCATTCATGATGTTAGACTTATAGGACACAAACTGAGAATTTTTTAACTTTACCACCTCACAATACTAAAACATTCAAAAACTAAATTACATTTTCATAATTGATGGGAATTTTTTTATTGAGATCACTTTTTCATGAGACACTACAACACAAGTCCTAGTATGAAAGCTTCTAGCTATCAAAATTACACTTCACTTGACCATCTTGTGAAAGAGTCACTTCAAGTGGAGCATATAAATTGATCTTCACCATTTAAGTGTAAATCTATAATTAGAATTTTATAGTCCATCTTAGAACTTAGTCATCTCGAACAAAATCCTTATAGCACGGTTGTAAGGATTCCAAAAAAAAAGTCCACATATCACTTTATCAAAGAAAATGTAAGCTTTAACAACTCATATTTGATCTGCACTTGACCCCCATATCCATTTATTGCTTCAGAAAACATGCCTAAGCATTCAAACATCCTTCACACACCATGATTGCACATTCATCTAGCGATAGAAAGGAGAGATGCATCATTAATTTAAATTTTCTTCACATACCTTGCTCAAGATACTTCATGGTAATTTTAAGGACATCATAAGCTATGTATAACACCAAAATTTTCTTCATGAAGTACCCAACATACACCTATACTTCACCAATTTTTTTCCTTTTTTGTATGGTACATTCAAGTGTAGATACACAAGTGGTTTTTCATGATCTATGGAGATTCCTTTTCCTTTCTAATACCTTAGATGAGATTTTCCAATGCATTTTGTGTCCAAAATTTTCATATTTCTTCTATCATTTATGGAGAGAGCTATGGAGGCCTTCAAACTAGTTTAGAAGAATGGTTAGAACTTTTTCATTTCGCCATAATCAGGACCTTTTTCATTATCTTTTTATTCTAATTTACTCTTACAAAATTATCTTATGACTTATCTAAAGATTCCTTGTCAATTTAGAAAATCTTCTTAGAATTTGAGGTGCTCATTTTTTCCTTCTCAAAACCCAGTCTTGGAGAAGTTGGCTTTACAACCTTGATTTTGACCATGAACGTTTTCCCACACCTTTAAGAATCACTTGTCTAACATATCCCATGGTTTTTGTCATGATACCCTATGAATGTTCTTGTCCCATCTCATTTTCCTTTGATTACTAGACATGTTCTCATGCCTTCATTTCACTAGGTCTCCTACAAGATTTAAATCCCTAATTCCTATCTTTTATCACCTTTATATACCTTATACAAGGCTTCATAAACTTGGAACATCCATATCATACCTGTCAGACATCATACACCATGACCTACTGGAGATAGGCCTTTGCACTAGGCCTAACTTGGCTCGATTTCCATCTTGAACACCAAATGTTGCCTAATGAGCACTAAGTGACCACTCTCACACCTCTGAGACACCTTAAGAGACACATTGGACATAATTTTCCTCTATACCAAGCGCCAAGAATTTTACAATATCATTCCACCTTGGGAATTTGAGACAGACCTAAGAAATGCATCAACATACTTCTAAAACAAGTACTACTTGACCCTTGGAGACAACTAAAGAGTAATGAGACACATATTTATGAATTCAAGAGCATAATAGAAAATGATATAGACACAAGGATAACTTAATGACCATGTTTTACTCATGACTCCATGTTAAGACCTTAAACAAGAGCTCATGAAGAGTGACATACCTACTAAAGCCCGTACTCAAGCCTTTTTGACATCAATGACAACTTTTTCAACATTATTTCCCTTGAGAACTCATAAATCTTATTAGATGCACTTCTTGGTGTAATAACCTCATCTCTTATGTCTTATACTTCTAATGGGATGCATGACAAGCATACATGATGCATCTAATATATTTTCTCTATCATTGCTTATGGGTAAGATTTATTATTGGATTTCATTAGGATTGTCTACTTTCTTCTTGGCTTGGTCATCATGTTTTGATTTCTTTCTTGAACTTTCTCCTCCTATGATTGTCATTGATTTCATTGTCTATTCATCATCTACCCATACTATTATCTTGTCATTTTTACTTCCTTAACTCTAGAGTTGGATTCCTTGACTTTGTATGTGTAATTTACCTCATTCTTTCTAGAGGCTCTGTTAGGCATGTCTATCTTGGAATCATTATTGGAATTTATTATCACTTTGAAAACATTTCTACCTTATACTTTGAAAGTATGAAGTCTATTTTTATCCCTAGAATGTTCATTTAGATGAAAATGTCTTGCAAAATGTCCTTGTTCATGACAACTAAAACAAATAACACTATTCTTTCTTTTGGATTGATGCGGATTGATATTCCACCCAAAATTGGCATATTTATGAACATTACACTTCTTAGAAAATTTCCCAACCTTATTACAATTGTATCATATTATCTTGTTCATGCCTCTTGAGTCTTCTTCTCTCAAAAATTGACTAGATGGTTCATCTAAGAAATATTTGGCAAGTATGTCCCTTTTCTTGATTATTGAAATAGGTGTTGTTCTTATGTACTCATCTCTTCAATTTTTCCATGGATGTTCATCTATGACATGCTTTCTACATTCCTTAGCTCTATGTCCAAAATTATGATAAGAAAAGTAATAGCCATTAAAGGTTCTTTCATACCTGGATGCATTTGGTTTCCTAATTGATTTAGGATTTCTTGAGTTTGTTTGTGTTCTTGAACTAGTGTTGTCATATTCACACTTATTTATAGGATTTCCACTGAATCCTAGACTTGTTCTCATCACCTGCTACACTTTGAATTTCTATAATTTCATCAAGAACTTTAGTACTCTTTTCAATCTTTCCATAAATTTTAAATTTATTGTTTGTATCTTCTAATTCATCCTTCAAGACACTCAATTCTTCTCCCTCCCTAAGGAAATCATCTTATTTGTACTTCATATCTTTTGAAACACTTTTAACTACATAATCCATATTTTTAGGTATTGGTCATGATCAACTTCTATATGCTTTATTTCCTTCTTCAATCCATCAATCGTGGACTCGAGAAATATCATACTTCCGTTTTAGAATTTCTTTAGTTAGTGTACCCATGTTTGTGCTTCAAGGATCTCCTCTAAGTTATTACAATTTTTCCAGGATGACTGGGATCTAATACCAATTGTTACAAATTCTAGGCATTGAGAGGGGGTGAATCAATCCTTATGAAAAATTTGAAAGATAATTCAATTTTATTTACTTTTTTATGATGAAACCAAAACACCATTCACAAGAAATCAATATAAAAACCCACTAAAACTAATGAAATAACTTGGAAAAAATTGTCCTATAAATGTTACAAAGATTTCATTGTTGAGCATCCACTCAAATTGAAGCTACAACTCCAAAATTTAGTCAAGTTGTCACTTGACCTTCGTAAGTGACTACTTGCTTGTAAAGCCACAACTGGACAAAAACTTCAATCAAGCTCCTATTTGTTCTTATGTAAGCTGAAACTTATTAGAAATCTTAAACTTCCTATTGCTTAAGCCACCAATTAGTTTTCCACAATGTTTTGATCACTCTCAATTTGTTGTATTTCACATCAAGTCGTGACCTCTAAATTAACTCTTTTCACTCTCCTTCTCAAGCATATATTATACTACAAAATTTCACTTATGGAGTCATGTCATAAACACCTTAATTTCCTTTATTCTTCATGTCTTGAGACTCCTTCAAAAACATATATATCAACATCATATTCTCATATACACTTTTTCACACATCTTCACCTATTCTCGCATACATTTTTAGCTATCATATCTTCAACCAATAATCTTCATGCATAAGAACAACTTTATTTATCTAGTATAAAACATGTTTCACTTCATCTCCCAAAAGAATATTCATATTCCAAGTCATCAACTAGAATAGGGAAGAGAAATTATGTAATCTAAAACTATCCACTTTGTAATCATTACATCTGATTTTTATGTCAGTTTCATTTGAAGATATTACAAGGTTTGTCAAGATGATCCAAAACACTATGATAACCACAAGAAAAATTTGAACTACTGACCATATAATTTCACTTGCAAATATTTTAAACTAACCTTCGCAAACATGATTTGTAATCGCCCTTTGTCGGTTTATATTATTCTCTAAAGTAGGAATCTTGTCTTGTAGCAAAAGGGAATTAATGCCAAATTTTATCAGCATACATGAAAATTACCCAAGCCTCCTTATTTCTCTATAACTCCTTTATATTCTTTAGAACTTTCCATTCTCCTTCAAAACTTCATTTTAGCTTCATACTAGGTGCAAGAACCTTAAAAACAGTCTTTAATATTTGGTGTTTGAGAGGTATAACAAAATCATGTCATATAACATAAATCGGATGGACGAATCTTCCAAATGTATACAACAAAAAAATCACTTAGGGTAGCACCAAAACCTTCATAGTTTCCATGCTATGCAGATTAGAACAAGGTCTCTCAAGGATTTTCATACCCAGAAAACTATTCTTCACAAAAAGAGGCATAAATTTTTTCAAATAACATGTTCGTGGATTGTGTCATACCTTTCTAGAAATATATTGACCTTTTGAAACTTTTAATCTTATCATAAAGATTCATTTCAAGGATCCTAGCATGAGAAAGCTTGCATTTCTCGCATGCCCAGACTAGACTAAGTTTTAGAGCTCCAAAACCCTATTTTGTACTTGATAGATCTAGCACTTAAAAATATGTTTTCAAACCAAATCACCTCATGAAACACTTCACTGGGGACCTCTACTTCACTCTAGAACCTTCACTTTCATGTTTTATATGGAGAAAACAAAACTTTCATCTCCATTTCTCATACCATCTTAATTGGCTTAAAATGGAAGCTTGAGATCACTAGAATCGACATGCAAGATCACTTCCCCATAACAAGTTTTTTGCTCAGAATATTATATGGGACTTGTATCAACTTTCTAAGACCATATTTCACCTTAAAACCATGTATTTTCATCAAGACCTCTTAAGAACTACATGAATGGTTTTTGCATGCTTAGCCTTTTTAGCGGTAGGAATAAAAATGTACCTTAATCATCAAAATTTTCCAAAGAACTAGCCCTATACATGTCATGAATAGTTTTTACACATTTCCAATAACATCTACCAAATTTTTTAGCATAGGTTCCTTTTGTAGACACAAAATCATGCACTTTAGACATTATTTAGTCTCAGTCTCATATTACTATTTAGAAGGTTCTTTAGTGAAGAAAGTACTAATTAACCCCATCTTTTGGCCATCTTATTTTATTTTATTTTGTCATTCTTGACCTTTTAAAACTACATGCCTAGTCTTTTTCAGTCATTTGAAATTATTTTAGCCTCGCTTAGGGTGCCTAGGCTAGTCATGGGGCACTGTGGGTGCCCTGGTCCTACAGAGGCACCCGGTTCTTTTCACACTTTCCGCCACTTTTGGGATCTTTCTAGTTGTTTTAGATCCTTATATTTTTGGTGGTAGACCATTTTGGAGTTAATTACGAAATTAGAACAAGAGAACCCTATAAATATAAATTTATGATACCATAATGAAGGACTAAACACTATCACTACTATCATCCATCTAGAGTTACATCCACCGATTGCATTAGAGATCACTTGCATCCACATAGCTCTACCACAAGGCACAAGGCTAGGTCATCTGCATCACACACAACATAGGGGAGGATTCTATTGTATTTTATTCCATGCAAAAATTCTATTACATTTTCTAAATCTATTTATTGGTTGTTACTTCACAAAATGTGACTAGACGAGAGCACCTAGGGAAAATTATACACACACTCACCAAAACTACATTAGGGTCAAAAATGTAGTGCAACGATCAGTTAGTAAGCCCACTATTATGGCAGCTAAGGTCGATTTGACCCATTTATTTACATTCTTATTTTTTTAGGGTTTTGATACTCATTGGTCTTATATAGGTATTTTCATCATCTTGGTATATCGGTGATGGCAAGCAAGCGGTGTAGAAAATTTAATCGACATACGAGGATGGTTTCCAACTATCTATTAAACTGTGAAGATCAATTTCAAAGCTTTTACATAGACCAGGGTGCCTAGTTTACAAACCAAAGCATGCCCATGGGCACCCTATTCCCTTTTCAAGCACCCAAGTCCAACCATATTATCCAGATCCATCCTTTTTGGGGCTCTGCATAGTCATTCTTGCTTGATATTCTCTAGTCATCTCGTGACATAATCCCATGAGTATATTCTATTCGAGTTAAGTTCATTCCTCTTCTCTCTTGCACATTAAGGTTAGCATTTCCCTTTTCATAGTTGTTTGGGTCATCTTTATAATTTTTTACAACATCTATTTCTTTTATTTACAGCTTTTCATAGTTTAGATTAACTAGTATCCATATTTTTATTTTTATTTAATCATTTTGGTGAACCCCATGTTTCAACACTTCCTTCATTCACACTTTTAGTTTCTTCATTCATTGCTTGTCATCCTAGGGTTTGGTCATCATGAGTATCTCAATCAATGATTATTTGCTTACAAATCTTGATTTACTACATAGATTCCAACACTTTCTTACTACTACTCACATTCGTGTTAACATGCATCCAAACTCAGTTTATTAATCCTTTTCCGATGTTTTTTCTTCACATATAGTATTCAAGTCTAACCTTCCCACCGACGTTCACACTTTTGATAATGACCCGCCGCTACATATCATCTCTTGTATTCATAATGTCGTTGTTAAGCATACTTTGATTGATAATGGATTTGAACTTAACTTGTGTCCTATGTCATTCCTTGAAGCTTTAGGTCTTTCCACTCGTGACGTTAGTCCATCTTCTATATCACTACATGCTTACGATGGTTCTGCCTTCCCATGTCTCGGCCACATTACATTACCTATTATTGTTGGTCCAAAAAATGTCCACATTGTCTTTTTCATTGTTGATTTCCTAGTCTCCTACAACTGTCTACTTGGTAGGCCATGGCTTCATGCCATGCAAGCTGTCATTTTTATGGTCCATAATTGTGTAAAAGTTTTACTTGAGAGCATGGAGTATACTTGTCTTTCGTGATTGTGACCCCTTTTAGTATTGCAATAGGGATCCTAATACCAGCCTTCCTATTCCATACACAGATATTACATATTAACCTCAACCTCGAGAAAAACCACCTCACTTACCATTTATGTGATAAATTCCATTTATTCTGTACACTTTACTACTACTATGATTCCTTATCGGGAACCTTTCAAATCCATGAATGTCACTCTATCACATAAACCTTCACATGTACCATCTCCCTTAGTGCACCCACAATTTACTTGCACATTCTTCATGAATAATTCATACTGGGAACATATTCCATTTGATCCTACATGCGATGACACTATATGTACACACGACGGGTTGGCTCACTTAGGATTTTATTTTGAGGACCTTTATCCTACACCATATGCTTCTCATATTTATTATGGGTATGTCATCATCACTGCTGCTTATGGTCTTCATATATTTCATCTCACGATCTTTTTCACGTGCACTCCTCAATCTTCACCACTTACATTAGGAAAATCATGGCTTGATTATATTGGGGGAACTCTAGATCCTAATCATATAGACATATCATTTCATATGCCTTTTGGATGTGTTTTCATTTTCAATAGCTCTTTCTTAGGATATACTCAAAATCTCACTTGTTGGCATCTACACAATTGTCCACTTCCTCCATTCACCAACGAAGTATATGGTATTTGCATGTAAAAAATAATGCATTAATGGATCATTATGTGATCAACCAGAGACTATTTCTTATCAAGTCACTAATGCATATCCATTTGACTACGATTATGAGAGCGATGATATACTAGATGACATTACATGATATCCTCTTTCATCACACATACAGTGGGGGAAAAGTTTTCACATCCATCCCTCTCATCATCATATCATCATAGGCACATTTCTTATCTTTGCATTATCATTCATTCACATCCTTACATAGTGTTACATCATACTCCTAGAATTTTCACATACCACATTTTCACATACATCCCATAATCACACGCTTTCATCACTACATACATCACATGACAAAAAAATTCTTCATTATCATTGGTTAGTTTACTCACTCATATATACGGGGGCATTACATCTATTACACCCCCCACTCACCCTAGCATCTATCATCTTTACATTTGCATATAGGAATTCTCATCACACATTCTAGCATCGTCATTACCCAATGACACACTCTTGTGCTTTGGTTCACACTTTATTGTTGAGGGCTTACTACACATGAACCCCATACACTACACTATAGGACTTACACACCGCATTTATTCACATATCATGTGTTATACATCATACATCATATTAGTCATCATTATGCATATATCATACTTCTATTGTCTAGTGTTACATACTATTGATCATATTGTCCATTATACATCCCACACATTTCTTAATATTACGTTATTCACACATATTGTATTGCATTCTACATATCATGTCTCTACACTACATCTCACATAATTTTTCTTACATTATACATTCTACACTTCATCTACACTACACATTTCCATCCTATGCATCCTTCACATACTATGTTAGTATTCATCACATATGAGTCTAGCATTATATCATCTTACACATTACATTACGCCTGTACACATTCTACACATCCAGCATTACATTTTACCCATCACATATTTACACATTCTACTCATCACATGGTCATTTATCATCTTCAATACATATACTACATCACCTTTTACATGCTTCATCACCACCCTATGACATAAATTAGTTCCTTGGTCCATACCCAAGCGCCAAGGGTTTACAAATCAAATATACCTTACACTCATCACACATTTACTATTCAAACTTTCATCATGCGACATTCCTCGGATAGTGACATACACTTTAGGATAAATTGTCACCTATTATATCATTTTGTAGTGGTATACACCTTAGGTTACATCACCACTCCCTCTTTTCATCTTGTAGTGATATATGCTTAGGGATAAATAATCACTCATCCATTCATCTCATAGTGATATACACTTAGGCTAAATCATCACTTATACATTCATCTAGTCGTGATATACGCTTTGGCTATAGGGTTCATGCACACATCATTTATAGGTCGTATCTCATCAATATACATACACATTCATCACAAGTAACGTTAGAACCAACACACACACTTTGGCCATTTCGATGACATAATTTTGTTTACGACTGATTCTTGATCGATGAGGGGGAAAAGCAAATGAACCTCACTGCATAAATTTCCATTCACTTGGGGAAAAAAACGGCTCCTATCACTCCATGTTGCATTCCATTCCATCCATCCACAACATACTGCATATTATGGTTGATTTTACTCCATATTACTTGTGTTTGTTCATGGTCACTTTATTACACATGATATTTAGCTCACTTGTATTTTATTTATCTATATCAACCACACATGCAACCTCACGCATTTTTCTAGTTGTGATCATAGATACATGTATCTTACGCACAACATGGATGCTCACCTTCTACCCTTCCTACACCGGTCATTGGGGAATCCAAATTCGTCTCTTCTAGGTGTTATTGTTTCATTTTGTACTTAGTATTTACATTAATTGGTTTTACATGCTTTTGACATACCATTTATCTTTCTAACATGCTAATGGGTGCTTCATGTGCAACATTTTTTATGCAAGAATATTTACTTCCATACTTGTTTGTTACATTGTTTGTCGTTGTTTGTTGCTTGTATGCAGGATTTGACCTATGTTTGGTGTGAAAACTTGTTTTTTTTTGCGACCATGATGGTATTGTGTTTCTTACGACATCATGAGTGATGTCCTATATTTGTGACCATATTTTTGTGGCTTCCTTGTCTTTTTGCGTGTTTACAATACTTTTATTTGTATCTTTTACACTATTTGCGTAGATTACACATTGTCTTTTTACATGTGTGCTTTTTCATACTGACACTTGTTTTTGGCTAGCCATCCTTGTTTTTGCACGCCTTGGTTTCTACCAAGCACATTTCCTTCCCCCTATAGGGTAGAGTTTCATAGTACATGTAGTTAGGCCTCTTTTGGGGCCGCATTCTCCTATCAGCGATGTTGCATGCGCCCCCCAAAAAGGGGGAATAATTTTGGGTTTTTACAGTCTACACATTGCTTTTACACCGATTCACTTTAGTGCACTTTCTACCCTTGGCATTGTGGCTTTACATACAATGAGTGAGTTTAGACCAGTCTATGAACTCTATACACAACGAATTTTACATGACATGGAGTCGTTATCATTCGTGCGGGAAGTAGTTCTGGGTGTTCCTCCCTACACTACTTCGCCTAGTGGCATCGATTCACCAAAAAATCCAAGACAATACAAAGATCTCTTCACACATAGTTTAGGGAAAGATTAAAGGTTGGAGGACACAGATAATTTCCTCCTACACTTCTTGACCTATGGTGTCGATCACCCAACAAACCCCCGACAATACAAGATATCCTTCTACACCCTTTCTCTATACATGGATCAGGTGCACATGTTCCATTAACAATCTTTCATTTTTCATATTTTTACATTTACATAATTTTACATGTGTATTTTTCATTATGTTTTTACACACATATGCATATATATTTTAATACTTGATAATTTTCTTATTGAAATTCCATCCGTATGAGAAATAAGTAGTCAAATGGGGGAAACAATAACAAAAACAAAAACAACGGCATCAACAACAACACTTTGCATACTAACCATGCAAGTACACTACACACACTAGCATCAGCACATGTGTTCCACCCTAGGTTCACTCTCATCACTGTTTTGTGCATTTTCATATTTATTTTCCATGGTCCATCCTATTTTTGTCATTCTACACTTTGTCTAGTCCTTTGAAACACATTCTTTGTTACTCTACATCAGCATCGTGTGTGGATTTATATCTACTTTATGTTACCTAGATTTCCACTCACGAACATAAAGTGGGGGAAAATGTAGACACAAAATCATGCACTTTAGAAATTATTTAGTCCCGGTCTCATACTACTATTTAGAAGGTTCTTGAGTGAAGAAATTACTAATTAACCCACATCTTTTAGCCATCTTATTTTATTTTATTTCGTTATTCCAGACCTTTTACACCTACATGCCAAGTCTATTTCAGTCATTTACCATTATTTTAGCCTTGAATGAATCACCTAATCTAGTACGGGGCACCTTTGGGTGCCCTAGTCACACTAAGGGTGCCTCGGTCCGTTTTACACTTTCCCACCATGTTTTGGGCTCTTTCTAGTTGTTTTAGATCCTTATATTTTTGGTGGTTAGCCATTTCAGGCCTAATTACAAAATTAGATCAAGAGAACCCTATAAATATAAAGTTATGAGACCATAATTAAGGACCAAGCACTATCACTAGTTTCATCCATCTAGAGTTACATCTAAATATTGCATTGGAGATCACTTGCATCCACATAGCTCCATCACAAGGCATAAGGCTAGGTCATCTCGCATCACATAGCATAGGGGAGTATTCTATTCTAATCCATACACACATTCTATTACATTTTCTACATCTATTTATTTCTCACTACTTCACAATTTGTGATTGACACAAGAGCACCTAGAGCACATTATGCAACCACTCACGTAACTACATTTGGGTCTGAAATGTAGTGCAATGCTCAGTTAGTAAGCCCGTTATTGTGGAAATTGAGGTTAGTCCAACCCATTCATTTGAATTATTATTGGTTTTAGGGTTTTGATACTCTTTCTTAGTCTTTTGTAGGTATTTTCAGCATCTCAAAATAACATCGACATCCGGAGCGGCACAATGAAGTTAATGTAATAGACAATGAGAGGGTTTAAGAGCATCTATTGAAGTTGTAAAGATGGCCAGAACTTTTACATAGACCAGGGGTGCCTAGTTTATAGACCAAAGTGCCCATGGGCACCCCCCTTTCGTGCACTCCACCCAACCATATTACTCATATCCATCCTTTTTGGGGCTCTTGCATAGTCATTCCTACTTCCATATTCTCCAGTCATTTGTGCGACACAATCCTGCAAACATCTTCTATTTAGTTGAGATTTATCCTCTTCTCTCTTGTACATTAGGGTTATCATTTCCATTTTCATATTTTTTTGTGTCATATTTATATTTATTTACAAAATTTATTTATTTTATTTACATTTGGTCATAAATTAGATTAAATAGTATCCACATTTTACATTTTTAGTTAATCAACATTGTAACTTTTTCCGTATCTTGAATTCTTCACAAAATAATGTTTTTATTGTGGGGCTTGTCAACTAAAATAAACTCAAACCACAATGAAAATAATCTATGATGAATTATATACATGCTCAAATCCATAAATAAGAAAAACAATTCCATTTGAGGGCATTACCATGTCAATCTTCTCAATCACTATAAAGACATTGTTTTGTGAGGGTTTTGAGTTGTTTGACTTCTTAGAATTTGTTCATCAAGGTTAATCTACCATTATTCCTAATTACACTCTAGAATACTCTTAATTCCATGTTCTAACATTGGTAATATGATTAAGGTACCATGCATAGTTTTACGTACCTTTGAGGTCTTCAAAGTTTACCTTCAAGTTGAAAACGACTATTCTAAGAACTTGGTTTCACCTAAAATATCATAAATTCACAATTCTTATTCACATTTGCATAAAACAATTTCCAAAGTATAATTGTACCCATGTGCACATTTTCCAATGTTTTTTTTTCTCATGAATATCCTTGTACTTTCTTGGAAAATCTCATTTGTTTATGTTTCCTTGTTTGTTTTAACGAAAATCATAGAATTAACCCTAAACATGCTTTCAATAGCTAATTCATATCTTAAAACAACTTCCACATGTCCTCTACAATGTCAAATCCTTCACCACGTACTTGGATTCATTTTTCTTATCTTTCTTTACATCATTATCCAAGCTAAGCCTACACTAGGTCTTAGAAATAGGCATAATTGAGCTAGTTTGCACCATAACTTATCGTAATTTTCCTATTATTCATCATTTAGACCCTAAAACATGTTTATTATGTCTTTACTATGCTTTTCCATTTTCCTCATGCCTTCATTCCATCATTTCAGGTCCACTTGCTTACTAGGCCTAAGGATTAGGCCTACTAGACTGATCTAGTCACATTGATTCCACTCATGCATCCTTGTATCCATCATTTTAATCTTATTTCCTTGTCACATACCTACTAAAATTGATATAAAATCATCTTGGTATGCTCTCACATCATTATTATGCCTCTTCTAGTCATTATCGCATTAGGATGTCAAGTCTCAATCATGTGTTCTCGTGCCTTATCCTATCCTACCTCATCACACTCATCATCTAGATATCCTTCATCTTGTTTTGTAATTAATGTTACTTTTTCATCAATTAAAACTTCGTAAAAACATGCCAAATAATTAACCATTAAGCCTACATTCACAAGAACATAACTATAAAAGAGAAAATGAGATCACATCAACACAAGAACACCATATGTAAGTGGGAAACCCTTAAGCGGAAGAAAACCCACTAAAACACAAATTTATTATAGCAATGAATCAAATTTATTTGAGCACCAACTCAACAAGGAGCACCAACCCCTAGGTTTAGTGAGGCACCAACCCCTAGTTTTAGTAGAGCACCAACCCTACAAGGAGGTACCAACCCCCTATATGAATCAGCACCAACCAAAGCCACCTGATATGTTTTTCACCTTTGAAACTTTACACAAACAATTGGTGATGGCACAATGAATCTCACTTTCCTTCCTCCTTCAAATATTCTCTCTAGGTAAAATCACACATGGGCTTCTTCACTAAGATGATTAGGCGTGATGACCGATATCTTCAACACCTTCACACACTCTAGATGAAAGGTAACTTTTTCCCAAATAAAAATCTGGCTCTGATTAGCTACATAAAGTCTTTAACTTGACCAATAACTGCTAAATCTTGACCAAATTTTTAATTGTGGAAGTTTGATATGTTTTTCAATAGATAATCTATTAAAATTAACAAGCTAAATCAATTATAGCTTAAATTTATTAAATAAAATGGTAAATTACATTTAAAATTACCTTTAAAATCTATGACTACGTTTGAAACAAGATTAATTAAGCTTTAAAACATGATTAAAATTAATTTACAGACCTTAGACTTACAAAATAAACCAAAGATCAAACAATTTCGGGTCCGGATGGATTTACGAAAGCAAAGGACAAAGACAAGTGGAAATAATTCATTGGAAACGATTACTTAAGTCTGACACTGCAAAATAAAACATGTGGAACCTTCTTACTAGTTCACATTTCATAGAATCAATAATTATTTACAAAGGATATGTCTTTGCAAATACTGCATATATGTGGCTCTTTTTTATTCATTCACACTTCGTAATGTAGGATAACTAACAAAGGCAAAAGATAGTTGTTAATAATTCATTGGCAAGGTATCTATTGGTCATCAAACTTGCACCCTCATCTCGGATCTGAAAGAACCGAGTTATTTTTGACAAAAATGGAACCATCCCCAAGTTGTGGGACCTTGCGTACTTGGGACAGATATCCAGAGAAGGTTGGTTCCTCTATCTAGTTCTACTACTACTGCTACTCCTAGTGTTGAAAGAGAAACTAAGCTAATAATGCCAAGGGACCAGGGATAAAAGGATAACATGAAAGGAAACCTACACTAAAAGGTGATAGCACCAGAAAAGAGGGATGAACACTATTTGTTCTAAGTGAAAATAAAGGGAAATACATGAAATAAGGCTACGAATATGTAGCATGACTTAAAACATATTTATCGATCAATTTCATGGAATACAACTAAATAAGGAGCTATAAAGACGTGAAATGGCACAATAGGCACATAATGCAATAGAAAAGGTGAGAAGAAGAAATGCAAATACATTAGGACATGAGAGAATAGTCACAAAATTATGCTTCTATTACTTCCAGAAATGCACAGATCTATTACAATGGAAAAAGAGGCCAATATCCACATGTAAGAGCCATATCTAGAGGTCTGTAACTCATAATATAGAAAATATGAAGTCCTTAGCAAATATGCGTAAGGATTCAAATTATCCAACATTAATAATGAGCCTATCTCTTACATTTATAGATGAAACCATGGAAGAAAAAGAGAAGGAGGAGGGAAAATTTGAATTTGAAATTGAACCACCAACAAGAAGCATTCAATGCTTACAAATTTGTAAAATGCACTTCCCTAGGAGAATGAAAGAGGGTAGATCATATCAATTCAGGTGGTTGGATCAATTAGCTCTGCTCATCAATGCTCAGAAAGATGTTTTCCCATTTCTCACCTACCAAATCCACCAAGAATTTGAATTTGAAAGTGTAGCACTATAGCCTACGCCGTAGCTATCCAATAAGTCTAGGCCCGTGCCGATCGGAGCTCTGTAGAAAAAGAAACAAATCTGTTATAAGTTTTTCGAGTTGTTGACACATGTAAAACACATGGCAAAACATGTGGCATGTGCAAATCGGTTGAAAGGACGACCAACTATGCAAATGTTTTGTCATTTCTACCACTTGTCACTCATTTATTTTTGTTGCAAGGATCTGGTGCCTTGTTGGCGCACTTTGATTGGTGTGTGTGGCACACACAAGCATGTTAGAATGACATGAAACTGAATGACACACTAGAGGGTGCAAAGGTATGCGCGTGGAAGAAAAGAGTGTGTGAAGAAGTTAGAAACAAGATGCACGTGATGTGCATGGGAAAATGATGCAAACTGGTGAGAAGAGAACACATGGTCAAGGTGCAACCATTACAAGATGATATGTAGGCATGTGTGAGGGCTAGGGACTTGATTGATTGAAGCGAGTGTGAGGCGTGCACAGGGAAAAAATATGCTAGAAAGAAGGAAAATGTGCGAAGATGAAATCATAGGAATATCTATGTTGTAGTGTGAACATAGAATATTATGTAAGTGATTATATTATCTAAGATAATATAATATGTGTTCTAATAATTAATTACATTATTGTAAATGTAATTATGAGTGGGTGAGTAAATATTGTTATGAGTTGTTGAGTAAACAAATCATTAACAATATTAGTTTTGTGAGAAAATGAAATCTCACGTATAATAGCATGGAGTTGTTTTAGGAGTTATGTGTGGAGATATTTATGGAGATTATATCTCCTTAAATATAGGAACAACATCTCCTATTTAAATGGATGTAATACTTCCTATGAATAAAGCAAGAATAAAGAGTCGATTTTGAATTTTCTTTATGCAATTATGATATTAATTTTGAAACAAAGAGGGAAAGGAATGGAATAAGGGGAAGCACACAAGGGCGTGTGAGAAAAGAAGGGAATGTGCCAAGGGAACTTGAGAGTGTGCAACCTTGTAATGAAAATCTCAAAGCTAGAAGATGTTTACAAGTTGTCCAAATAACTGGGAGAGTTATTTGGATAATAGTTTTGGCAACTTTTGAGGCCATTTTACTGCTAGATGAAGGAGATCAGTAGCTAAGAACATCCAATGGGCATGGATTCTACTATATAATCATTTGAAGAACCACCCCTAAAGTCACTTGAAGGATCATTCTCGCCTCTCTTCCGAATCTGTAAGCTACCGAAAATTTCTAGAAGAAGATCAATATCCTAGAAGCAAAAGAATAATGCATGCAGGGAGCACATGAGAATAAATAACTATATACAAATAAACAATGTGCACGTAACGCACTTAGAGGAATTGAAACTACTCTAATATATACAAAATGATGCAGAAAAATTAATGGAAGGGTTTGAGATAGATCCCATTTAATGGAATTTGTAATGCACCTCCATCAAGATGAGTTAACTCAAAAGAGTTAGCCTCATTGCACGAACTGATGATGTATGGGCCACTCCAAAGTGTTTCAAACTTTTAATAGTGCCTGGTTCAACTCTGTTAGCATCCCATTTTAAAACTAGGTCCCCAACTTTGAAAGCTTGGGGCCTAGCCTTTCTGTCAAACCATTTCTTTTTTGCTTGTTGATGTTTTTCTAGCTTGATCATGGAAAAGTTCCTTAATTCTTCAAGGTTAACCAGCTCTGCCATTCTGATTTCTCTATAGTTTGCACCTTCCAATCCAAGCCTACCTGGGCAAGCACCAATGAGTTCAATTATAGGGTCAAAGGAAGAGTATCCTCCTTGCCATAGAAAATATTATAAGGTGAAGTTTCTATTGCCTTTTTGATCGTGTTTCTATCTACCCGAGCACGCGTGAGACCTTTTTATGCCACTTTGTCTTTTAGCTCTTTCGTTCATTGTGCATTTCATGATTCGATTAGGTTCTTGTTTGTTGATCCCTGCGGACCATTTCCTTGCATGTAATAGTTGAAAGAATTTTTAGATAAATGCCCAAATTTAGAGCCCAACTAATGATTTTGATCCCAAGGAATACTTTTGCATTATTGGAGATAATTTTTTGAGGAATGCCTAACCTTGTGATTATACCTTTAAGAAAGATAAGGATGACTAACTCATTTGATTCTTTGAGTGCGAATGCTTCTGTCCATCTGGTGAAGTAGTCTGTAGCTATCAACACCCACTTGTGTCTAGTGGTTGAAGGAAGATTGATCATGCCTATGAATTCAAGACCCCATTGCGTAAAAGGCTGATCCACTTGGATTGGTCAAAGGGGAAGTGTTGCCAATCTTTTCTTTCCTGCAAAGAAAGCGTATTCCTTACATTTTGTTACCCATTTGTGTGCATCTGAAAATAGGGTAGGCTAGAAGATTCCTACCATTATGATCTTTATTGTTGTAGTTTTGGTAGAGAAGTGTCCACCAGAGAATCCATCGTGAAATTCTTGCTAACACTTTTTTAGTCTACATGTTGATACATATTAACACTTGCCATCAAGATTTTTCTTGAAGAGAAGTCCATCAATCAAAACATAAGGGATAGATTGTAACCTCAGATGTCTTCTCTTTGCCTTGTTCAAACCAAGAGGATATACACCCTTAGAAAGGAATGTGATCATGTCCTTCATCAATCCACATACACTAAGATCTATATTCTACTCAAGTTACGTACGCGCAGGATACCTTCATCAAGAAATAATGAAGTCTCAAATTCATTGTGCGCATCCTTAGCAAGTGCTTTGCAGAGTGCACTACCTCTTACCAATTTTGTGGCTTTGATATTCACATCATATTCCATGATTTTGGTCACCCATCATGCTCTTTTTTCACTGATTTCTGCTCCCATGATGAAGTCTTTGAAAGAGGAGTGGGAGACTAACACCTTGATATGATTTGTGGTGAGCATTATTTTAAATTTTTTGAGAGTGTGCATGATAGCGAAGACCTTCTCCATGCGATCGTATCTTAATTCATAATCCTTCAACATCTTGCTAAAGAAATCCACTAGTTATTCCATCCCTTGTTCATTTTCTTGTGTTAGGACAACAACAACACTCATATCACCGCCATAAGCATAAAGGATGAAATCCTTGGAATAATCCGGGTTGATGAGTATTGGAGCACAAGAAATTTCTTGTTTGATTTTTTTAAAGCTCTCTCTTCCTTCGTTGTCCATTTGAATTCTATGTCCTTCTTAAGCATCAAGGTGGGGCCAATGTAGTCCTGAAAAGTTAGGGATAAAATGCCTAAAACATTTGATCTTGTTAAGGAAGGATCTGCAGGAATTTTTGTGTGCCAATAGGGAAAGAGCCAAGATGGCTGAAACATGCTCAAGATCAATCATGATGCCATCCTTTGAAACCACATGGCCTAAGACTTTTCCCCATGCCATAGAAAAATCACACTTCTAGGGTTAAGGGACATGCCATACTTTTTACATCTCTTACAGACTTTCTCCAAAGTGCGCCATATGATCCATGCACTACTTTGAGATGAGCTGTTATGTCATCAAGGTAAACCAAGATGAAATCATTGATGTAGCCTTTGAAAGCAATATCCATGGCATCCCGAAATGTAGTGCCTACATTTGATGACCAAAGGGCATCTTTTGATACACATATGTTCCCCACTTGGTTGTAAATGCCATTTTTAATTGATCCTCTTCCTTGACCAGGATTTGATTGAAACCTGAATACCCATATAACATTGAGAATATTTTCACACCAGCCACAGTCTATAGAATTTTCTCCATTTAAGGAAAATGATAATGATCCTTCGTGAGACACCTTGTTTAAATCTCTGAAATCAACACAGAGTCTGATTTCATTGTTCTTCTTTTGCACTGGAACTAGATTCGCAACCCAAGTAGAGTACTTGATGGGAAAAATAATTTTTCCTCAATGATTTTGGATAACTCCTTTCTCATGAGGGGCTCTATCTTTGGATTAGTTGGTCACTACTTTTGTCTCTGACAGATTGATACTAGGATCAAGATCAATGGAGTGTTGAGAAACAATTGGATCAAAATATTTGAGGTCTTCATACTCCCATGAAAAGATATCACTATATTTATGAAAGAGAGAGATGAATGCCTTCTTTTCTTCATGTATGCAAGCTTTATTGAGCAACAATTATTTTCCACATGAAATAGTGATTGGAGAATAGTCTTCTTGTGTGGTGCACTTGTACTTTTGTTCACCCTTGAACTTGTAATCGGGCTAAAAATTACTCTAAGGTGACCAACCCTTTAGGTAACTTATTTGACTTTAGTTAAATCACTTGGTCACCATAGTTGTCATGTAAATCATCTTGCATGCTTGATGAGAACTCAAATTCATTTTGAATGAACTAGATGATCTGCGCATCACTTTCAAACATTTTCCAGCCGATATTATTGTTTAGAATGGATGGTCTGGTCACCATCTTAATGTGCTAAGTGTTTCCTTTGACAAATTCCTTAGTAGGAGAGAACTAAAAACCAAGCGCAGACATTTGATCAGATTCCTTTTTCATTTTTTTGCAGCACCACCTATAGATTTAGAGCATCGAAGCTCTCAAAGAGGTCCCAAACTTTGTGCTTATAAGCTTTGAGGATCTTATTCTTTTCCTAGAATTTGTTGGTAACCTGATGGATAACCAATTCTATGTCCCCAAATATCTACAAAGTGCCTTAATCCCTTTCTTTTCAGCAATGAGAAGGCCATGCACTAATGCTTCATATTCTACCACATTGTTAGAACATTTGAACTACAACTTTGTGCATGAAGAAGAATTTTCATCCTTCAAAGAAATGAGAAAAAATTCTACTCCCGTGTCATTTCTACTTTTAGAACCATCAAAGTATAACTTCCATAGACCAGGTTCAACTTGGTCTTTCTTGAGCGCACATGACAACACAACTTCTTCTTCAAGAATTCAGTAAGTACAAAGCCCGGTTTCATAGGATTCTATTTATTTAGCATATGGGTCAAGGTGCAACCATTACAAGATGATATGTGGGTGTGCATGAGGGCTAGGTAATTGGTTGATTGAAGCGAGTGTGAGGCTCGCATGTAGGGTAAACAATCTGCTAGAAATAAGGTGAATGCACGTAAGATTAAACAAAGAGGAAAAAGAAAGGAAGGGAAGAAGTGGAAGCATGCAAGGGTGCGTGAGAAAAGAAGGAAATGTGTCAATGGAACTCAAGAGCGTGTAACCTTGCAATGAAGATCTCGAGCGAGAAGATGTATACAAGTTGTCCAAATAACTAAGAGATTTATTTGGATAAATATCTAGATCTAACAGTCTAACACTGTGAAAGTAACATGTACATGGCACTTCACCATTGATTCACATTTCACAAAATAACATAATAGGTCAAACCATTCAATAGCAAGATAGATTGGTATACACATGGAGGCATCTAAATGGCTCGATTTTCACAAACCGACAAGGTATTTATGAGAAATACCATAGGTGAAAGAAAAATGGAAAAATTCTATTGGTTTGTATTACGAAAAAAATTGACAAGGGACTGAAACCATGAAAATGGTGGATTAATCTTATTGGTTCAAGTTTTGCATTTGGTAGAATACAATATTTTGAAGAATGCAGAGTGTTATCATTGGTTCATACTTCGCAATGCATAGAAAATCCTGACAAGGGCTTGACATTACGAAGTTATTTGTCGGTATCTCATTGACTAAGTCCTTCATAATATTTAGTAAGTTTGACGAGATGATAAAACATGGACTTCTATGATTGGCTAAAGCTTCGCAAAAGGAAGAGAGATCTAGAAAACTCGACACAACGAATGACACATGGAGCATTTTAATTGGCTTGATGTTCATAATTATATATTGCATTGTGTTGGGTGGACTTAGAACATATGATTAACAATTTATAAGGGAAACTTTCAGGTCCAAGGTTTACAAACAAGAAATACGACTGTGAAATACATAAAACACACGGTGACACAACTATAAAATATAGAAAATTGATAATTTAGCCGAAATACCATTAAATTTACAAGATTGTTCTTTAATTATGATAAAATACATCAATACAAGCTTATTCTATATTAAATCATACAAAATATTTGAAAAATAATAGACATACATATCCAATATTACGTATTTTATTAACTTAATTATGCAAATTCACTATTTTTTTCGTAAAAAATCACGTATATTTAACAATATACATAAAAATAGACATAATACATTCAATTTCTCATTTATTCGAATAAACAAAAGAACTAAACTTCTTACTATTAGCTTTTTAATAGAATTTTCATAATTACAAAGATTTATACAGTTTTACAAAGAGAATACTTATCTGAATCAATGGATACGAAATCCCAACGTCAAGAGAAGACAAGGATCAGGAATTCTAATTCCAAAATTCCAACACACAGAGAGAGAACACTAATCAAGAATTCTTAATACCAAAATTCCAATGCATCCATAGGATTATAGACACCAAACTATGGCTACTTATGAGAGGAAAATACTATACACTGTGTGTATATTCACCTTGCCCTGGCCAGGAACCATCCGGGGTTGTACTCTGTACCCTCGGTTAGGACACCGTTGGTGCCCCTCTCTCTTTCCCACCACCTATCTTGTAACCTATTTAGCCTTGGAATTACTTCCACAAACTAAATTCACTAAGTCCTTAAGACTCTTTTCATAGTTGTTCTCTTTCTCTAGATCTCAAGCCCAATTCCTTGTCTCTCTTCCTTTGTTCCTCTATTTTTTTATTATTGGAAAATAGTTTTGAAGGGACTATACCCTATTACAAAAAGGCTCAAAAACTAGATAAATAGGAGGGAAAAGAAAAATGGATCAAAATCCAGATATTACAATAAGCCTAGTTGTAGTAAAAAAGGAAACTACAAAAAGGAGACAAAATAGGGATATAACTGCAAAAAAGTAGTGAGTAAGCAGAACTCAAGAGCATCAAAACAACATCAAGACAACTTCTTCACAAAGTAGATTATTTCTTAAAATCCCCATCTATTCTTTAATTAACAATCTGTAATGAGGTAAAGAGAGCTAGGGTAGTGATATGTGTAGGATCATTGGCATCCAGTTGAGAAAGGACATGACCCCTTTTAGCATTTGTGCCCCAAATTTCTTCAGAGATACCACTGAGCATGCTAATACTTTTGACCTATTATTCTAGAAATTAACAAATAGCTTTAAAAACTTCAATTTTATGGTCATGTATGTATTTAAAATTCCCTAATCTGTTATCAAGGGAATTCAATTTCTTGTAGATTTAATTGATGTGTTCTTCACCAATGCCAACATCATCATTTAATTTCATTTTTCCCTTTAGCTTGACCAACTCGATGCACTTCCCTTTTTAGACTTTCTAGCTCTTTTTCCATGTTTTCAATTCTATTTATAAGGTCATCCTTCTCCTCCTAAGTAGTATTGTTGTGTCCTATGGAACTGATGTGCAAGCAATTATGTTCGAGTTCCATATCATTACTACTTGTGAAGGGATTTTTGGAGGGAGAAGGATGCATTTTAGAAAAAGAGGGATTTTTGGTTCTAATTTTACTCGCCCAAGGATAGAAGTGGAAAATTAGTTTTAGACCTTTGCACATACCAGGGTGCCCAATTTATAGACAAGAGTGCCCATGGGCACCCTAGTCCCTTTTCAGCACTCCAAGATAGCCATATTACTCATGTCCATCCTTTTTGGGGCTCCTACATAGTTGTTCCTATTTCAATATTCTCCAGTCATCTCTGCGATACTGATCCCATGAGTATCTTCTATTTAGTTGAGTTTTTCCTCTTCTCTCTTGTACATTAGGGTTATCATTTCCATTTTCATCAATGCTAGGTAATCTTAATATTTTTTACAACGTTTATTTATTTGATTTACAACTGTTCATACCTTACATTAACTAGTATCCACATTTTACATTTTTAGTTAATCACCATTGTAATTTTTCCGTATACCGAATTCTTCACAAAATAATGTTTTTATTATGGGGCCCATCAACTCATAAACTCAAAACACAATGAAAATAAGCTCGATGAATTATATACATGATCAAATCCATAAACAAGAAAAAAATTTCCATTTGAGGGCATTATCATGTCAAGCTTCTCCATCACTACAAAGAGAGGGTGTTATGAGGGTTTTGAGTTGTTTAACTTCTTAGAATTCATTGATCAAGGTTAATTTACCTTTATACCTCATTACAACTCTAGAACACTCTTAATTCCATGTTCTAACATTTGTAAGATGATTAGGGTACCATGCATAGTTTTACATGCCTTTGAGGTCTTTAAAGTTGACCTTCAAGTTGGAAATGGCTATTCTAAGAACTTGGTTTCACGTAAAACTTCGTAACTTCAAAATTATTATTCATATTTTCATAAAAAAATTTCCATGGTATAAGAGTACCCATGTGCACATTTTCCAATGTTTTTTTTTTCTCATGAATATCCCTCGTACTTTCTTGGAAAATCTCATTTGTTCATTTTTTTTGCTTGTTCTTAAGGAAAATCATAGAATTAACCCTAAACATGCTTTCAGTAGCTAATTCATATCTTGAAACACCTTCCACATGTCCTCTACAATGTCAAATCCTTCACCACCTACTTGGATTCATTTGTCTTATCTTTCTTTACATCATTATCCAAGCGAAGCCTACGGTAGGTCTTAGAAATAGGCATAATTGAGCTAGTTTGCACCATAACTTATCATAATTTTCCTATTATTCATCATTTAGACCCTAAAACATGTTTATTATGTCTTTACTATGCTTTTCCATTTGCACGATGCCTTCATTCCATCATTTCAGTCCACTTGCTTACTAGGCCTAAGGATTAAACCTACTAGATGAACTAGTCACATTGATTCCACTCATGCATCCTTGTATCCATCATTTTAACCTTATTTCCTTGTCACATTCCTGATAAAATTGATATAAAATCATCTTGGTATGCTCTCACGTCATTATTATGCCTCTTCTAGTCACTATCACATCAAGATGTCAAGTCTCAATCATGTGTTCTCATGCCTTATCATGTCCTACCTCATCACACTCATCATCTAGATCTCCTTCATCCTATTTTGTAATTAATGTTACTTTTTCATCAATTAAAACTTCATAAACACATGCCAAATAATTAACCATTAAGCCTACATTCACAAGAACATAACCATAAAAGAGAAAATGAGATCACATCAACACAAGAACACTAGATGTAAGTGGGAAACCCTTAAGGGGAACAAAACCCACTAAAACAAAAATTTATTATAGGAATGAATAAAATTTATTTGAACACCAACTCAATAAGGAGCACCAACCCCTAGGTTTAGTAAGGCACCAACCCCATAACTAATACCAACCCCTAGTTCTAGTAGAGCACCAACCCTACAAGGAGGTACTAACCCCCTATATGAATCAGCACCAACCAAAGCCACTTGATATGTTTTTCACCTCTGAAATGTTACACAAAAAATCAGTGATGGCACAATGAATCTCACTTTCCTTCCTCCTTTAGAAGTTCTCTCTAGATAAACTCACTCATGGGATTCTTCACTAAGATGATTAGGTCTAATGTCCTATATCTTCAACACCTTCACACACTCTAGATGAAACATGAATTTTCCCAGATAAAAATCCGGCTCGATTAACTACATACAAACTTTAACTTGACCAATAACTGTTAAATCTTGACCAAATTTTTAATTTCGGAAGTCGATACGTTTTTCAATAGATAATCTATTAAAATTAACAAGCTAAATCGATTATAGCTTTAATTTATTGAATAAAATAGTAAATTACCTTTAAAATATATGACTACATTTGAAATAAGATTAATTAAGCTTTAAAACATGATTAAAATTAATTTACAGGACTTTAGGCTTACGAAATAAACCAAAGATCAAACAATTTCGAGTCCAGACGGATTTATGGAAGCAAAGGACAAAGACAAGTGGAAATAATTCATTGGAAATGGTTACGTAAGTCTGACACTTTGAAATAAAACACATGAAACCTTCTTACTAGTTTGCATTTTTCAAAATCAATAATTTTTACAAAGATTATCCTTTGTGAATACCTCTTTGTTATTCATTTGTACTTCGTAATGCAAGATAAGCTGAAAAGGACAAAGACATTTTGTCAATAATGTTTTGGCAAGGTATCTATTGGTCGTCAAACTTTCACCCACGTCTCATATCTAGAAAACTGATTTGTTTGTGACAACAATGGAATTTTCCCCAAGTTGTGGGACCTTGCACACTTCGGATATATCTTCGGAGAAGGCCATTTCCTCTATCTATTTCTACTGCTAATGTTTATCCTACCGATGAAATGGAAAATAATCTAAGAATGTCAAGGGACCAGGATAGAAGGATAACATGAAAGGAAACCTACACTAAAAGGTGATAACACTAGAAAAGAGGGATGAACACTATCTGTTCTCACCAAAAATGAAGGGAAATGCATGAAAGAATGATAGGCATGTATAACATGAATTAAAACATATTTACCATATCAGTTTCATGGAACACAACTAAATAAGGAGTTGTAAGAGACGTGAAATGGCACATGAGCATGCACTATAATAGAAAAGGCAAGAAGAAGAAATGAAAACATGTTAGGACAAAGAATAGTCACAAAATGATGCTTCTATTACTTATAGAAATGTACAGAGCTATTATAATGGTGAAAGAGGATGATATCCACATGCAAGAGATAGATCTAGAGGTCTGCAACTCAGAATATAGAAAATATGAAGTCCTTAGCAAAGATGTGTAAGGATTCAATGTATCCTACATCAATAATGAGCCCGGATCTTACAATTATAGATGAATACATGGAAGAAAAATATAAGGAGGAAAATTTGAATTTGAAATGAAACCACCAACAAGAAGAATTCAATTCTTGTAAATCCACCTGTAAATCTATCAAATGCACTTCCCTACGAGAAGGAAAGAGGGTAGATCATATCAATTTGGGTGTTTGGAGCAATTAGCTCTACTCATCAATGCCCAAAAGATGTTTTCCCATTTCTCATCTACCGAGATCCACCAATAATTTGAATTCAAAAGTGTAGCAAACAATCCTATGTTAGTAGCTATCTAACAAGTCCAAACATATGTCGTTTGGAGATCTATAGAAAATGATATGACTATCAAAAGTTTGTAAGAGTTGTCGGTGCATGAAAAAACATGGCACATGCAGATCGGCTAAAAGGATGGCCAACTATGCAAATTTTTTGTTTTTTCTACCACTTGTCACTTATTGATTTGTTTCAAGGATGTGGCATCTTGTTGGCACAATTTGACTGGTTGTGTGTGGTACACTCAAGCATGTCAAAATGACATGGAACCGAATGGCGCGAGAGGAGGGTGCAAAGGTATACACGTAGAAGAAAAGAGCGTGGGAAGAAGTCGGAAGGAAGGTGTGTGTGATGTGTACAGGAAATGAGGTAAACTAGTGAGTAGAGAACAGGATAGTCGATTGCACAACCATTACAAGATGATCTACAGCACGCACGAGGGCCAAGAACTTTGAAGATTAAAGTGATTGTGAGGTGCACGCAGGCAAACAACTACTAGAAAGAAGATGAATGCATAGAAGATGAAATAAAGAGGAAAAGGAAAGGAAGGGAAGAATGTGAAGCACGTAATGGTGCATGAGAAAAGAAGGGAATGTGCCAAGGGAACTTGAGAGTGTGTAACCTTGCAATGAAGAGCTCGAGCAGAAGATGTATACAAGTTGTCTAAATAACTAGGAGAGTTATTTGGATAACAGCTTTGGCAACTTTTGAGGCCATATTATTGCTAGATGAAGGAGATTAGTAGCATAGAACATCCAATGGGCATGGAGTCTACTATGTAATCATTTGAAGAACTTGCCCTGAAGTCACTTGAAGGATCATTCTCGTCTCTCTTCGAATCTTGTAAGCTTCGAAAATTGCTAGAAGAAGATCAACATCCTAGAAACAAAAGGAGGGTGCGTGTAGGGAGAACGTGAGAAGAAATAACTATATAAAAATAAACTATGTACATGAAACGCACTTGGAGGAATTGAAACTACTCTAATATATATAGAATGATGCAAAAACTTAATGGAAGGGTTTGAGAGATCCCATTTCTTTGGGATTTACAACGCGCCTCCATCAATATGAGTTAACTCAAAAGAGTTAGCCTCATTACACAAATTGATGATGTATGGGCCACTCCAAAGTGCTTCAAACTTTGAATGGCACCTTGGTTCATCTATTTCAACATCCCATTTTAAAATAAGCCCCCAATTTTGAAATCTTGGGGCCTATCCTTTTGTTAAACCATTTAATTTTTACTTGCTAGTGTTGCTCTAGCTTGATCATGGAAGAGTTCCTTAATTATTCAAGATTAACCATCTCTACCATTCTGATTTCTCTCTATTATATGCCTTCCAATCCAAGCCGTTGGGCAAGCACCAATGAGTTCAATTCTAGGGTCAAAGGAAAATTAGCCTCCTTTCCATAGACAATCTTATAAGGTGAAGTTCCTATTGCCTTTTTGATGTGTTTCTATCTACCCAAAGCGTGCATGAGACCTTTTATGCCATTTTCTTTGGCTGATGTTCATGGTGTGTTTCATGATTTTGATTAGGTTCGTGTTTGTTGATTTTACCAAACCATTTCCTTGCAGGTAATATTTGGAAGAATTTTTTAGATAAATTCCCAAATTTAGAGCCCAACTAATGATTTTGGTCCCAAGGAAGAATTTTGCATTATCGGAGATAATTGTTTGAGAACACCAAACCTTTTGATTATACCTTCAATAAAGATAAGGATGACTAACTCATTTGATTCTTTGAGCGTGATTGCTTCTATCCATCTGGTGAAGTAGTACATAGCTGTCAACACCCACTTGTGTCTAGTGCTTGAAGGCAGATTGATCATGCCTATGAAGTCAAGACCCCATTGTGCAAAAGGCTGATCCGCTTGGATTTTTCGGAGGGCAAGCGCTATTAATCTTTTCTTTCCTGTAAAGAAAGCACATTCCTTACATTTTGTGAACCATTTGTATGCATCTAAAAATAGGTAGTCTAGAATATTCCCACCATTATGATCTTTATCGCTATATTTTTAGCAGATAAGTGTCCACTAGAGAATCCATCATGAAATTCTTCTAACACTTTTTGATCTACACATTGTTGATATATCTTAACAACATACCATCAAGATTTTCTTGAAGAGAAGTCCATCAATCAAAACATAAGGGATATATTATAACCTCATATGTCTTCTCTTTTCCTTGTTTAAACCAAGAGGGTATACACCCTCGAAATGGATGTGATCATGTCCTTCATCCATCTCGCACACACCAGATCTATATTTTATTCAAGTTCTACACAGAGACCTTCATCAAGAAATAATGAAGTCTTAGATTCATTGTGCACATCGTCAACAAGATACTTACATTACGTGTTACCTCTTACCAATTTTGTGGCTTTGATAGTCACATCATATTCCATGATTTTGGTCATCCATCGTGATCTTTTTAGCTAATTTTTTCTCCCATGATGAAGTCTCGAAAGAGGTGTTGGAGACTAACACCTTGATATGATTTACGGAGAGCATTCCTTTAAATTTTGAGCATGTGCATGATGGTGAAGACCTGCTTCTCCATGTGAATGTATCTTAATTCATAATCCTTCAACATCTAGCTGAAGAAATCCACTGGTTATTTCAGCCCTTGTTCATTTTCTTGTATTAGGACAACAACAACACTCATATCAGCACCATAAGCATAAAGGATGAAATCCTTGGAATAATCTAGGTTGATGAGTGTTGGCGCACAAGAAATTTCTTGTTTGATTTTTTGAAGCTCTCTCTTCCTTTTGTTGTCCATATGAAGGCTATGTCCTTCTTGAGCATTAGGGTGATGGGCAGGACTAGTCCCGAAATGTTAGGGATAAAACACCTAAAAAAATGATCTTGTTAAGGAAGGACTATAGGAATTTTTTGTGTGCTGGTAGGGAAAGAGCCAGGATGGGTGAAACATGCTCAGGATCAATTGTGATGCCATCCTTTGAAACAACATTTCCTAATATCTTTCCGTACACCACAACAAAATTTCACCTCTTAGGGTGAAGGGACACCCCATACTTTTTGCATCTCTCAAAGACTTTCGCCTTATGATCTGCGCACTACTTTGAGAAGACTGTTATGTCATCAAGGTAAACCAAGATGAACTCATTGATGTAGCCTTTGAAGGAAATATCCATGGTGTGCTAAAATGTAGCACTTGCATTTGACAAACCAAAGGGCATCTTTTTATATGTATATGTTCCCCACTTGGTTGTAAATGCCATTTTGAATTGATCATCTTCCTTAACCGAGAATAACTGATTGAAACCTGAATACCCATCTAACATTGAGAATATTTACACACCAGCCACAATCTGTAGAATATTCTCCATTTAAGGCAAAGGATAATGATCCTTTAGAGATGCCTTGTTCAAATCTCTAAAATCAACATAGAGTCCAATTTCATTGTTCTTTTTTGCACTTTGGAACTAGATTCGTGACCCAAGTACATGTGACTTGATGGGAAAAATAATTTTCAACTCAATGATTTTAGATAACTCATTTCTCATGAGGGTCTCTATCTTTGGATTCACCGATCTTTGCTATTTTCTAATGGGCTTAATACCGGGATCAAGATCAATGGACTGTTTAGCAACACTTGGATCAAAATATTTGAGGTCTTCATACTCCCATGAAAAGATATCACTATATTTATGAAAGAGAGAGATGAATGCCTTCTATTCTTCGTGTGTGAAGCTTTCTTGAGCAAATGATATTTCCCACGCATAATAGTGATTGGGAATAGTCTTCTTACATGACGCACCTATAATTTTCTTCACCCTTGAACTTGTCATCAGGGCTAAAAATTTTCTCTAAGGTGACCAGCCCTTTAGGCATCTTATTTGACTTTAGTTGAATCACTTGGTCACCATAGCTATCATGCAAGTTAGCTTGCATGCTTGATGAGAAATCAAATTCATTTTGAATGAACTAGACAATCTGCGCATCACTTTCAAACACTTACGGTCGATATTGTTTTCTGGAATGGATGGTCTGATCACCATCTAAAAGTGATGAGTGTTTCCTTTGAAAATTCCTCAGCATGAGAGAACTGCGAACCGAGCATGGCTATTTGATCAGCTTTCTTGTTCATTTTTCGTGGCACCACCTACATATTTAGAGCATCAAAGATCTCAAAGAGGTCCCAAAATATATGCTTATAAGCTTTGAGGATCTTATTCTTTTCCTAGAATTTTTTGCTAACCTAAAGGATAAAAAATTCTATGTCCCCAAATATCTACACCGCCTTAATCCATTTCTTTTCAGCAATAAGAAGGCCATGCACTAATGCTTCATATTCATCCACATTGTTAGAACATGTGAACTGCAACCTGCACATGAAGAAGAATTTCTCATTCTTTAGAGAAATGAGAAAAAATCCTTCTCCCATGTCATTTATGATTTTGGAACCATCAAAGTATAACTTCCATAGACCAGGTTCAACTTGGTCTTTCTTGAGTGCACATGGTAGCACAACTTCTTCTTCAAGAATGTAGTAAGTACCAAGCCCAGTTTCATAGGCTTCTAGTTCTTTAGCATATGGGTCAAGGCACAACCATTACAAGATGATGTGTGGGAACGCATGAGGGAAAAGGAATTGGCTGATTGAAGCGAGTGTAGGGCACGTGTGCGGGGTGAATAGATCTTAGGAAGAAGGTGAATGCGAAGAAGATGAAACAAAGAGGAAAAGGAAAGGAAGGGAAGAAGGGGAACCATTTAGGGTTGCACTATGTACCCCGATTAAGATACCACTTGGTGCCCCTCTCTCTTTCCCATTGCCTATCTGTAACCTATTCAACCTTGGAATTTCTTCCTCATATTAAATTCACTAAGTCTTTAAGACTCTTTTCACAATTGTTTTCTTTCTTTGGATCTCAAGCCTAATTCCTTGACTCTCTTTCTTTCTTCCTCTATTTTTTTATTATTGGAAAATAGTTTTGAAGGGACTATACCCTATTACAAAAAGGCTCAACAACCAAATAAACATGAGGAAAAAGAAAAAATGGATCAAAATCTAGATATTACAATAAGCCTAGCTATAGTAAAAAAATAAACTACAAAAAGGAGACAAGATAGGGATATAACTGCAAAAAATAAGTGATTAAGCAACAACTAAGTAGCATCAAAACAACATCAATACATCTCTCGTAGTAGATTATTTCTTAGAATCCCTATCAATTCTTGACTTAACAGTCTACAATGAGGTAAAGAGAGCCAGGGTAGTGACATGTGTAGGATCATTGGCATCCAGTTGAGAAAGGACATGACCCCTTTCAGCATTTGTGCCCCAAATTTCTTCATAGATACCACTGAGCATGTTAATAATTCTGACATGTTGTTTTAGAAATTCACAAGTAGCTTCAAAAACTTCAATGTTATGGTCATGTCTATCTTTAAAATTCCCTAATTTGTTGTCAAGGGAATTCAACTTCTTGTAGATTTAATTTATGTGTTCTTCACCAATGTCAGCATCATCATTCAATTTCCTTTTTCCCTTTAGCTTGTCTAGCTGATGCACTTCCTTTTTGAGACTCTCCAAATCTTTTCCATGTTTTCAATTCTATTCATAAGGTCATCCTTCTCCTCCTGATTAGTATTGTTGTGTCATGTGGTGTTGATATGCAAGAGATTATGTGTAGTTTCTATGTCCTTGCTACTACGAAGGAATCTTTTGGGGGGAGAAGGTTACATTTTAGAAAAAGAGGGGTTTTTGGTTCTAATTTTCCTCTGCCTAGGGATAGAAGTGGGTTTTGCAAAATGAACAGGGGTTGGGGTTTTGGTTCTAATGTTCCTCTATTCATTCACTTGTTTCTCCTGTTTTCATATTTACATCTCTTTTATAATACATCATAGGTGGTTACAAACCAACACAATGGTTCTCACACCTTTTCATAAGTCAAATTAAGCATCTTTAATCAAATTCTCGGGATATTCATCCCTTTATTTAGCCAATAGCTTTATTACAATGCCTTTATAAAGAATCTTATCTTAAACTTGTATTAACAAGCCTCAAACCGAACTTGTCTTTAGAAATATGACAACTCTTCATTACTTATAATGATTCGGGGTTTTAGTCACATAAAACTAGAACATTTATAAACTCTCTCTTCCATCTCTATATGGTCATAAATACCTCTTTCACTTCTAAAAGCACCCCTCTAGCTTGCACTTTTCCTTACTTGCTCAACTAGCTCAAATGAACTTTACAACTTGCTTTATATACGTGACTTATGATTCTAAAATTGTAGTTCAGCCATCATAATAAAAAATAACATAAAAATCATAATAAAATCCTAGAAACATCATTCAAAGGACCATATATGTCAGCAATACCATCTAGAACCATCATCTCTCCTTTAGGACTCAAGAAGCCCTAATGCACTCAAATAGCCTACTCGCCAAAATAGAATGTTCTTGAGAAAAATACACATTCACAAAAACTTGTAAACCACTTATACATGTTTTTAAGTCCATTAACAACCTCTAGTAATACTTAATCACCTAGAACCATTATCTCATGCAATGACATGACCAAAAGGAGCAACCTTCTTTACTATGTCTAAGACCTACAAAACTAGTCTTCTAGAGATTGAAGCCAAAACCTCATCAAAACTCCTCAAATATGAAATTTTGATATATCAATGGAAATATCATGCCATCAAGGTCATAAAAAATTATCAAAATACCAAAAATTAACAAGAGACACCACTAAACCACCTCTATAACCTGGTCACTGAAAGCGCCATTTTGCCCCAAAATTTAATCTTGCAAAATTAACTTCAATAGACTTGCTAAGGGATCAAACATGTATTGAAATATCTCCAAAAATGAATTACATCTCCCATACTTACTCCAAAATCAATTTATTCATTTTTTTCTAATGAAAAACCTGATAGTAATATCAAATTCTTCATATACTTGGAATTTTTGAGTGGGTTCCACACATAGTCAAAACACCTAACTTACACCTGGAGAAATATGGAGTCCTATACATCCTTAAATCATCATAATTGAGTAAAAAATAAATTACGGGCCACTAGGAACAATTTCTTCTTCATGTCTTAATGATTGTTTAAAAAAATTTGGGCCTTATTTTTTGAAATAATGTTTGGAGATCCTTATTAGTTCCATCCCCAAACTTTTCTGAATATCTAATCTGTCATATAGACTTCCCATTTTCCAAAGAGATAAAATACAAATCGACCTTGTTTTATCCCTTTTAGGAACTTGGTAAGGGTAAAAGTCACATGTCTTGTAAAATATTCAAGATTACGACCTAAGACTTGGACCAAACCTCCATATCAACCTTATAAAACATCTCCAATACTCAAATTTTCTCAAATACACTCATAAAAGATGACTCTACTTCATTAGGGCATGCTTTCTCAAGGACTAGGTCTAGGAAAAGACCTCAAAACCATGCCCTAACACTTGAACCAGCACTTCACATGCTCTTCATACTCTAACAATGAATAACCAGATGCTAAATACCTTAATTAATCATGACATACCTCATTCTATTGATTATGCCTCCTAATTAGGCCACTTGACATGCTTGCAAAACTGACCACCTCATCACTTTTCCACTCTTAAAAACCTACAAGAACCTTCACGACATTGCATGAAACCTCAACAACATCACCAAAACACTTCATCACCTCTACAATCCATCTTACTCACTTAAGATCCCATGTAACACCATCGGGGCCAAGTAATTTCAAAAATAAACTCAACTTGACATGACATCGCCAATCAACCTTCACGTCCCTAAAATATTTTGACATCAATGACACCTTAGACAATTAATGAAAACATCACATACTCACTCTTTTGACATCAATGAAAAATCACTCCCAACAATCTCCCTCTCCGTCATTGATGAAAAATACATTGATTGCAAGACACGTAAATCTCAATCTCCCCTAAGACACTCACATTCCATTAGCTCATTCTTCCCCTTTTGATATTAATGAAAAATTAGCATGCCTATAACATCATGGTTTCCTTCTTTGATCACATTAGGCTCACCTTTTGGTTAGAAACATCAACCAAATCAAACAAAATCTGTTTGACCTTTTAAATCTATGGTTTGACTCCTTATAGTAACACATCTCCTCCTTAGCTAATTCATACCTTTAAAGAACTAATCTAAAACATATCATGTTTTGTTACCATCCTCAAACTTCAAACTGATCATCATGATAGTAAGATACCAACTTAAGACAATATAAATTTCACAAAAATTTCCCAGATGATCTGTTGATGTGGACTTTATCATAATAGGGCTAAGGAATTCAAAGCATATAAACATCAGTTAACCAAGATAAAATCATCTTCATACCTTGAACCAATTTAAAAAGGGGAAACAAACTCCCCCTCAAACCAAGCACACCTTTAAACTTTACCATGACTCACACACACACAGCTATATTAGTCTTGCTAGATAGACACCAAACTCACAAACTTTCTCTTGAAATAAATGTTGACAATCCTTCTTCAAAATAGTGCTAGATACCAACATATATCATACCAACAGGACAAATATTTATACCTCAATACTCTTAATATAATCAAACCAGCAATCATACCTTGAATAAGCTCTATCAGGACTCCAAAATAGCATAAATCAATATGTCATGCGAGAAAATGCTTCAAGAAACCAAAAAATGTAAGAGGAGGAACATTATTGCACTTTACTCTTCCTCCTATAGATCATCATCACCAAATTATGACCACCAAACCTGCTTCAAGATCCTTAAATTTTGATCTTGTCTTCATGAGATGAGAACCTTCCTGATCTCCTTGTTGTACATTCACAAACCTATTGGGTATCCTCACAAAATCTTCCAAGCACATCAACCTGCATTCTAGGCCTTGAGACATATTTTCAAGTCTTCAATATTTATGCACCTTCATAGCAACTCTCAAACATATTTACAGACCTAAATCAGCCCTTAAAGAGCCATCTTCTACATATCTACCTATCCTTAAAATGTTCATAACTTTTTCATAATAGTCATGAGTCTTCATAGATCTTGAAAACCTCTATTAACTTACTTCAAAGCTATGAATCCTATACAATACTTCTTTAATGCTCATGATATTCTTACCATAGACTTGAGTTAGGTCACTAAGCACAATCTTCATCCTAGTAAAGCATATTTCACTTTTTAAACTACTTACAAGCCCATATACACCAATATGTTTGGACGCTTCAACCATATAGCACACACAAGACTCTCTTCCTGTCAAGATCTCAAAGGAAAACCCTAAGAAAAATCAATAAAGCACATGTTCTCATGATCATACCTTGTTAGGATGTCAACAATACTTCTAACAATATGACTATACCTACAACTTCATGAATATTTCTCACATTATCTTATCACACCTTATTGGGCCATGAAAAAAATCGTTGATGCAAAGTACCTTATGCAACATAACTCTCATACCAAATTGACATTCCTTACACATATCTATTGAGTCCCCAACATAACTCCATTTTTAAGCCTCCATAAATCTTCTTGAAGCATGACATAACCTTTTTGAGGCCCTTATTTGCTTGCAACATAACAAATAGTAAGACAACCTCAAATCGGTGGCATAATAGATTAAACAAAAAATGCATACCTTTCTGTCATACTTATGCTTGTGGCACAACTACAGATCTTCAAGAGCACACGGGTTAACCTACTTCTCAAGTCTTATAATCAAATTTTATATACCTCTTGACTATATTTCTCAATTGTTTCATACCAATATCACTTACAAACACATCCCTTTATAACACAACTTATAATCCCCCGATCATGACCTCACATGTGCTTCAATAAATCCCTTAGGTTCTTTAAGTCATGTAAAATGATGTAAGGATATATAAAACACTATACTAAACCAATCTCTATCTCTCATACCTAAATGAGGTCACACAACATTGTCTAAAGCTTAAGAAAACACACTACTACCTATCAAGACTCATTCACCTTCTTGCATAGATGTCATAGGACCATGATGACAATAACAAACCTTGAGCCTCCATGATTCATCATTATGATCAATCATCTTCACTACTTCTTCAATTGGATGATGAATTCCTTTAAGAAACATAATGAAGACACCCCACATCACTTAGATCTCCTAAGAAATCACAAACTATGGAGATCCCTAGATCTCCATCACCTTCTCGGTGACTTGCTCTCATGAATCTTGGTTGGCACCATAGGTTTGATGTTTACATTATCCTCCTTCTCTTCGCTAACTGAATTGTTTTCAAATAAACGTGACTTTCTTAGAGAATTGAATTATTCTCAATTATGGAAAACATATCTTATTTTCTAGTATACTGAGATCATAATTAGGCTTGATGATTGAATTCTTTAAATTATCTTCATGTTCAAACTTCAAGATGGTATTTATATTTTTGGATCTTCCTTCACAAGTTCCTTATAATAAACTCGTACTCTTTACAATGCATGACTTTCTTATATTTCCACACCTTCTTGACTTTAGGAGAATCAAATTTATTGATCTTCCTTGATGGCTCAAAATGATAAGATCTTAGAATAAGACAAGCATTTTAACATTTTTAGTAAGCCACGTTACTCATATCTCTTGATTGATATGGATACATACTCTTGAAGAACCTCTTTCAACATTCCCTTTCTCTATTACCAAATTCATTACAAGCATAACAATAATGATGAAAAGGATTTTTATACCTTGAATCATTTTATTTATTGATGGGATTATACCTTGCATTGCTCTTGGGATAGATCTTCTTGGTATAGGAACTTTCATTTTGACCTTATTTGTCTTCAAACTAGGGCCTACTTCTTGACTTCTCATTTTATCCTTCTTCTCATCTCCATTGAAAACAAGACCTAATTTGTCACTAGATGACTTTTGACTACTCAAAAGATCATTTAGAGCCTCAGATCTCTTCTCCAACTTCTCATAATTATTCAACCTACTAGATACCTACTCCAACTCTTCCTTGAGGACCTCATCTTTTCTTCATACCTAATACAATATTCTTCTTTATATTTTAGAGATTATGTCACTACGTCAACTTGAGTTTCATACTCTTCTTCTTTGACCTTGAGACAAGTTGTCAAACCTTTAATCTTATAATACTTCTCCTTGATGATCTTATTGTATACACTATCCATGTTAATTATTTCTTCTTCATGCTTCTTGGATTCTTTGACCATGTCACCTTTTAGGGCACCTACATACACCTCAAAAATTGTGATCATAGATGTTAACTCTTGGTTCTCTTTCCTTAACTACTTAGCCATATTGTGCTTCAGAGGATCACCTCAAGCTTGATAAGATTTCTTCAAAGGTATTGGTCTAATACAAATTTTTGGAAGCATAATCACCGAGAGGGGGTGAATTAGTGAGTAGTAAAAAAATTCGTTTACGTCAGCAATTTCATCCATTAACCATGCAATTACTCATTAAGCATGCATAACCATAGAAGAATAAATGAGAGCACATCATGAGAAGAACATAAGATGTAAGTGTGAAAACCTCAAGGAGAATAAAACCCACTAAAACACAAATTTATTAGATCAATGAATAAAATTTAGTTGAGCACCAACTTAATAAGGAGAACCAACCCCTAGGTTTAGCGAGGCACTAGCCCCATAAGGAGCACTAACCATACAAGGAGGAACCAACCCCCTAGATGACTCAACACAAACCAAAGCCACATGGCATGTTTTTAACTCTAAAATGTTTCACTAATAACTGATGATGACACAATGAATCTCACTTTCCTTCCTCCTTCAAATATTCTCTCTAGGTCAACTCGTTCATGGGCTTCTTCACCAAGCTTGTTAGGCCTAATGACCTATTTCTTAAACACTTGAAAACACTCAATAACATATCTAAAAAAATCCCTCTATAGATTGTCAAAAATACCTCTTTCACTTCTAGAAACACCCCTCTAGCTCACACTTTTCCTTACTTTCTCAACTAGCTCAAATGAGCTTTACAACTTGTTTTATATACCTGACTTATGATCCTAAAACATGTAGGTCAGACATAATAGGAAAAATTCACTTAAAAATCATAATAAAATCCTAGAAACATCATGAAAAGGACCATATAGGTCAAAAATACCATCTAGAACCATCATCTCTTCTTTAGGACTTAAAAATCCCTAATGAGCTCAAATAGCCTACTCGCCATAATAGGATGTTCTTGTGAAAAATAAACCTTAATTAAAACATGGAATAAAATTATAATTATTTTATAAGTCTATTAATAACCTCTTGAAATATTGAATCACTCTACACCATCATCTCATGCAAAGACACCACCAAAAGGAGTAACCTTCTTCACTAGGTCTAAGACCTACAAAACTAGTCTTCAAATATTGAAGTCAAAACCTCATAAAAACTCCTCAAATATGAAAGTGTGATATACCAATGGAAATATCATGACCTTAGGGTCGTCACAAAATTCTCATAATACCAAAAATAATACTAAGACACCACTAAACCATTCTAACTGCAACAGGTCACTTGAAAATGCCATTTTTGCCCCAAACACTAGTCTTACAAAATGAACTTGAAAAATCCCTTAAAAATTTTTCTAAAACATATTTAGAAATGAATTATAACTCCCATGCTTCATCCAAAATTAATTTATTCACTTGGTCCAATGAAAAACATAATAGTAATATCAAATTCTTTAGAAACTTTCCTTTTGAGTGGGGTCCACACACAATGAAAACACATAACTTACACCTAGAGAAATATGGAGGAGTCTTATACAACCTATAATCATCATAATTGAGTAAAAAATCAATTATGGGTCACTAGGAACAAGTTCTTCACCATTTCTTCATACCTAGAGTTTTAGGAGGGTTTAAAGGCAGTTTACCTTCTTAATGATTGTTCGTAAAAGTTTGGGCCTTATTTTCTGAACTAATTCTTGGAGATCCTTTTGAGTTCCATCACCCAAGTTCCTTGAAGAGCTAAACCTCCCATGTATAATTCCCACATTCCAACAAGCATCATAAATTCCAAACCAACCTTGTTTTCTCGGTTATAGGAAATTGGTAAGGGTAAACATCACCGATCTTGTAAAATATAAACATTAAGACCTAAAAATTGGACCAAACCTCTATATAAACCATATAACACATCTCTAATACTCACACTTTCTCAAATACACTTAGAAATTATGACTATACTTCATTAGGGAATGCTTTCTCAAGGACTAGGTCTAGGAACAGACCTAAAAACCATGTCTAACACATGAACCAACACTATAAGACACTTTTGAGTGTCTCAACACCTCATACTCATGTTCTCCATGCTCTAAAAATGCATAACCAGATGCTACATACCTTACTTCATCATGACATACCTCATTCTGCTAACTAGGCCTCCTAATTAGGCCACTTGAACATGCTTGCAAAAGTGACCAGCTCATAGCTTTAATACTCTTGACACCCTATAAGAACCTTCACCACATTCATGACACCTCAAAATATCATTGAAAAAACTTCATCACCTATACAAGCCATCTTACTAACTCAAGAACCCATGCAACACATCGGGACTAAAAATTTCAACAAAACACTCAAATTGACATGACATTACCAATAAACCTTCACATCCCTTACTTATTTTGACATCAATGACAACTTAGACAATCAATGAAAACATTACATACTCACTATTTTAGAATTAATGACAACACACTACCCACATTGTATGCTTTAAGCCTTACAAGTGGGGTGCGAGGGTCCTTGAGCTTATAATCCTAGTCATGTTTCTTAGTAAAATGTATAGTAGCTTCTTTTGTTTTAAAGTAAAAAACTGCATCTCCCACTTTTCCAAACCCTTGTTTTTGTTGCCTTAGTGCAAAACATACACATTCCACATAGTTCAATAGACAATAATCACTATGCTTGAACGCGTTCTAGTTACTTGATGTTTGTTTTGACTTATCTTCCTCCTACCATGAGTGTTTTCCCTCCGACTAATGGAAAACATGCTCAAAAAAACACTAAATACATCAAAATTCCAAACTCCTTTTCCAATGTGATGACAATAGGAAAATTCCAAATTACATGTCTCAATAAACATCTAAAAGGGATTTGAAACAGAAAGCGGATCCACGTTGGTCAACAATGTAATATCGACACAGTCACTTCTTTTCTCTATGCAAAGAAAATAGGTTTCAATAGGTGTATACTGTGCTCCATGTTTGGTTGTTGTAACTTTGTGTTGTTCATTGCGGGATTCCAAAAAGTGCCAAAGGAGAACATTATGCTCTAGCAAAATATAAAATAAGAATAATAAAACTACTAAATTAGATTTCCACTCAAGAGGGGAAGCGGCGCAATAAGAAGGTCTTTACCAACCTTTCTTTGTATCTCCCACACTCCTAATTCTATTCTCTCGATGCCACTATTGGGAGAGAAATGTATAAATCTATGAATGATGTTATTCACAAAGTGAATATTATATAAATACAAGTAGATAAAATGGTTAGGAAGTAACTACATGACACATAAGTATAACTTCATTGTACTATAGTATAATAAATATTAGTTTATGTTAATAGTGCCCAATCAATAAGAATAAAGAATTATAAAATTATACGGATAAGCATGCATACTTACAAATTAAGGTTGTCGTAATTTGACATATGGTAGTACTTGTTGATGAATACAAATTTTTGCATTAATGTATGGATGGACATCAATCATCCACATGGTAATGTGTGTTCCTTGTTCTATGTAGAGTATGTAACTATTAACTTTTTCATATTTTTTATTTTTATTTTATATTTTCACAAATTAATTTCATAGTTAAACAATAATCTTACTAAAACATGACCTATTTGATTTAAATCCATCCAAAAATATTTGAGAATAAACCTTTATCCTACAAAGCTACAAAGTGCTCTAAGAAGCAAGTATAGTGGTGGGTTTTGAACCAAAAACCTATTGGAATTCCCCCATTTTTTATTTTGGACCCTTTAAGCTCACGTGAATAGTCAAAGAAATATCACAACTATAAAGTTGAGCACATATATCAGATATTTCTTGGGGAGAAATATTCTCAACCGTGGAATAGGTATGGGCTATGCGGTGGTTATTTTCCACTATCTAATAAAAATACTCAATGAATGACACTTGTCCCTTTTTTTGTCGTGATTATTGAATGAAGGCACCATAATAGTTATTGATGAGGAAAACCATACATGAAATTTATACCTTGGGATGATGCATCCACTCTAAATATTCATGTCTTTAACATGTCCCATAATACGTACATTTGAATTTACCTTACTTTTATTTGTATTCTAGCTACTGATAAATACAAGGTCTAAAAGCGTAAATAAATCTGTACTTCAGCAATATTTTGCAACCACTCCTTACATACACAAATATCTTTATAAAAATTTCCACATTTTCCTACACAATACACTTTTTCTCCTTCAAATGATTAACATAAATGTCATGTAGTTATTAGAGGGTTGAGTTCCACATTGTTTTCCCATTCCAATTTTTTCACCCTCGCACTTCTCCACCCTAAAACCCCATCTTTTTCACCCCTCTTCCTCTCCCACTATTTCGATGTTTTTGGAAAAGAATGAATTGTTGGTTTTATTGAAGGCTAAACAAAAATTTATACACATCCAAAATGGTTTTAAAATTTTACGAGAATGGAACCACTACACAAGAGGATTCCACAAAGGCATAACTATAATTGGTTAAAAAAATTATTATGTTGCTAACCTTCCCCCCTTAATACATTGTTTTTATAAATGTACCCCTGAAACAATTTAAAATTCACCTTACCAAGAGACTTGGTTATTATATCTTATATTTGAGAACGTGGGGAAGTACTGGAGTTGGATGTGGTGGTTCAAGACTTCTCGAATGTAGTGACATTTAACCTCAATTTAGTTTGTTCTCTCATGGAAAAATGGAATTTTCACAAGCTTCAATGCACGCTCATTATCACACTGAATGATGGGTGGCATTTCTTCATAAATTCCCATATATTCTAAAATAAGATGTAACCAAATCAATTCACACACACCTCCTCAAGCAACATGATACTTTTCCTTAGTGGATGAGAGCGAAATAATAGTTTTATTCTTGTTAATCCATGATATAGGTCTAGACCTGAGATGAAAAATATAGCCTATAGTTTATTTCATGTCATCACGAGATCCAGTATAGTTCAAGTCTGTATATCCCTTTAAGAAGAACTAAGATTTATTCGATACTCCAGGACCATAGTCAACTATATCTCAAACATATTTCAACATATGCTTCGCTATAACTTAATGTCATTTCTTTAGCTCTTGCATGAATCTAGAAATATATCTCACAACAAAGCAAAGGTATGGTCTGGTATATGTCAAGTAAATGAGACTCCCAACAAGTTGTCTATAGTGAGTACCATCTACTTGAGGTGAATCCTAGAATATAGAATGTTGTAAACCTTTCTCCATTGGAGTGGACATAGGTTTACAATCAGATATGTGATACATTTCTAAGAGTGTCCTCGCATATTTCATCTAAGAGATACAAATATGATTTTTCTTCTACCACACCTCCAAGCCAAGAAAATAATGAAGCAGCCTTAAATATTTCTTGTCGAAGGATTTCTTTAAATCATTCTTAACATTTTCGATGAGATTGTATGAACTTGATGTGATCATAATATCATCCATATATAAAACAAAAATGACTATTGATGTGCCTATATTTTTATATACAAATTTAAATCGAGGGGCTACGAGTGAATCCATGTTGCAATAGGTGATCATATATTTTAATGTATCATACCCTAGGTTCTTGTTTGAGTCCGTAAAGAGACTTAATTATATGACATAACTTTTAAGGATATTGCTCATTGACAAATCCTTCTAGTTGGGTCATGTATACTTATTCTTTGAGATCGCCATTCGAAATCATTTTTACATCCATGCTGAGATAATTATGATGGTTTTAATCTTTGCAGTAGGTGTAAAGGTCTCATCATAGTCAATTCCTTCCTACTAAGCATATCTCTTTGCAACTAGTTGTGTTTTGTACTTGTCGATAGATCCATCTACCATGTATTTTATTTTGAAAATCCACTTGTAGCCAATGTAATTATTACTGTAACCACATCAATAAGTTCCTATGTCTGATTATGAATCAAGGAGTCATATTTTACATCCACGACCTTCTTCCACTTTGAATAATTCAGTTACTCATGAACTAAATGAGGTTCAATGTTATTAACCACTAAACTTATGAGTGTGAGATTTACCTCATTTCTCATTTATCTTCTCATTCTAACTCCTAATGAAGTGTTTGGAAGATATTTTAGGTGGGAGTCTCTCATGGTGCTTTAGACCCACTTTAGACATTGCCCCTATTGATGATGTGAAGAATTTATTTCTAAATTACGAAATCAACAAAAATTATTCTTACATCTCATCTTTCTTCTATGAAGAATCCTCATGCTCATCATCTAGCTATGAGAGAAATCTATGAGAGGAGGTCGGTACTGACTCTTCTTTTGTGTAAATGATTCAAATGATGACTCATCACAAACCACATCTCTACTCTCATATATCTTACTTGTTTCATGGTCCATGAGATGATATTCCAATAAGGTAATCTGTACCCAACATATATACATGGGAGTGTCTTTGCATCAATCTTCTTCCTCTTCTTATCTGAGACATGCATATATGCAGATAAAAATATCTCGAGATGAGATATAGAAGGATTATGAATAATCCATACCTCTTGTTATGTCTTGTCATGTAAGATCTTTGTAGGTTTCCAGTTCGGAAGCTATACGGAGATGTCGGGACTGATTATGCCCAAAATTGGTTCTCCATCTTTATAGTAGAAAACATGCAACAAGATATATCCATAACAATATGATTGTGATGTTCTATAATTCCACTTTTTTGGGGAGTATAAGGGGTAGTAAAGTGTTGTGCAATGTTGTGATCCTTCAAGAATGACAATAATTTATTTGACATGAATTTCCCCCTTCACTTGAGTGGAAGACAAGAAGGGACTACCTCATCTATTGAAAAACTCACTTATAGAAGATCTTAACATTAGAAAATGATTCATTTTTCTTTCAAAGAAATAACACCCATGTCTTGTAGAAATAGTCATTAGTGAACAATTGGAAGTATTGAAATCCCTAAAATAAAGTAGGAAAGGGTCCACATAGATCGATATGCATGACCTTGAGACGGTTCTTGGCATGGAACGTTGATGCAACCTAGAATTTACTGTGAATAACCTAGGCATTGACACATCACTTAGCCTGATTTGAGGGCTCACCCAAAGTGTGCAAAGGTACTAGGTCCCTCTTTAGATTTTCTTGTATAGGATGTTAGTATGATGATGTTTAAACATGTTTAGATTCATAAGTAGACATAAATATTCCCTAGTGTAAAATCTAGATGTAGATCTTAGAGAATCATGATATATGAACTAAGTAATAACTATGATAATATTAACCATACAAGAACAAGATTTAGTCATGTCTAACACCATTATCCACCAATATATACCATTTCATAATTAATGTAAAACATAGAAGCTTCTTACACTATAAAGTATCTCCATGAATCATGTGTACGTCAAAACCAGTAGCACAAATCTACACTCATTTTGTCTTGTACTACTAAAATACATAGTTCAATACATATTTATAGGGGTGACGTATTTCCCTTCACCACTCATGCACTTCTCAAAATAGGTCACATGTTGATAATAGACATGTGCCTTTACAATAGTATGCACAACATTCAAGTGCCCTTAGCAATTGATATCCTATAGTTAACTCCAAGTAGAAATCCTATTATTAGCTTAAACTATACATGGCACTTATCTGCTGCTTGTTCCCAAAATACCATTGTGTTTAGTGCAAGTATTCATCTCTATGTGTTCTCCACACGCTGTCTCCAAAAATATCCCTTATCCATAAAACAACTAAGTCTTGAGCATGGGTTCTTTAATACTATTATAGCATCGTGCGCTTCTAGAGCCCTATATTCACACTCCCAATACCTATAATATTTCGGTTAATCAATATTACCCCACACTAGAGTACATCATCATCATCATGATGTGAATTTGTTCATATCTCTTTAATAATAAAGATTGGATAATGAAAGAATGAACCGAACTCTGTACAAAATAATGAAATTTATCCTGCAACACCCTATTCTTGAACTAGAGGGATTAATTATGGATATTCATTTTTAGCTCATCCTCCAAGGTCTGCTAGTCACTCAACACATTCCTCATTTTCTCTAGAATATCAGTGGCTATGTCATCCAATTCGTCTTGAGTGATTTTTTCTTTCTCATTCTGTAGTACCCAGAAAACATTGGTCATACCTGATAGCATTCCCTCCATAAGGTCCATCTTTTACACTATGAGTTTTCCAATCTCATTAATCCTTTCCTTGTGCAGATCTTGATCTGCCGCTACAAGGGCCTCATGCTTTTGTTTTACCAAGTACCAACCTTTCTACGCACCCAAGTGTTTCATCCTTCACCAAAGATATATTTATGAATACTGAATGGGGTCTATAGTCTCATATACCACTCGCTCACCCATATCTTCATCATCCTTTATTTCCACACCGGGGTGGGATCATCTCTATCCCCACTCATTCTTAGAGTTTCCTCTACTTCCTACTAAACGTGTTGCTACTCTAGTGGCCATGTCTTTAATGTTAGTGACCTTGAAATCTTGGCCCCCTTCTTATACTTATATAGGGTTGTTGTGGAATTAATTCCCTCGTCATCTAACATATCTCCAACAAGCTCTGAGCCTATGTCATGCAACCTTGTTACCTTCCGATCAACTTGGTAGTAATCCTTATTCTCCTTCCCATGAAATAGAAATAATCTTCATGGACCCATGACATTAGCCACTGGTACAATTACTTGGGATTTCCAAAGTAGGGAAACTCTAGGATCTACATTACACCCATGCTCTCAAGTAGTTTCTTCATTGAGGCATCCAAAACCCTAGTGTTGTCTTCCAATCACTGGTTAGTCTTTCTATAGACTTTTTCCGCAATGTCCTTCATACATTTTACAGTGTGGTGGTTAATCTTTGCAACCCTACACTGAGTAATATTTGTTGTCCACAACCACCCTTCAATGAATCCTTTTGGATACAACATTTCCACCAGCCACTCCTCTATTGGATCGTCAACCTCCTTCTCTATTAGTGGAGCTTTCCATGGTGCCATCACCCCTTTTGATTATGTAAATGCATAGCTATGAAATGAAAACCATAGTCACCCTTCCGTCACATGCACGCACAACTCCTTAAATCTTGATTTTGTGCCTGGATACTCAACACCATGCTTCACAATGTGATAGGTTTACTTAATCTACATAATGCTCTTTGTCTCCAGCTCTTCTTCGCACTTCGCAATTTTTTTCCAAGTTTTTAGGTAGCAAATGAAGTTGAGATAGATAAATTTAAACCAAGTTTCAAAAATTCCCTTCATTAATTTCTCCACCTACCATCGTACATGAAATTAAATTCTCTTGAGCGCGTTGAGTGCCTCACTATCCCATGCTTCAATGTCTCACGCCTCAAACTCTTGCACTTGTCATAATTTCTGGTGTGCCACTACTTATCTATCACAGATCTCCTCTACTGTGCTTCCTTAAGCCAAATTAGTTTATCTAATGTGACCTAACATACGTAGTCTCTAATGCCACAACCTCCCTTTAATTATACTGAGCGCTCAATGCTTTACGCGTGGTCTTATTTTTTTATAGCAATTCTTTAGGAGTTCTCATGAATTTTGAAACCTTGCTCCTTATGTTCCTCTTGTGGTTACTCGTGAGTTTATTTATTTTCCATACATTCTTTATCCACCCCACATTAAGGTTATGTGCATTCCTTTGCACATATAAACACTTTAGATTGTGATCATCTTAAGTGCGTAAACGCATTTATTACACAAACACTAAACTAAATTGACAAAGCATAGAGAAAAAGAAGGAAATACATTAAATGAAATATAACAAAAGAAATATAATCTAAATGGCAATACTTCCTCAATACAAACACCAAGAAGGCTCATTTATATTAGGGCTTTAGCATACTCGTTGAAGTAACTGATAACCATGTTCCATCAAGCACATCTAACTGGAAAGTGCCTGATTCAAGTGTGTGAGTGATAACATACGGTCCCAACCAATGCACCTTAAGATTTCCTGGGTGGAAAAAAATTTGAATAATAAATAAGTACCATCTTCCCAACATCAAGATTCTTTTCTTTGTTGTGTCTGTCATGTCATGCCTTCTTTTTGACCTTTTCCTACTTTTGACTCCAATGTGTTATGGCGCGCCTCTCATCTAGCTATATTAACTTGTAAATTCTTTCTTCCAATGATTTCTCATCAATTTGTACACTCCCGCGCATGCAATACACAAAGAAGGTAACATGAATTCCATGGTAAGAATGGCTTTCGTGCAAAAACCAACTAAAAGGGTGTGGCCTTATTCAACCTTTTGTAGGTTGTTCTATATGCCTAAAGTACAATAGAAACTTTATCATTCCCAATCTTTCTTCCAACATCATTGATTTTTGTCAAGGTTTGGCTCAATATCTATTTGAAGGCCTCAAAGCAGTCCCTTTTTCTTGAGGGTGAGAAGGTGTAGTCTTGTGGTGTGTAACCATAAATTCATCAAATAATATCATGATTGTTTCACTCAAGAAGTGTGTGCCCCTATCACTTGTCAGATTCAACATACATCCATACCTAGTAAGAATATTTTCCCATAAGAACCTTATTAATGTAGCCATTGTACAATCCTTTATAGGTGTTGCTTCTTCCCACCTTGTAAGATAATCTGTACAAGTGATGATGTAACATGATCCCTTTCTACGTGCGGCTGGGGAAATAGGACCCACAAAGTCTATTTCCCATTTTTCAAATGGATATGCACTAATAATAGGCCTCTAAGGCATTTCATCTCTTTGCACATTTTTTCCAAGGTGTTGACATTGATCATAAGGCTTACAATACTCTTTACAGTCCTTGTACAGAGTCTCCTACCATAAACCAGTGAGTAGAATCTTGTGTATGGTGGCATCACCTGCATAGTGCCCACCTACAATACTACCATGACCCTCTTCTATGATATCTATGCACTCATGTTCTAGTACACACCCAGGTGTAATACCTCATCTCGTCCTAGTTTGTATAAGTCACCACTGATCAACATGAAAGGTGTAGTGTGAATTGCAAGTTGTTTCTTCTCTAAGGATTTCATTCCTTCTAGCGCCATACTGTGCATAAAAAGACAACAATATCCTCCAATTCTAAAGGCACATGGTTTAACATATACAACTATGCATTTGACATTGTATCTTCAATTGTCTGCATGTCCTCTCCTGATTTAATTCTTGATAAATGGTTTGGGCCATAATTACTTTTACCGGGTTTTACTACGATTGTAAATTTAAATTCTTGGAATAATAATGACCACCAACATATGTGTGTCCTGTAAAATGGGATTATTTATCAAGTATTTCAATGTCATGTGATATGTATAAAACACAAAAGGTGTTGCTAGCAAGTACTTTCTAAACTTATGTAACACATAGATCATCAACAAGGCCTCACACTCTGTAGTTGTATAGTTTTGTCCTACAGGAGTAAAATTTCTACTAACGAAACAAATAGGAAGATCAATAATACCTTCTTCAGGATGAACTAATACTACACCAATGGCCATGTCAGAGGCATCCACATGTATGTGAAAAGGTTGGTTCCATGAAAGAAATCCCAAAATAGGTGTCGTAGTAAGTAAGCCACTCCTTCAATGCTTCAAATACACGTTGTTGTGGTTCTCCCCAATAGAATGTCCCTTTTCCTTTTAGTAACTCCTCCAAGGGTGTGAAAATTTTAGCATATCCCTTGATAAATTTTCTATAATACCCTATGTGGCCCAATAATATGTGCACCTCACTCTGACTGGTAGGATCCTCCAGGCCTACAATAACTACAACCTTGGCTGGATCTACTAACAAACCCTCCTTGCAGATGATATGCCCTAGTAGAGTTCCAAAGGGTGTAGCAAATACACACTTCTTGATGTTTAAAGAGATGCTTAATTGTTTGCACCTCTCAAACATTAATCTCAAGTTGTCACAATGATCCTTGACAATCCCATATACTATCCAATCATCTAAGTAAACCTACAAGAATTTGTGAATAAAATCTGGAATGCTTGAACCACAATGAACGAAAAATATAGTAGGCATGTTCTTTAGACCAAAGCGTGTCACCGTATATACAAATATTCCCCATTTAGTCATGAATCTTTTTTTATATTGATCTTCTCTAGCAATTTGTACTGATGATACCCAGAGAATCCATCTATAAAAGAGTAAATTTCATGCCCTGCAATGCCTTCTAATATTTCCTCGGTGAAAGGTGTAGGAAAAGGATCAATCACACATGCAACATTCAACTCCCTGTAGTCCACACAAATCCTAATCCGGCCATATTTATTTATATTGATTACCATGGGGCTAACCCACTCGATTCTTCTAGGGGCTTAATGATGCCAGATGTCAACATCTTGTCAATTTTTTCTTTAACTTTTATGCGCATGTTAGGGTTCATCCTGTAAGGTCTCTTCCTAAACGATCACGCACCTTCCTTTAGCTTAATCTTCATCTCACCCAAATATTCATGCACTCCTTTTAACTCATGGTAGCCTCTAGGAAATAAGTCTTAGAAATCATGTAGTAACTCAATTATCTTAGCCACTTCAAAATTAGACCAATAATCTCCATAATGGCCTCCTTAGGTTCAACATCCATGCCAATGTTCACTTTCTTGGTCTTCATAGGTTCATGATAGGTGCGTGCCTTCTTATCCACACTATCTAAAACCTCACGCGTACCTTCTAAATGATCAATGTCCAAATTTTATACTTCTTCATCATCCACTATGTAGACCATCTTTCATTTATCCTTCTCAAGATAAGCACGCTTTAGTAGTTCGGCATCGGTCTCACCCACTTCATCAAAACGCGCTCCTAGGTCTTCCTCACCAAATAACTCATGAATAATTTCTTCAACCGGACACTATCTCCCATAGTATAGTGCTCCATTACCCATAATGCCTCTTTCACTAGAGGTTTAGTGGAGAAGTAGTCAATATTATGGATCATTCCTACGATCGATCAATTCTTGCCAATTTTCAATCTCCTTATGTAGCTCCACATAAATATACCAAGCGTGTACACAACCTTGCAAAGTGAAATAAAGTTTGTGCACCCATAGTGAAGTTGGCAAAGCTTCTTACCCTCTATCCGAGTCTCACACCGCTAAACGTGGTGGTGGATAGGATGATTACCATGATATGTGCAGATTTGAGTAGACGCATTACTCTTGAGAAACCGGGTTGTTGAACAATTATCACTTCAAGACATTCTATGAGATTATCCCCGTGAACCATCCACTAGTGTGTTTCTGTCCCATGTAGGGTATACACTAAAAAATTTCTTCTGTTCACTTGATCTTTCCATTGTTCCTCCATGGTGCATAGGAATAACGTAGGATCTCCTTCTCCAAAGTGTACCGGGTATGAGTTGTTAACTATCCTCCTAATACATCAAGGTTTATCTCCTCATGTAAATTTGATTCTTACTTCACACCCAACCATCTCATTGGTACCATGTGCCAAATTATCACAAGAAATACCGTAGTATCACTAATAGACTGTGCATCTTCTCACTAGAGGATTCCTTCCTTATATGGCTCAAGTACTTCCATATCTCGAATGACATGAATATAAATTTTATACGAGTCTTCCTCACTCAAATGTTCAACATAAGGTGCATATTTCCCATCTCACAAAGGGATAATAACTCGTTATTCCTTGTTCTCAAAGCTTATTTACCCCATGTCAAACCATAGATCAAAATTATTTGCATAAGACCAAGGACACCCAAGTAGATTTGGGAAGTTGTCTTCTTCTGAAAGCACTAAAACCTCAAATTCCTCGGTGAAATTAGCCCCTCGTATAATAATGGATGCATCCTTTAAAACCCATATTAGAGTGATCTTAGTTCAATTTTCCATGAACAATACATTAGAGGATGGTTGTAAAGGAGGTATGCCCATTTGTACCCATGCATCTAAAGTAAGAACATTAAATTCCACGCCTATGTCAATCAATATATTGTTCAAAATCCACCCATCCACAACAAAATTCATAGTGATCTCCTTTTCATAATCCAAACTATGAGCGGGGAGATTAGCATACAAGATCTGTCATCCATTCTCAATACCTGCGCATGGATTGTTTACATTTACCCAATTCCCTAGTAATGGAATAATATTATCCTAGCACAACATCTTGCATGCCTCTTTCAAATCATCAAAATATGACTAGACCATCTCTGTTGCCTTTTTTTTAACTTCGTGACTATTCCTTTAAACATTATATTTCACCTTGAAGATTTCTGAGCATCTCCATGGTCTCTTGATAAACCTCCTTCTGATGTGTAGGATCTAGATATCTTGCATGTAAAACCTCCTCCTTAGTAATGTTAGGCTTTTGTTACAACATTTCTCAAGCACACGTAGCTTCAACGCATGTAGTAATCTTCACAGGTACTACCTCAGGTTCGTGCCAACTTTGGCATCCATTGATTTTCCATTGCATGTTATATTCTAACCATCCTTGTACCCTTGTTCTCTTGTTTATGTTACTTTCTAAGATGCTCATATAAGTCCTGGGCACTCCTCATAGTTATGATTCTTTCCACAAAAAGAATAAGTAATATTATGAGGGCATTTATGCCTATAGTGGTCAGGAGATCTACACGTATAACATGTTCCACAAGGAAACTCACCTCATCCACCACCATAGCCTTAACCCCTAAATCCACCATGATATCCTTGACCTCTACCATGACCTCCTTCAAAGTTCCCTTTGTTCGATCATAGCACCCTTGAGTGTGATCATGATCATGATGCTCACTCTTACCTTTAGATTTCTCTAATACTCATGTCTATCGTACACCAATATCGATGGCATCATGGATCTGATCAATCAACCTACAATCTTTGGTATTCTGATTCATGGACCAGAAAATATTACAATAGTAAGATACATTATTTCTTATCGCGTGTTGTAAAAGTGGGCAATGGCTTGCATTAGGGTCTGAATGACATATCAAGTAGTCTAGCAATAATGAATGCATAAACTTGTGGGGACAACTATCCTTAGTGTGTCCCTTAACTTCACAATCTGTACACCAAATCCTAGTGTGTGTGTGTCTCATGTGTTGAATTGGTTGATAGTTACTCCATTTGCTTTGACATAGCTATAATATGAGCTTTCAGGAATGGGCTCACTCTAGTGTCTATACTTCTGATCGCCTCAAAGCATGTAACATTTCTTTAAGAACTTTACACGGATCCGTATATGTCTTATGTTACAACACCCTCCTAAAAGGTGTGATCAATCCTCCGAAAACCACTGTGCATGTTGGCTTCCATGGATATCATACAAAAATTTAGAAAAAATCATTTTAAAATGGGTATCATATTCCCAAACACTCTCAGTATTGCCCTACTTAATATCCTTGAGCGCGCTTATACTCTTCTACTCAAACTCAGGGATATAAAATTGCTTAAGTAAACCATCATGTAATGTTGTATAATCTACGCAAGTCTGATCAAGTTCAAACTTCCTATACCAACTATGTGTGTGTCCCTGCAACATAGTTGTGAAATGAATTTCCTTGCACTCAAAATTTATGATCCCTTTTGTGTGCCACAATATCTCACACATGTGCACATGCTCAATAGCATCTTATATTCCCATATACTCTAAAAGATGAAGCAACATCTCCATGTAAATATTCTGGGGTTGGTGAAGACCATGCCAACCAGATCTAGAACCCCCGTGTTACATCTCGCATCCGGTCCCACCAGATCCACGTAACTAGATCCACCTATGCCCCCTGATACTCCTCTTGTAGCTGAAAGTGAACCAGAGGATGTACTACCATGTGTCCTAACAATAGTACTAAACTGAACTCCTACAGTCTGTGAGGTGGTACTACTCCCAGAGGTGAGTTCAAAATCTTGTGCATCTGAGTTATGTGCTGACGATGTGCCTATAAAGGTACCTCAAAATAACAAGGAATAAATCTTCCCAGTCATAGATGTACTTGCTATTTGATTCACTCCTATTATTCTACTGCCCAAACTAGCTTGTTGACTACTGGTTGTACTAGAAATTGGAAAACCAAGCACAAGGGCTAAGTTGCTATGTAGATTCAAATGCGCACCTACGGCCCATGTCATCTCTCTTGGTGTGCTATAATAAGAATTCGATGAGGGTTCCCTATCATGATTTCCCAAATGAGGGAGTTCAGATACTGCGGATCCACACATTTTACGTGAGCACTAAATCCTTCATGATCCATCTCTCTCCTCAACGCCATCTGTTTCTACAATCTCACATTGCTACCCTAACTACCTCTCGCATGACTCATTGTACTTAAGCTACATTTCTTCTCTTTACCTCTCTGCTGCTAGGTCTGTCATCCTTCACCAAACCTACTCCTATCCCCACACATGGTGGGGTTTAGCTAGCCATCAAATTTTCTTTAAAATTCGGGGTTACCAATAAGATCTTGATTGCGCAAAGTGGAATTCCTTAAAGATAGGTTCCCCTAGGATAACATAGAAACTATAACTCAGCTACCTCTAAGAAAGAATAAGTGGAAATTGAGTACTCTAAAATATAGCTATTCAGAACACCACAAAACCAAGTGTCCATAGCACGTGTCCAAATTAGATCAACATCATAGAGGGCCTGAAATTTTTCTTGCTTTAAGACAATTGTGAAAAACCTCCAATTCTTTTTAGACACATAAGAAACCATCCACTCATATAACTCTATTGAAAATATAGCAAATAAAATATCATATAAAACAGTCATAAATTTTTTTCTCCATTCATGTGTGCATGTCAAACTTAGATCCAATGTTGAATCTTCGAGCGTATTCTTTTTCCATATCTACTACCCACTCCTCAACACTTGATAGGGTTAACTTGTATGTATCCATCATGAAACATCCTAAAAATAGATGAAAAATAGGTCTAGACAATGGAGCCAATGATGCAGCCTAGAATTTACTGTGAATAACCCAAGTGTGTTGGCACATTACTCAACCCGAGTGAGCACTCACCTAAAACATGCAAAGGTACTGGTCCCTCTTTGGATTTTCTTGTATAGGATGTTAGTGTGCTAATGTTTAAACATTTTTAGATTCATAAGTAGACATACATATTCCTAGTGTAAAATATAGATCTAGATATTAGAGAATCATGATAAATGAACTAAACAATAACTATGACAAGATTAACCATACAAGAATCAGATTCAGTTATGTCTAACACCATTATCCAGCCAATATATACCATTTCATAATTAATATAAAACACAAAAGATTCTTACATTGTAAAGTATCTCTATGAGTCATGTGCACGTTAAAACCGAAGCACAACTCTTCAATAATTCGGTTCGTACTACTAAACTACATAGTTCAATACATATTTATAGGGGTGGATTCTTTCCCTTCACCACCCATGGACTTCTCAAAATAGGTCACATGCTGATAATAGCCACACACCTTTATAATAGTATGCACAACATACAAGTGCTCTAATAATAGATTTCCTATAGTTAACTCTAAGAAGAAATCCTATTATTAGCGTAAACTATGCATGGTGCTTATCTTCCACTTGTGTGTAGTGTAAGTCTTCATCTCTGTGTGCTTCGTACGCTATCTCCAAAAATAGCCCTTATCCACAAAACAATTAATTCATGAGCTTGGGTGCTTTAATACTATTATAGCATCGTGTAATTCTAGTGCCCAATACTTAGAATATTTTTGGTTGTTCAACCAACGTACTCGACTCGAACGGATCCCGGTGTTTTTTCGCCATACGTCTACAACAAAGAGGTAATGAATGGGAGAGTGGAGAAATCCCTCCTACTATCTACTTAGAAATGAGTTGAAAGAGGGGCAACATAAAGATGCCCATATTGATAATGGTAGAGTACAATGCGGTGGATTCCACTGTGGAGGAAAATAAAGAAACTGCAGAGGATAAAACTACATCTAATGTAAATAAATGTTCCTTTAAAAATCTCTCACCAAGATCGTACCTTCATGAGATATCAGACATTATTTGATTCCTTTTTGAACTATGAACTCCACCTTGAGGTTTTGATTCAATAGCTAAGAGACAAATAAGATATTTGTGGTCAATCTCGAACATAGGGTACCTTTATGAGAGTAAATATTCTCATCCCGAGAGGAATGGTGACATTGTCAATTTTTTTCGCAACACACTCCTTATTGTCTAGAATTTGAACCCAATATCCAAAGTGGGTCAATTAGTCAATGAATCAAACAACTTCTTATCACCCATTATATGTTTTTGGGCACTAACATCTATCAACCAAACATTCTTTGATGGTTGTGATGTTTCAGAGACTAGAACCACATCATCTTCGTGTGCTCTGCAATTTGCATATTTTCGGACATCCTCATCGATCCATCATATGGATGGGTTGTGACATGTAATTTCTTATTCTTTTGGTGAGGACACCATGACCATATGTGCTCTCTTCTCTAGAATTGCATTGTGTGTGGAAATTATACCAACAATTCATAGTGTTGTGTGTATTCATGGTGTAGATGTGACACCATCAAATATCTTTTTAAGAATATTTATTCTTTTTTTTTCTTCTATGGATTATTTTGTGTCTACTTCTCTTGTTGTCCCTTACAAGGCTTCTGACTCTTTTGATGCCTTGAGATTAATGTTTTGTCCTCAAATTCTCCATGCAATGTCTGGATGGCTTCTTCCTATTATAGAAAATTCATTAGTTTGGAAAAGGTAACCTCATTTTTTATGGTCAATTTGGTGATGAATGTCTTGAATTGGTGAGGAAGAGCTCATAGTGTGAGAGGGACAAGCAACTTATCTTCCACCACTTCTCTGAGTGCTCCAAGATCTGATTGTAGTTCCACCACATGACGTAATAATTCCTCTACTTTATCACCTTCTTTCATACTCGTTGTATGAATCTTTGACTGGAGTTAGAGGATATCTATCAAATTATTTTCTTCATAGATGGTGGAGAGAGAATCCTAGGCCACTATTGATGTAGTCACATACTGTATGTGTGGTTACACCTCATTGGAAATTCTCAAAGTGATCAATATCAAGGCTTTTGCATCGACCTTGTCATGCTTCATTTTCACGTCTACATCGGTGGGACGAGTGAATGTTCCAATAATGATCTCCCATAGATCTTAAAAAGGAGAATGGTGTGCCTCTTTATCTTCCAAGTGGCATAATTAGGCCCTTGAGAGTTGAGCATTAGGAAAAATAATATTTTGGGGTAAACATGATGTCAGAAATAAAATTTTATTATTATGTTCAAGGGTACAAAGCCTTACTAATGAAAAAGAGAATGAGGGTGGGCTCCTACACTCATGCAATGAGACATAAATACTTATGTGGGTTTTCTATTTCTTGTTCATTATCTTCCTCATAGCCTTCCCGAGCTTCACATGAATCTTCTCATATTGGAACCGTGACGTCAAACAAGAACCAATCTAGTAGTCCCTGATATACGAGCTCCTCAAATTATAGGTTTATGATGTTATAAATATGGTCGAGTAATAAAAATATAATATGGTGATTTTAAAAGCTTGATCTCGGCCTCTTAATGGTGATTCATTCACCTCGTGGATTTCTTGTAATGATACTTGAAGTGTGTGACATGTTCTCATCATTTTGAAAAAATAGCTATGGTGAATCCTCCTTCACGCTTGACTATGAAAATTACTCTAGATTCTAGGTTTTCTATTTTTACAAGTCTCAAAATGTTTGGAAATGCATACAAAGATAAAATGCCAAAGAATTATATGCTTATTTTCCGGCCACTTTTATTTTACCTTATTATTGATGCCAAAAACTCTTTAGATACTGGTGCTCCAAAGAATGGTCTACACATTTTGATGTAGGGTATGACGACTATTTAATTAAAACAACATGCCTTTGGTATGCCTAACATATCTTTGCATAAATCATATGCTCTAAGATGCCAAAACAATTAGGATGCTTCAGATTTTTATGCTCCATGCAAGTTGCATCTCCAAATAGGAAAGTGTCAAAAGAATGCCTTCAAAATAATCTTCACATTACCACATTTGAAAGGTCTCCCAACCATCACAACTCTGCAGGTCTAATATCCAATGCGGATGCTTATTCGACATGGTTTGATACCAATGATGATTTTGGAGAAGAATTAATTGTTGATTTTATTGAAGGTAAACTAAAAAATTTGTACACGACCTAAAATAGTTTGGATAGTTCACTAGAATGGAACCGCCACATAGGAGGATTCCATAAAGGTGTAACTATAATTAGTGAAATAATGTATTATTTTGCTAATATTTTTCTCCCTCTAATTTGACTCCTTCAAAATAACCCCTGTAACATTTCCACGATAAATTTCACGTGTGATTGCTAGTTTATAAATGTATATGTGATAATGAATTTATAAGATATTTTGGATTTTTATAAAATGACGGAGTTTAAATATTTTTCTTTATCATTCATCTCTTTTGAGTGTTTCTTTTCTATGTGATGAATAACTATCGTTAAAATATATTTTTATTTTTAAAAAATCACAAAAGGGTGTAAATTTATTCTTTAGTCCTCTAAAAATGTGTTTATACAACGAATAACCCCTGGTATTCTTAGTTGCATGTGAAATTACATATTAAAATATATTTTTATTTTTAGAAAACCACATATACATGTGAATTTATTTGTTATTTCTCTTAGAAAATAAGAGTGAAAATAAATTCAAAACGATTATATAAATATATATTTTTATTGAAAAAAACATATAAATAAATTTTATGTTTTACTAAAACTTGGTACTTTTACATGTGTATGGATTATATATTAACCATCTTGTTAATCCTTCCTTAGCACACTAGTTATTTGGGACTATTTACAAATATTTGCATTTAAATCAACATTAACTACACTTTATAGGTGGAATAGGTCTATTTATATGGTCTCAACCATACCATTGTAAATGTTATTTCTAGTATGGGTGAGAACAACATTCCAATGAGCTCCTAAGTTTGTATCGAAGGTGAGTGTGACAATCACTTGTAAGGGAAATGGACATAAATGAGAGGGAAGCTGAAATTCAAAAAAGTGATGGGTAGGAGTGATTAACTAAAAATAGAATTTGATGGATATTTTATAAGTTAATCTAAATAGAAACTAAGTGTTATATTGAAGTGCTAGATCTAAATATTTTTCTTTAATATTTGAATGAATTGAAATAATGGAAATAAGAGGGATATGGTACTAACCTTGAATTAACTTACCTCACTGTGTGTGTTGGGTATCGTAGTTGATAGAGTGCTGTGGACTAGTCAAGTTGTAATCGAATGGCCTCGAGAAGGGCGGAAGATGATGTTATTTGTCTGCACTTAAGGTGCCTAGGAGGATACGGGCACTGAGAGGCACCCTGGTCTAATATCTAGGCATTGTAGACTACAAAAAGCTTAGAACTTGAATTCGGTAGTGTCGCAATATCTCTGAAATACCTTCACTCCTATCACACAGGTGTCGTAGTAATGTCTCCTATGTTGCTATGAATGTTACCTGTAAAACCCTATCCAAAGCATCAATTCCTAAAAAAATAAAAATGCATATGAATAAATTTGGACCGACCTCAATGCCAAACTAGTGGCCTTATGACTGAGCGTTGCACTACATTTAAGGCCCAATGTAGTTTTGTGTGCGTATCTATGCAATTTTGTGCCTATGGTGCCCTAGATCCAATGACACGGTAATAAGGGGCAATAACTAAATGTAAAATGCAAATGGTGGATGGAATGGAAATAATACAACCCTTTCCCCTATGCTTGTGTGTGATGCAGATGTAGAAGATGCCCAAATGCAGTCCCTTTCCTTAGTAGATAGCTTCCCTTGATAGTGAGATGTTTTCCCATAATGTAGTGAGTATGCTATGTTTATATAGGGATATCTTGTTCAAATTTTAACACTAGTGACAAAGCGCCGATTATGACCTAGGGAATACACAAGGTAAGCTGTTAGGACAAACTTCAAACAAATAAATTAAGACCACAAATTATGATGAAATTGGTGCCCAAAATCATGGAATGGGGCACCTCGGGGCACCCCATTGTAACCCTAGGCACACCAACATAGACCTAAAGATGACAACTGAGCAAATTATGACACTTGAGATGCCCAAAAATATGTCGAAAACTAAAGAGACAAATGAAAACTAAACTAGACAAACAACAATGACGCCTCACTAATCAACAACAAGACCAAAGGATGGTTCACTAGTGAATACTTTATTACGCGAGATCCATATATAAAATAACATATCTAGAGGTATTAATGTAATAGTAAGTGTGTGATTTTGTGACTACATTTTCCTGCACTTTATGTTAGTGAGCGAAAAGCTCGATAACATAAAGTAGATAGAGATGTGTACCTGAGAAAAATATGGAGAAGCCCAAGTTGTAGAAGAATGCACGGATGTGTAGTAGAAGCATGTCGATAGAACTATAGAAGCGTGTTGAACCATGGATCAATGAGTTAATCCATGTAACGTATCGAAAAAGTGTAAATATCGTGGTGAGGTGTGGAAAATGAAAATGATGATTAGATGATTTTGAATGCAATTTAATATCAAATAGGTGGGTAGGGAGTGATTAGTTCCCAACCTAATGTATATGAATGGAATAATGGGAGGATTTGGGCATCCTACCACTAGAGGAATAGTGTAGGGAGAAAAGTGTGTTATTCTCCAAACTTTAACTACATCCTTAAGATCTAGCTGCTTATAGACGGACTCAAATCAAAATGTTGTGATTTTGGATCCAAATGATTTTGATTAAACAATTGACCCATATAGGAGTGATAAGGGGAAAGGAACTCTTTCCCCACTTCATGGGTGTCACCACAATGTAAGGGATTCCATGTTAGGTCATCTGGAAGTGAACGTGATAGAGAATGAGATGGCTTCTAGGTTAGGTCATCTAGAAGCGAGCACGAAAGAAAATGAGATGGATTCCAATTTGGGTCATCCGAAGCGAATCTAGAGTATAGAATAAAATCCCAAGTTAGGTCACATGGGAATGAAGTGGTGAATGTAACTCCCAAGTTAGGTCATCTAGAGACTACTCATGGATTTGAATGGTCTGGTTTGAACGCATTGATTTTTATTGGTTAATTGATTTGTTTTGAGTGGTTACTTCATGGAGAGGTTTTTGCTAATTACCCCAAGGTTAGGTCATTAGGGGAAAGTTGCTAGAAAATGGATGATATGTTGCATAAAAATATTTTTAGTTGCTTTTTGCCCCCAAGTTAGGTCATTAGGGTAGTGTTAGTGCAAATCAGCGGCACCCTCTCGATATTCTATCAGATTTCTAGTTTGACATCTTAGCATCCAGTGTTATTACACAACATTAAATCTTTTCCCCAAGTGTAGGACTTGTAAAAGTGGGAAAAGAATCTCCACATTATATGTTGGTTCCTCAACTCCTTTGTTCAGGTGTGCATAACATTTTGCAGAGGGTTTACCTATGACTTAATCAAATTTTTGCCAAGGAGACAGGGTTGAGAAAATGCAAAAATAAACCTGATCTAAATAAGGTGATGCACCAAAGGAGTATTAGACACCTGCTGCTACAAAACATACACAATCCACAAGAAAATACAGCATAAAACATGCACAAATTTCCAAAATGTAATGAAAGATTAGGAAACAATGATGAATATATGAAAGGATTGAGAAGATTTAATCACAGAGCATACATCATCATTCCAGGTCCAATACAGTGCATTACAATGACCAAGATGCAAAAAGAAGTGTAGTATTTGCATGGAAAGGTAAAATAACTCCACAAATTTTCCAAAGGAGGAAGAAAAGGGAAGTCATAGGCAAAAAAATGTCTAACTGTTTAAGAATGAGCCCAATCTGGCTTTTAGAATGCAAAAAATGAGCTCAAGAGAGAGAAATGTAGGAAAACATGAGAGGAGCTTCAACCACCAACCAAATGGTATTAAAATAGCATGAGAACCCTCAAAAGTCCATTCCCTGACATTTTTAACCATGCTAGGAGAGAATGTGAGCCATTCTTCATTAAAAATGGTGGTTGAAATGTCATTTGTTCATTTCCATGTGCCAGAGGTATTTTCTAATTTCCCCCTCCAAAATCCACCAAAACACAAAATTGACCCTAGAATCATGTAGATAATTTCACCATCTTTCCATTGATATAAATAATGCCCAAAACCGAGCTCTGGATCGAAAGTTATGCCCATTTGAAAATTTAGGGCAAAACAGGGCCAAAAATGGTTAGCGGGACAAAATTTTAAAATTTCCCCACTTTTTGCATTTGGGAAAATTTCCCCAAAAATCTCTGCACCCTGCCATTCTTGGTGCCATGTGGCATGTTCGGTTGGTTATGGGCCCTTCCTACTTCATTTTCCATCACTTCGGCCTTTGGAAAATTTTCCAAAAATTCTCCGCCGACTAGATGACCTGAGGGCACGTGGCATGATGTGATTTGCCGCGAGCACACTGCTCTCAAATTTTCCATCACTTTTGACTATCTTATCTAGCCTGGACATGTGGCATGATCTAACTGGTTCGGGCTTTGGGAGGTGGGATTTCCTTTTGAAATTTTCCCTTGATTTTTGTTTGGGAAAATTTCACAATTTTTGCCCCCACTTCGCTGCTTTGTTGAAGACACATGGCATGATCTCATTTTCGTGCGGCAGCTGCGGGCCAAAATCTCCCCTTAGCACCTTCGGCAATCACTTTGCCAAATTTTCATATTTCCTCTGCCTCCCGACATTCCTTCGGCCTAAGGACACATGGCGCAATGTGATTGGTTACGGGCCTTAGGGCCAAAAAAATTTGTTTGTGCTAACCCTTGGGAAAATTTTCCAACTTCTTCCCCTTGTACACGCGGCATGATCCCATTCGTCGGTGGGCCATCGGGTCAAAAAATTCATTTTTAAATTTTTCCAACACTTGGTAAAAATCTTGAGTTTTCTTCCACCTCTGCCCTTTCGAGGACACATGGCCTCATCCTATTGGCTCGGGCTTTTTATGGGAAAATTTCACACAAAAACTCCGCTGAGCCATAACTTCAAAAATACATGGAGTTAGGAGGAAAAATTTACCTTTGTAGAAAGTTGGGAAAGAGCTCTACCCAATGGTGCCATTTCCAGAAGGTTTTGAGTGACTAAAAGATCAAAAATTATGACTGAGGCACAGGAGAGGAAAGAATGAAGGGAGTTAGCCAAAAAATGAGCAAGGGGACTCATTTTGGATAACAATTTTGGCAACTCAGAGGGGTCATCTACCTGTTGGATGAAGTTACTAGTTGCCTGAAGCAATCCATTGGGCATGGAGTCATCAAATCTCTGATTGGTACCCCAATTGATTAGAACAATGAAAGGAGAAAGATGGAGGACAGAGCACCATCGATTTGAGCAAGGCCCGCAAAACACATTTCCTAGAACAAATGCTTGTGCCAAAGCACTTAGGAAAGCAAAGCTAATCTAAAACAAAACAATGTGCATAAGCAGTTGGAGGAATGAAAACTTAAGCAAATATGTACAAGATGGGGGATTTCCTTCAGTAGTAATGCTTCAGATGGATTCCATTGACTAGAATCTGCAATTCTTCACCATCCAATGTAGACAATTGGAAGGCATTGTTGTCCTTACACTTTGTGACCATGTATGGGCCACTCCAAATGGCATAAAATTTTGAATGCCTCCCGCTTTTTCTCTGTCTGCATCCCATTTTAACACTAGATCCCCAACTTGGAAAGATCTATCCTTGGCCTTTCTATCAAAGGTCTTCTTGATCAAAGCTTGATCTTTCTCCATTGCTTGGGATGCCTGATTTTTGATTTCTTGGAGCTCCATCAATTTTACATACTTAACCTCCATGGGTCCAAACTCCAACAACTCCAATTGTTTCATGAGTTCTAATATTGGCAACTCAAGTGACATGGGCAAAAATGCTTCTCTTCCATAAACCAACTTGAATGGAGAGTTACCTGTAGATCTCTTGGGGGTGATCCTATCAGCCCATAAGGCTGATTTCAACTTAGTGTGCCAAGACCTCTGATTTTCATCAAGAGTCCTCTTGATGATCCTTAACAAGTTCTTGTTTGTAGATTCAACTTGGCCATTAACTTGAGGATAATAATTTGATGAAGTGCTTAGGTAGATCCCATTCTTGACAGCCCATTCAGTTACCTTGGATCCAATGAATTCCAATGCATTATACGATATTATTGTATTGGGTATGCCAAATCTGGTCGCTATTCCCTCATAAAAGTCCAGGATGTTAGATTCATTTGCTTCCTTGAGTGCTACTGCTTTAGTCCACTTGGTGAAGTAATCTATTGTTGTTAGAATCCAGTTGTGTCCTTGGCTTGAGTTTGGATTAATGACTCCAATGAAGTCCAAACCCCATTGCATGAATGGCTTGTCAACTGAAATTGGATGCAATGGAAGGGCAGATAGTCTCTCCTTACCTGTGAAGAATGCACAATTCTTGCACCTCTTGATCCATGCATAACAATCACTGAAAACCTTGGGCCAATAATAGCTAGCCCTCATGATCTTGAGAGCTATCACTCTTGGTGCAAAATGACCACCATCTGATCCACCATGGAACTCTTCCAACACTCTGTGAATCTGATTTGTCTTGATGCATCTTAAAGAACACCCCATTGACATCCCTTTTGAATAAAACACCATCAACAAGGGCATATGGGACAATCCTGCAATCTGAAGTGTCTCCTTTTGGTTTTATTCATCTCTAGAGGGTATAGGCTTGTGTGTAGAAATTTCATTATGTCTCGGGTCCAGCAAGGAGTGAGGACACCATCATTTTCTTCTTGAATGCTTCCTTTCTCATGGCTATCTTGCAACGCCAAAACAACCTCTTTCTCATTGCATGCTTCCTTTTGTTTGTTCAAGACCAGCTGCTCACACAATCCTTTTCCTCTAACCAACTTGGTGACTTTGATCTCAATGTCATACTCCATGACACAAGTAATCCACCCTGCTCTCTTTTCATTCAGGTCTTTATTGAGGAGGAAGTCTTTAACTCCCATATGAGAAACCAGCAGTTGAACCTTGTTGTTTGAAACTAGATGCTTAAATTTCTTCAAGCTCCTAATTACTGCAAGAACATGCTTCTCAATGAAAGAATATCTCACCTCATAGTCCTCCAAGCTTTGGCTGAAGAAAGCAATTGGCTGCTCATCATTGTCTTTGTTCTATTGTACCAAAATTGTAGAAATAGTATCATCGCCTTCAAATTCATAGAGGATGAAATCCTTGAGAAATCAAGGTTAATGAGAATTGGAGCTTGTGAGATGGCCTCTTTTATTGCTTCACAACTTACCTCACCTCTACTATCTATTTGAAAGCTATGCTTTTCTTTAACATCTTGGTGATAGGCTTGACTAGGGCTGCAAAATTTGGGACAAACCTCCGAACAAAATTTATCCTTCCCAAGAAACTTTGAAGGGCTTTCTTATGACTTGGCAATGGCAGTGCTCTTATGGCTTCAACTCTTTCTGGATCAATTGCTAATCCTTCTTTGGAGACAATGTGGCCAAGGATCTTTCCTTCATGAGCTATAAAAATACACTTTTTGGGATTTAAGGATACCCCAAATCTTCTGCACCTTTGGAATACTTGTCCCAAATGAAAGAGATGGTCTGCTGCATTTTTTGAAAAAATAGTGATATCATCAAGATATATCAGCACCATTTTGTTAATCAAATCTTTGAACACCATGTCCATTTCCCTTTGGAATGTAGCTCAGTGTTGGATAGCCCAAATGGCATTTTCATGTATGCATAAGTTCCCCATTTGGTTGTGAAGGTTGTCTTGAACTGATCCTCTTCCTTCACCATAATCTGATTGTACCCTGAATAGCCATCAAACAGTGAAAACCTTTTAGAGCCAGCAATAACTGCAAAATATGCTCCATAGAAGGAAGTGGGTAATGATCCTTGAGAGATGCTCTATTAAAATCTCTGAAGTCAACACACAATCTGATTTCTCCACTCTTCTTTCTAACTGGAACCAAGTTGGCTACCCAACTATAATTTTTGATAGGAAATATGATACTTGACTCTATCAACTTATTCAATTCTTTTCTCATGAGAGGCTCTAGGTGCGGATTGGTGGCCTTTATTTTTGCACGATCGGTTTAGCACTTGGATCCAATTTAATAGTGTGTTGAGCTAACTTGGTATTGAAAAATTTCAAATCTTCATAGCTCCAAGAAAACACATCAGGGAATTCTTGACAAAGATGTATGAATTCATACCTTTCTTGCTCAGTTGTCATTTTACCAATTTGGAGTGACTTGCCTTCTTCCACCAAGAAGGGCACCTTTGAATCCTCTCCCTTGAATTGGATGTTTACTTTCTCCTTCTTGAACTGATCATTAGGATTGAAAATGGACTCTAAAGTGACAATTCCCTTTGGTAGTTTGTTGGTTCTCACTGCGTACCACTTGATCACCATATCCGCTGTTCTAACTTTTCTTGATTTTTAACCGAGAACTCAGCCTCTTCTTGCAAGAAATGGATGATTTGTTGGTCATTTTCAAAAACCTGCCAACTTACATTGTTGTGCGGCGGCCTTTGAAGGTCTTACAATCACATGAATGCTTGGCTGTACTTTATCTTTTTTATGCTTTCAACAACATCAAAGGATGCTCCAACTGCTGCAAGCCTGTCAGTAGCTTGGTTCTCTTTTCTAGGGATGGATTTGATGGTAAAACCCTCAAAATCTTCAATGAGGTCCCACACCCTATTTTTGTAGCACTTGAGCAGATCATTCTTGGCATCATGCTACCCCTTAACTTGGTTGATGATCAGCTCGTTGTCACCAAAAAATTACAAGTTCTTTATTCCTCTCTTGATTGACCAATGTAATCCTTGTATCAAAGCTTCATATTCAGCAGTGTTATTAGAACATACAAATTGAAATCTAAAAGCTGAATAATACTTAATTCCTTGAGGTGAAACAAGCATAGCTCCCCCTCCTGCACCTTGTCTACTTCTTGATCCATTAAAGAAAAACTACCATACTTCATTTTCATCCTTGTGGTCCGGCTTAGTGATGCTAGGAATAGGCTGATTTTCTTCATGTATGTAATAGACTCCTAGCTTAGATTCTTCTTTTTTCTTGATAAGAATCAAAATCATGCACCGTGCTTGCCCATTCATCAAGAGTCAAATCTGGGATGCTTCCAACCTTGATGTCAGCTTCATCAGTGCTTGGATAATCCTCTTGATCAAACGTTGAACAATTGGTATTGATTTGGCTTGGAGTGTGAGGCTCAATGTGAAAGTTTGCAATAGGCTCAGATCTGATTGTGGATTTAGTTCCATATCTTTTTCTAAACAACATGTGTGACCAATCAGCAGATAAGTAACCTCCAATCTTAGCTGTAAAATCCCTTGACAAACATAGGGCAAAGAGTGGTGGAAGATCTATCACTGAGACATCTTGCAAAAAAACAACATTGGGGCATGCGTTCAAAGTGAGACTCAATTTTTTAATCACTCCTATTGTTACTACTATCCCATCCAATTGCACTACCCCTTTGGATATGAATTCATATTGAAGCCCCAACTGATCAGCTATTTTCTTGGGCATTACCAAACTACTTGCTCCGGAATCAATCATGTAGTTGTGTACTAATTGGTTTCCAATTATCAATGAAACATAGAATGGAGGGGGCTTCATCATTTTACCTTACTATCCTCCATGATTCCCTTTAGGCTGGGCATCATTTGTGAGTACCTTCTCTTGCATTTTGACCTATTGATTTGGAGTTGACCAGTCCTTCATGGTAGCTTGTAGCAAATCTCTTTGGCCTAGGATGGATAGTGATTCCCACATTGATATGTTTACATTTGTCTTCTTCATCTAATCAATGATGTTAAATGGAGATGAAGCATCTCTCTACTATCCCCTAGCCTACACATTCATCCCTTACACATGGGTAGCAGCAAGAATCGGCATCCGAGTTGGTTTAGGAGCTGGTTTGGGTGGCCCTTGCACATTTGGGCTGTATTTTGTTTGCCAAGAGTTTTGGAATGGTAGAAGGTTGTGGATTACTTGGAGCCAATGGATGTCCTTCACCCAAATTTCTCCTTTTTGACCTTGTGTTGGCTACAACACTTTGAGAGATTGTTTGATTCATACCACAAAAATATTATGCTTGCCAGTTTACAAGTGTGGTATCACATGGAGCTGATTATTGTTGGGATGTTTCTTGTTATGGGTTATTTCCTTGACTCCCTTCACCCTCCACCTGGTTGTTGTTACCATTAATACTTGATTTAGGGCACCATTGAAAACACATGGACTGGTTGTGAGGTTCATTACATGGGAAACACCAATCATATTCTTGAGCTATGTTGTTTTGTAATGGCACTAGTGCTTTAGAGGCAGATGCAACATTGGGATTATAGGGTTGGAATGGTATGTTGGTAGGATGTCTTGCTTGGTTTTGATTTGTAGCTGGATTAGGTGGTCTTTGAGGCTGATATGGCTACTGTTAGGCTGAGCTTGAGGCTGATATGAAGGCCTGAAACTTTGGGCTTGCTACCTCTTGAGTGTAACCAGCTCATTACCTAAATTTTGCAATTGCTTCATGACTTCTTGAAGTTCATTTGGGGCACTAGAAGATGAAGTAGAAGCTTCACTTGAATTCTAATTTCTAGGAGTGGGAATAGGAGCTAAAATAGGTGCTTGACTAGTGCTTGGACTCTCTAAATTTGGATACAATGGAATTGGAGGCCTAGGAGCTAGCTTACTAGCTTGAATCAGACAATTTTCAGCTCTAATGGCAATGCTATAAGCAGCAAGGATAGTTGTGCCTCCCATGGATTGAATTAACATAGAAATATCAGAATTTAAAGCTTTAAGGTAATATAGAAAAGCACCTTCTACTGTTGGCCTTACTGCCATTGGAATTCTCTCCCAAGTCCTTTGAAATCTGAAGTTGAAGTCAGTCAGCTGCTCATTGGGAGCTCTCTTGATAGTTGTCAATTGTTCCAAAAGGGACAAGTTATCTCCCTTTTCTCCAAACTGCTCATGGAGGGCTATACATAACTGGTTCCAATTTTGGATAGAGCTTGAAGCAAGGCTCCTGAACCATTACAAAGCCTTCCCTTTGAATGAAGATGCCAGTAGTTTGACAGAACTTGCATCTCATCAATCTCATGGATTGCACAAATATTAGCAATATCCTTGACATGATCACCAGGAGTGGTCTGATTCTCTCCAGTAAAGTATGGAATGTTCTTTAGTGCTGCAACTGGGATTGGATTTTGTGCATTGAGAGAAAGTGGGCTGCTACCAGTGAAATTGACATATGGGTTGTGTTGTGCCATTCTGATTGGCCTTAGAACCCTTGTTGATTGGATGAAAGGTCTACTAGGTGGAGGAGTTGATAGAGTTCTGTTTGGTGGAGATGGAGACCTTTGGATTCTTCTTCCTCTTGGTCTTCTTCTTGGAGATAATTGTAGATACTCAAACAATACTTCTTCTTCTCCAACTCTTGACCTTGTGGTGATTCTTCTCATGAGTTTTCAAGCCTATACTGCTAAAACCAGTGATTCTTCTTCCTTGGAGTCGCTTGGATGTGCAATTCAACACTCTTTTAAGCAAGAAACTTGCAACAAATGCACATAAATTTTGTTGCAATGAAGATGAAGACCTCTAAGGTCCCACCGGGTGTGCCAAAACTGTTAGTGCAAATCAACAACACCCTCTGGATGTTCTATCAGATTTCTAGTTTGACATCTTAGCATCTAGTGTGATTGCACAACATTGAATATTTTCCCCAAGTGTGGGACTTGTAAAAAGTGGGAAAAGAATCTCCAAATTAGAGGCTGGTTCCTCAACTCCTCTATTCAAGTGTGCATAACATTCTGTAGAGGGTTTACCTATGACTTAATCAAATTTTTCCAAGGAGACAGGGTTGAGAAAATGCAAAAATAAACTGATCTAAATAAGGTGATGCACCAAAGAAGTATTAGACACTTGCTGTTGAAAAAATACACAATCCACAAGAAAATACAGCATAAAACATGCACAAATTTCCAAAATGTAATGAAAGATCAGGAAACAATGATGAATATATGAAAGGATTGAGAAGATTTAATCACAGAGCATACATCATCATTCCAGGTCCAATACAGTGCATTACAATGACCAAGAGGCAAAAAGAAGTGTTGTATTTGCATGGAAAGTTAAATTTCCACAAATTTACCAAAGGAGGAAGAAAAGGGAAGTTGCAGGGCTAGAAAAATGTCTAACTGTTTAAAAATGAGCCCATTCTAGCTTTTACAATGCAAAAACGAGCTCAAGAGAGAGAAACATGGGAAAACATGAGAGGAGCTTCAACCACCAACCAAATGGTATTAAAACAACATGGGTACCCTCAAAATTCCATTCCTTGACATTTTTAACCATGCTGGGAGAGAATGCGAGCCATTCTTCATTAAAAATGGTGGTTGAAACGTCATTTCTGTTCATTTCCACGTGCCAGAGGTGTTTTCCAATTTTATCCCTCCAAACTCCACCAAAACACAAAATTTACCCCAAAATCATGTAGATAATTTCACCATCTTTCCATTGATATAAAGAACACCCAAAACCGAGCTCTAGATCGAAAGTTATGCCCATTTGAAAATTTAGGGCAAAACAGGGCCGAAAATGGTTGGCGGGACAAAATTTTAAAATTTTCCCACCTTTTGCATTTGGGAAAATTTCCCCAAAATCTCTACGCCCCACTATTCTTGGTGCCATATGGCACATTCTAATTGGTTACGGGCCCTTCCTACTTCATTTTCCATCGCTTCGGCCTTTGGAAAATTTTCCAAAATTCTTCTTCAAATTTACCGGATGACCCGAGGACACGTGGCATGATGTGATTCGCCGTGGGCATCCGATCTCAAATTTTCCATCACTTTTGACCATCTTTTCTGACCTAGACATGTGGCACAACCCCATTGGACGCGGGATTTTCCTTTCATTTTTCTCTGCGGGCCTTCCTTATGTTTTCTCGCAACCACATGGACACGTGGCATGATCTCGACTGGTTCGGGCTTTGAGAGGCGGGATTTCCTTTTGAAATTTTGCCTTGATTTTTCATTGGGAAAGGTTCCCAATTTTTTCCCCACTTCCATTGGTTGAATACACGTGGCATGATTTCATTTGCCGCATGGACTGCGGGCCAAAATCTCCTCTTAGCACCTTCGCAATCACTTCGCCAAATTTTCATATTTCCTCCGCCTCACGATGTTCCTTCAGCCTAAGGACACATGGCACAATGTGATTGGTTGCGGGCCTTAGGGCCAAAAATTTTGTTTGTGCCAACCCTTGGGAAATTTTTCCAACTTCTTCCCCTTGGACACGTGGCACAATCCCATTCGTCGGTGGGCCATCGGGTCGAAAAATTCATTTCTAAATTTTTCCAACACTTGGTAAAAATCTTGAGTTTTCTTCCGCCTCCACCCTTCCGAGGACATGTGGCCTCCTTCCATTGGCTTGGGCTTTCTATGAGAAAATTTCCCACAAAAACTCTACCGAGCCATAACTTCAAAAATACATGGAGTTAGGAAGAAAACTTTACCTTTCTAGAAAGTGGGAAAGAACTCTACCCAATGGTGCCATTTCCAGAAGGTTTTGAGTGCCTAAAAGATAAAAAATTATGACTGAGGCATAGGAGAGGAAAGAATGAAGGGAGTTAGCCAAAAAATTAGCAAGGGAGCTCAATTTGGATAACAAGGAGATTGATAGGTTATAGCGTGTGATCATGTTTGGGAGGTGTTAAAAAAATTTTACCCCTGATTAGGTGATTAGAGGAGATTGATGATGATATTTCACGGTATGAATCACAAGGTTTTGTATTCATGATCTCAGATTACATGGTGACACAAGGGGAATTATAGGGGGAACCCTAATAATATGCCCCCCGTTTCAGCAAAAGGAGTGTTGAAAGGAACAAACTCTTAGTTGAAAGTAATGGTAAAAGGTTAGAATGTGTATGTGGTGAGTGGGAGACAATGTTAAGGAGATATAATGTGTGTGGCATGTGTACATTACAGTGGTAGGAGGAATTATGAAAATAACTCCATAAACATGATGTAAATCAGAGTAAAAACGCTCAATATATGAGCGAAACAATGTCCTATGTATTAGTTGTGGTAATAAGCTCAAAATATGGACCATAGTAAAAATATTATTGAAAAGTGACTATAAATAGTAAAGTGAAACAGTATCTTATCACTTAATTTATTTTTTACGCGAGTTTGAGAGTGTGTGCGGAGTGAGTGGAGATGCCTCAAGCGAGACCATTTTGTCTTAGTTGGTTTGAGAGAGTGGCAACCGATGTGGCATCACGTACTACGACGGAGTTGGTAAGTGTATGATTTTTGCAAAAAAATTAGGGTGGACTAGGTATTTGAGTTCATTTTTGAAAATTTAAGGTTTTTTATTTTCTCTTTGTTTGAGACCCAGACAAGAGCGGTGAGGGCGCTAGTGACCCCTGGGACTGAAGTGCCCAGATCTAGGTGCTAGTGTCCTACTCTGGGGTGCCCCAGTCTTGTATCTAGGAATCCTGGTCCATAAATTTTTGATTTGATGGATATTCTAGGGAATGTGTGTCTAGTACGTTGAATTTTCATATTTGATTATGTGAATTGTGTTAATGTTTCTTTTGTTGTTATTTATGATGTTGTATAGAGAGAGATCCACTCGAGGGAGTTTCATGGCAGTTGATACTTGAGTACATTGTTGGGATTGGGGTTGTCAGATGGTGATTGGGATGTGATAGACTATGCTACCATATGACATATGGCATGGATGGGGAGGTTCACCATAATATTCCCATGTTGACTGCATTATGTAATAGGTGGTGTGTCAATATGTGCATATTTTGGTTGCCCACAGGGGAGATGATGGTGACACTGGAGGATGTATATTTCATACTACGATTACCAGTGGTTGGAGATTTAGTACGAGTTATGATAGTAGTAGATATGGAGTTTCATATGCACTCGAATAGATGATATTTTCAGGGCCCAAGTACCATCCGAGGCCCATATTAGTTTGGATGTGATATTATAGTCTAGGGTTCCGTGGTTGTGGAAGTTCATAGCAGTGGTGATAGTGTCTTGTATAGCAATGGAGGGAGGAGGTTTCGGCATCTTGTATAAGATGCATGACATATGTTAGCGGATAGAGGAGGATGGGACGAGATATGTGTGGGTACGGTGTGTGCTGGCCCATTTATATAGGGATTTGTATTAGTTTACACAGGATGAGCACGGTTTGGGTATAGGGGCCACCACACTAATAAATTTAGTGGCATATGGGCATATAGCCATCTTGAGACCATTGCAAGGCTAGAGGGGAGTGGGCTCAACCTAAGATATTTTCTCAACATTGGGTTGATATCGTGGTACAAAGATGGACATAGATAGTTTTAGATCCCTGATAGATAATATGGGGCCAAAGTCAGTGATATAGAGGCCATATCAGGATTACGGGGGATGGCCTGAGGATGCTACAGAGTTGTGATGTATTCGAGAGGACCATGTGGTTAGAGGACCACTTTCTAGGTGTGGTAGAGTTATTTCAAGTGGAGAGGGTATCACGATAGTTTGGTATGGTGTAGGATATGCCCCCAGAGCCATACATATGGTTACGAGTTGTTAAGGCCCCTTAGAGGGTAAGTGCTATGAAAGGGCCTACAATAGAGTAGTTGATACCATCAGGGCCAGATGTGGTAGACCCAGTGATAATAGTTGTAGATGGAGATGACACATGGTGTACGAATAATTATCGAACATGGTGGGCAACACATCGATGGGTGTTGTTATATCCATTATTCACATGTGCCATGGAGTTTATAGTATGAGGAGTGGGTGAAGAAGTGTTGGGCCCCTAGAATATTGACTAAGTACAAAAGGTGCATAAGCACACAAGGTCCCAGTTAAGGAAAGGTGTACAAGGACAAAGCATGCAAGGTAGGGTTTAAGGAATCTCATGGCATGCATGGCATGCGTGGATAGAACCAAGGGTTTGAGACTTAGTAAAATTGGGTGTTTGGGGTAGAACATGTGAAAAGTGTGACTGATTGCACGTGGATAAGGTGTCATCCGGTGACAGGTTGGTCTAGGAAGGAGCACACCTATGGTAGAAGCTTCTAGAAGCATATCATGGTATAAAGTGGAAATATCAAGCCTAGAGGAGCATGCTCACATGGAGGACCACGTTCAGACACTTGGCATCGGATCTGAGGGCACTGGAGGATGAGTTGGCGGTCAAGAAAGATTATAAATACAAGTACCTATAGAGTAGAGAAGAGAGGAGAAGAGACTTAGAGAGTGGGCAGAGAACTACGAAATACCTGCAAGGACTTTGTTAGTGAGTAATTACATTTGGGGAAAGGATGTATTGGGCAAGGGGACTATAAATTTTCTTTTTGGTAGTATAGTTACATTAGTCCAGTTGTAATGCATGACTGTGGTTTGCTTCTCTGTGACATTTTGTAAATGGATCCATGGATGTAATGAGGTTACCCGTTTATATATATGAATATCAATGATTCTGATGCATACATCTTTTTCATAGGTTCTCTTTCATTTTATGCTCAGTATGGATTCTGATGTACTTCTTTCTGTTATGGTACAAGTTATATAATCTGTTAAGTACACCGTCTGGAATGATTGCAAGGATCTAGAGGCTGTTTTGAGCTCTATGGTTCTTGTATGTCTTAAATCCTTTTGAAATATCTTAAAGACAAATCATAGATGATTTTTCCCACTAAACTCACATAAAAGAGAGAATTGGCACCCACGTGTGCCTCGGGTGAGTGCCCAACATCCACTGGGTGATAGGTCGGCATGCATGGGGTTCCTTTATTTTGTGATAGGGGTAAAAATGACTACATCTTGGTTTCGTTTCCGGGACCTCTTTTCAAAGTTGTAGTGGGAAATAGCATTCATCATGATCTATGTAATGAGTAATGACAGATTGGTTAACGTTGTAAAGTGTTGAATCATGGTTCAAGAGCGTGAATGATGAATTTTCTCAGAGATGTGGCATTGGACCTGAGTTTGATGCATGCAGATGGGTAGAAGAGAACCTCTACCATGATCTGTATGAAACTTTTTCTGTTGCTTCCTAGTAGAATTGTATGAATGGCTCTTAGCCTATGCATCTAGATCAAGTTGGCATTATGGATCACGTGTGTGGACCCAAGAAGAATACCAAAGGTTGTAGGATGCATATCTGATGTGGACCCGTGTTGTGGATCATTGGTGGAAAGGAGTATTGGCTAGCTACACTCTGGAGTACACCATTTCCACATATTCTTGTCTGGAGGTTACTGAGTTTGAGTTTCTGAGGGAGCCAGGGATCATTTCTATGTGTTATCCCTCGGTTATAAAAATTTTAATGGTTACCATGAGTTTAGAGGCATTCCTAATGGCTGGCTAAACCATTTTGAGCCTGGGAGAGGAAGCTAGAGTGGGGAAGATGGTAGATGTTGTGACAGAAAGAAAGGGAGGAGAGATGACTCAAGTATGGTGAAGTGCATGAAAGGGAGATTGCTAGACAACGTGAGGTTACAGGTGTGATGGATGTATGGTAGTAGATATTGCGGGAAGGATTTGAGGTTCACGTAGAGGATGTGGAACCTGAGCAGTCTGTGTGACCCCATCTTGGAAAATGTGTAAATGAGACCCCTTCAGCTTCTGATGAGAGTTCATTGTGTGGAGAGAGAAGAATCATTAGCGTGCATCTGAGCCCACCTAGTGACCGGACCCTGGCACTTGGTTTTCTAGATTAGGGGAAAATATTACTAGTCTAGTTGATTACATTGGAGGTGATTAGTCTACACCCAAGAGGTATAATTTCTCATTCGGGCCTTCTATGGCTGTAAACACCAACCCAATGTTAGGACTTTTCAAGCAAGGTATAGACACACAAGCTTTTGGTCTCATGTCTGGGAGTGGCGTGGGGTATACTATTGGTAGTGGGACATTGTCTACAGCATGTAGGCACATAGTTCAATGGAACCGTGGGGAACCTTAGCATGACCACTATAGGACTTGGTGGGTCGGTGGATCGGTGGTTCAAGAGGAATAGGAGCTGGTGGGTCTAGTGGATCTGGTGGTTTAGGAGTTGGTGGGTCTGGTGGATCTAGAGGTTCAATGCCTAGTGTACCTGGTGGATTTGGTGGTTCAGGGCCTAGTGGACCTGGTGGATTTGGTGGTTTAGTGCCTAGTGGACCTAGTGGATCTAGTTGTTCGAACACGGTGGATCGGGTAAGCGGAGGAAACACGGGTAGAAACCAAGGTTCTGGCTCAAGAGGATTTGGGCCCCAACCACCCCCACAAGTTTTCTTTGAAATTTCTCTACATTTTCTTGATTATAGAGGTATTGAGGATGCTATGGAACATGTTCACAAGTGTGAAATGCTATGGCATGCAAAGGGTATCACAAACCAGAGCAAAAGGCTAGTCAATTTATAACCATGTTACAAGGGTGCACACATAGCTGGTATAGGAAATATGAACCTCATCAAATAGTGGTGGACTATACTACTTTAAATAATGCATTCTTGGCAGAATTCCACATTCCTAAGTTTGAACATTAGCGCTTTGAAGGAGATTCAACAAGGAATGGAAAAGAGTGTGCGGGAGTATGATGTGCGCTTTAAAACTCTCTTGTCTAAATTATCATATGATATTCACCCTTCACAACATGCTCAGTGGTTTGTTAGAGGATTGATCACACCTTTTAGAAGGGCCTTATCTCATAAAACTTTTACAGACCCACACGAGGCATTAGAAGCTGCTCTATGCACCGAGGCTGTTGGTAGTGTTGATACTAGTGTTAGCCCGTTCCTAGAGGCTCAGATTGCTACTATGGCCAAGTAGTTGGAAAAATTGTCTGTGAACTCAGCCCATGAGACTCGCAGTGGTTTGTGGTGCACATATTGTGAAGTAGAGGGGCACGTTAAGGATAATTTCCCTAGAGGATAGTACGCATCATGGCAGTAGATTGTGAAATTTGTCATGGGGACCATGATGCAAGTAGATGCCCCTTACTACAATGTGCAATCTAGAAGAATGTGTCTTGTTTCTTGAAAGATTTACACCTCTACAACCCATGATACTAAGGATTGTAGGCTCATTGATTAGATCCATGAGGCCATTAATCATGGGGTGCACTAAACCAACATTTCCAGTAGTTCCAAGGGTGATGATCACCGTTATGAGGAGAATGTGGAAGAGGTTTTCGTGGAGGATCTACGTGGTCATGGTAACTGTGGAGGAGGAAGGAGTGAGTTCCCACATGGAACCTATTTTAATTTTGGGTCTACAGAGCATTATAAATGAGAGTGCCGAACCTATTGCAGTTCTCATGGTGTGGAAAGAAGCATAAGTATGAGGAGTGCTTAGAGTTTTTTAGCACATGAATTAGCAACACCGAAACATAAGGGCATTGCAATGGTCGGTATTAGAAGGCGGACATATAGTGGATACCTTGGGTAACACGGGATGCAAGTTTGGAGCTAGTCTTGGTAATAACAAGGGGCGAAGCCATGTGTGCAAGAGAGATACCAAGGTAGAAGAACCATGTTTCAAGCGATGAATTAGTTCATGGAAAATACCCAGACCCCACACATCAAAAGGAGGTAGATCAGGATATCATGGAAGTCATTCGGAGTTTACAAGGGGAAATCCAGTGTCTAAAGGAGCAATCTAGGAAGGAGGAACAAGGTATGAGAGTTGAGGCACCAAAGAATGACTTGGATGAGGTCAAGGAGGTGTGTAAAATGCTAAGGCAAGAGAATATCATTCCCTTGCTAGGATCATGGTTGAGAGAGAAGGTACCACGCGCTAGAGAAGAGCACGAGAGGTAGGTCTTGCACGTAAACCTTCCCCCTCACAGCCTTGACTATGACAAAGAGATCACATTGAATGCAGTTGTAGATGGATGGCTCCTTAGTAATATCCTCATTGACACAAGTGCGGAGGTTAATGTTCTAACTTTGGATGCATGGCATCAGATGGGAAGACGTGCATTACACCATCTTTGAATGTGTTGTATATGGCAAACAAGACTAAGGCAATGCCCATCGGTGTCTTAAAGGATGTAGCTATCACTATCCAGGGAGCTAATTTTACTAGGGACTTCAAAGTCTTGGTGCTCGCCAAGGAAAAAAATTTCCCAGACTACTTGGGTGCCCATGGTGTTACAAGAATAATGCAGACCTTCGGTTCAACAAAGGGTACATCAGCTTTGAAAATAAGGAGGAGTGGGTCATTATACCCCTGGCTGATGGGAAGTCGATGCCCTATACTGAACCCTGGTAGAAGAAGTTATAGACAAGATATATGTGCACTCCATCGGGGACCCAGAGATAATACACCCTACCAACGAGGTTATCCAGTTTGAGGAATCCCAATCAAGTAAGTGATGCCACCGATCTAGCATGTGATAATTGGGTGCATGGGCGATGAATTGATGGGATGGTAGTTGAGAGGGTCGGTGACCAAGTTAACAAAGGCGCGCATAGTCCCCATGCCTATGAGGAAAGGAGTTTCCTAAGTATTCAGGAGGAGCCTTCCGAGATATTTTTGCAGGAAATGGAAGCTCATTGGAAGAACAAGAAAGAATGGAGTGGGATTTTAAGTTATGTCCTACTCGAAATAGTGGCACAATGGTGGGCTACCCATCGGGATAGCCTTACGGTATGGTGCAAGGCAAGAATTGCTCTCTCTGTTAGATTCTATAGGATCAATATTCCCACCACCATCAAGGACTACCATGGGAAGGAGCCCACCTCTTTCCATATCCAAGAGTGTGAAAGGATCTAGAGAGAAGGTGCAGAAGCTTTGCCACCATCCCTCTGGGTGTAAAAGTTGTATTCTACACTGCAAGGTTATGCGCGTGCATGGTAAATTCATTCAGAGACACACCGCTAGATAGGGAATTGGCAAGAGCTCATGGCTGACCTCATTCAAACCTTTGAGTATCAGAGTACCAAGTCATCAATTGATAAGGCCTTGCATGGTATCAAGCGCCTTACCATGGGGATAGTGCCATGGTGGAGGATAGGTCTGTTGGAGTTCTTGGGTTGAACAAGTTTGGAGGCATGCTTTGAAGAGTAAGTAGAGGAACCATAAGAGTTACAAAACTGAGCGCACGTGTTTGGAAATGGAGAAAGGGAAGTTAGTGTATGTAATTGATGGGGAGGAAGTAGAAAGCTTGGATGTTAGCCATGCAGTAGGGATGCATGAGGAGGTAGTGAGCAGTCTTGATACTCGTGTGTGTGCCTACTAGAAGCCCTTAAAGACAAAGAAGGTTAACATTGGTTCAGGAGAAGAACCTAAGGAAGCTATTATTGGAGATTACTTATCGAGAGAAGGAAGACTCTAAGATCATTTATCCGTTGAGTGAATTTGAGAATTCCGCGTAGGTACCTTGAGCTCAAAGGAATCCACCATTCCTTGAGGGAGATGAAGATAAAGTTGAAGGACGATGTATGCTCGGTTAGGAATAGGCCCTATCGGATGAATCCAAATTTATGTGTGAAGGTTAAGGAGGAGATAGACAAAATGATAGCTTCTAGGATCATTGAAGTAGTGGAAGAATCAAAATGGATAAGTCGATGGTAATCAACATCAAGAAGGATGGGAAGATTAGGATCTGTGTGGATTATAGGGAGTGAACACAGTTTGTGTCATTGATCCTTTTCCAACCCCCTTCATTGAAGAAATCTTGGAAGGAGTTGCTGGGTACGAAATCTATTCCTTCACGGATGGATTCTCAAGGTACCACCAAGTTTGGATTGCAAAGGAAGACCAAGAGAAGACAACTTTCACCACCGAGTGGGGAAGTTTTACATATATGGTCATGCCCTTTGGGTTGAAGAATGCGCCTGTTGTTTTTTTCGTGCATAGTGGTGCAAGCATTCCAGGACTTCATCCATAAGTTCCTTCAGGTCTATTTAGATGATTGGATAGTGTATGGTCTAGTAAAAGACCATTGTGAAAATTTGAGGTTAATGTTTGAGAGGTGTAGGTAGTTGAGGATATCCCTCAATATTAAGAAGTGTGTATTTGCTACACCCTTTGGGAGTTTATTGGGGCATATCATATGTAAGGAGGGCTTCATTTAGTAGATCCTACTAGAGTTATAGTTATTCGGGGTTAGGGAGTCTACTAGCCAGAGTGTAGTGCGTAGATTCCTTGGGCATACGGGTTATTACAAGAAATTCATCAAGGGGTATGCCAAGATCGTCATGCCTTTAGAGGAGTTGCTCAAACATAAAAGTGCCTTCCATTGGGGAGAGGCACAACAGAGGGCATTTGATACATTAAAGGATAGGCTTGTCACCGCGCCTATATTACATTTTCCCTCTTGGGAAAAGCCCTTCCATGTCCATGTAGATGCCTCAGGAACCGCTATTGGAGCAATACTTACACAACTAGGTGAAGGAATTGTTGATCATCCTCTGTGTTTTGCAAGTAGGAAGTTGACACCAGCAGAGTAGAATTACACCACAACTGAGCGTGAGGCATTGTCAATGATCTATGCACTTTTAAGCTCGAGGACAAGATTCTGCTGGAAACACCCTTCATGTTCTACACCGACCACATGGCATTAAAGTATTTGCTTAACAACCCATTATGCAAGGGCACATATGTTGATGGGTATTATTATTTCAAGAGTTTGAGTTCACCATAGTAGTGAAGCCTGGGAAGAGCAATTGTGGACTTGATCATCTGTCAAGAATTGATTCAGGGGAGGATGCGTAGAGTATTGAGGAGACAATGCCAAACGTGTAACTATTTAGGTTGTGGCATGTGCCCTCAGATTTGGAGGAAATTGTGGTATTTTTAAAGGAAGGTGTGGCACTAGAAGGAATGAAGGTATTAGAGAAGAAGCAACTAGCCATATGCGCCACGCCCTACATGTTGATTAGTGGAGACTTGTACAAGTTGGGACGTGATGAAGTTTTACGTAGGTGTATTAGAGCATGAGCACCTTGCCATCATGGAGGAAGCTCATGGAGGAAGTGTGGGTGGAATTATGTAGGTGATGCCACCACATGTAAGATAGTAATGTCAGTTTGTGGTGGGAAACCCTATACAAGGATTGTAAAGACTATTGTAAAGCATGTGACCATTATCAATGCATTAGAAATCCAGAAAAGAGAGATGAAATGGCTTCACGCCCTATACATAGTGTGGAGTATTTTGAAAAGTGGGTAATAGACTTTATAGGCCCTATTGCACCAACGATGTGCAAGACTGGTCATGCTATGTCATCACTTGCATGGATTATCTGACAAGGTGGGTGGAGGCAGCCCCAACTAAAGATTGCACAAAGCAGCCACAATGGAAATATTCTTGTGGGAGAACATTATCATGAGGTATGGATGTCCTTTGAGTTTAACTAGTGATAGGGGTATGCATTTCTTGAATGAGACCGTGAGGATCTTATTAGCAGAGTTCATGGTGGCTCATCACAAGACTACACCCTATCACCCACAAGAAAATGGAACTGTGGAAGCATTCAACAAAATACTGAGTCATACCCTAACCAAAATTTGTGATGTTGGAAGACAAGATTGGGATGACAAAGTATCAACAATATTATGGGCTTACAGGACAACATATAAAAGGATGAACAAAGCCACACCATTTCAATTGGTGTTTGGCGCGGAAGCTGTTCTACTAGTTGAATTCATGTTACCTTCTCTGTGAATAGCATGCATAGGAGGGTTAGGCTGATGAGCAAGTGCTAGAAGAAAGAATTGATAAGTTAATGAAGCTGGATGAGAGATGATCACTCACCAAGTGGAGCCAAACAATAGAGAAAGAAAAGTAGAAGGCTTGGCATGATCGCCACATAAGAAACAAGAAGTTTGAGGTTGGGTAGATGGTCTTACTTTATGATTCTAAATTTTTGTGCCATCTGGGAAGTTAAAATTCCATTGGTTGGGTCCTTACACAATCTTGTACATCCTTGATTCGGGGCACGTGCTAGTTACAAGCATTGGATGGGATGAAGTTTCTGGACACTTCAATGGGAGTAGGTTGAAGCCCTACTATAAATAAGTCTTCTTGGTGTTTGTAAATAAGGTATTTTTTCAGTTAGTTTAGAATTTTCCTTTATGTATTTATTTTCTTATGTTTCCCTTTCGCATTGTTGTTTTGTTTTGCACCTTGGGCGCCAATAACCTTATTACTACTTTTTGAGAATCTGTGAGTGTGCAGAGGACCGCACATCATTTTAGTGTGGGGTGGAGTAATGTGAAGGAGTGCATGGTTAAAGTGCCAAGGTGGTTTGTGTTAAAAAGCCCGGTTGAATGGCCCTGTTGAAAGAGGTGTATGGAAATAAAAGATGGAAAAATGATGGTTAGTGTCAAGATAAAGCTACTTTTAGATCCCACGTACAAAGGAGGAGAAAGTGCATTAAGCAACATAAGGTAGGTGAGAGCAAAAATCAAGATAGAAGAAGTGCCTTTGGTGTTGGTTACGCATGCGTAAGAGTCTCCTGTCAGGTTGGATTGGTTGTGCGCCAGAAGGTTGGAGGTTTTTCCGCGCAGTTGGGCGCATGAGTGAAAGTGTTGAAGATGGGATTTGTTTGAAAAAGTTGCATTAAATGAAAAAATTATGGTGGTAGGTGAAGTAGCACTTAATGCTCAAAAAGGGAAAAACTATAAATAAAGGGGTCGAGGCACTTCATTTTTCACTTTGCATATAAGGAGAATAAAGCACTTTTTGCACCTTTGCAAACTAGGGCTTCCAAAAAAATTGATCCATGTGAAGAAAAATTTGGAGAGATTGAAGTGTGGGTAACTAGTTTGGGTTTGTAAACCAGGAGGAAGGGATTTCACAAGTGTAGGAGAAGTTATGAGAAGACATTGTCTTGTGAAGGGAGTATCCCAGTTAGGGTTTGAAGAACTAGGGCACGGGTTTAAGAAATTTTCTTCACAAGTTTGAGATCTAAGGTTGGAGAGAGTAGAAGAATAGAGTAAGACGGAGTGATTGAAGTGGGAAGAAGACCTAGATAATGGTAGCCAAGAAACCAGCTAGTACACCCAAGAAGGGCAAGGGAAAGCAAAGCAAGAAATTGAAGTACACACAAATGAAGAGTGGTATGTAGAAATGCAGTACCTAGATGGAGTGTTGTTGGGGAAGGAGTGGGAGTCCCATCTTAGGGACATGTCTGTAAATGATTATAATCATCAGACAAACACAATTGAAAAGGAGTTGGTGTTGGAGTTAGTGCACTCAACAAACAAGATGACACCATAGGGTTTACCCATTTATAATGATGACGTGAAGGTCAATTTGGAGAAGGCAGGGTTATTACAACTCTTTGAGTTGCCCTACTTTGGGATACTTGAGCAAATGTATTAGTGGCTATTTCCACTTCGCAGGGTGCAAGATGCACATAAATCCTTAGCTAATTTCACATTTCATAGGCCTCATATGTGAAGGAGACGGTTTGGAGGATGACTTGACTAACAAAGAAGTGATTAAGGAAACTATCGCCACTTTTGCATGCAAAAAGGGGTCAAGGTATTATGATGTCACAGACATTAAGGATCTAGTAATGAAGATGGTCACGCACCTAGTGTCAAAGCTAAATGGCCAGGAGAGATGGACCCAAGTCAATAAGCCATGGTTGAATGTTTGTAGAAATATTTCAGAGGGAACCATCTATAATTTGTCTACATTCATCATGGATGAAATTATCAATTGCATGAAGGAAGGTGACAGGATCCTTTTTGGAAATGTGCTGCTAACCATTGTGTTTTTAGAGATCGGGTACTGGATGCATCAGATAAGTTCATATGGAGTACCTTACTAAAGAAACCTCACCCACCAAAAGGTTTGAGAAATTGTGACACTATGAAAACAATGCACAAGGCACACTTGAAAAGTGGTATACGTGCCTAAGGAACACGTTCGGGGTAGAATGGAGAATTCCTAAACAATTACCAGTAGCCACCAGGGGAGAAGCATAATTTTCTATGTACCAACATTTATGTTTGGGTAGATTCAAACTATCAGATGGGACATGGATCCCATGGTGCAAGCTCCCCTTTTCCTTCACAACTCAATACTTCCAAGTGGGAGTAAACAGGTTTAAGGAGTCTAAAAATTTTAAGTTGGACCTTGGTAATCTAGACCAAGACCACAAGGAAATGCGCAAAGGGTTGGTCTACCCTAGCAAGCACGCATATGTGGAGTGGTATGTATCGCATGAGGTACAAATGAAAAAGCCCATGACTCTGCCCATTACAAAAGGATCCGTGGTGCGCATGTACATTTGCATAAGACCCAAGTCAGAGAAGGGAACATATCTGGAGAATGAGGTATCTATACCTCAAGATCCAACTGGGAGGAAAATACCCGCGCCCAAATGGGAGGAAAAAGAACCAGAAAAGAAAATTCTAAGTGTGGTGGAGACATAGGTAATAGGTTCCCGAGGACAAGTGCGTAACTAATATATACGTGTTATCCAAAATTCACCCCCCCAGGGTAAATTTGATAACATGCATCAGGATGTCCAAATTCCAAGAAAATGGACTGATTCAGAGCAAAATCAGGTTTCTAGGGTCCCTTCAGGAATCTTTCTAACTCCCCAGGCCGAAGAAGGAGGGAGCAAGCTTTGAGAAAGTGCGGAGAAGGTTGCAGAAAGCAAGTAGTTTGGGCCAGTAAAAATTGTGAAAATCGGCTAAGTCTGGTCGGTCCAAAGACATTCGGGACGAGTGGGCCAAAATACGCGAACCGCCCGAACCGGCCGAAATGAGTCCAGGCGGCCCACAAAGCAAATGGGACAAGTGGGACAGAAGTACGCGGCGGGCGTGAAAAGCCGATCCAGCCGAGGACCAATCAGAAGCTGCCACGTGTCCTCACAAGAGAAAAGTCAAAAAGTCAATGGGCGAGTTTTCGAGCACCGATCCGAACCAATGGGATAGTGCCACGTGTCCCAGCTAGGGCCCACAAGGAAAATTCAAAAGACAGCCCGCCGAAAAGCAGAAGAGAGAGAATTATTCAGCGAATCAGAGCATGCCACGTGGCATCCAAGTGGCAGTGCGCGGGAAAATATTTCAAAATCCGTTTTCGCCTGTTCCGTGCCCTAAATCTTCAGATCGACATATCTTTCGATCCAGAGCTCGGATTTGCACGTTCTTGATATCAACGGAAAGCTTATGAGATTCTCTACACGTTTCCAAGGTCAATCTTGCATTTTGGTTCAGTTTGGAGGATGAAAATTGAGAAACGCCTCTGGCGCGAAATAACAAGCAGAGGTAATGCTTCAACAACCACTTTAATGCAGCAAACAACCCGCCGCTTCTGTTAGACAAACCGCCGCTTTTCCAGAACCCACCGCTTCTGCCATGATGGACGAATTAAATGCAACCTAGAGGTGGTTGGGGCAGATTTCGAATTCCTCTCTCTTTTCTCTCCCATTCTTCCTATAAATTGTAAGGAGGGGTTTCTTTCTAAGTTGGAACATTTCCGCTTTGCACCCTCCCTTCTCTCCTGTTCATAAGAAGATTTGTGGAGTTTTCAAACCTCCCATATAGACTGTAACACCGTTTTTTGCCTTTTGGCCATTGCAATGTATTGAATCTATCCTTGAGCAATATATATATATGTGTCTGTGGTTACTTCTAAACCCTCTTACATATCTATTACTGTCATTCTTGATCTTTCATTGCATTTTTGCTATCTGTGCATGATGTTGTGTTACATCTACATGATCTGTGTTAAATTTGGCAAAGCATATGTTCTTCATTCCTTGGTGCATCACCTCTATTAGCTTAGATTTATTTTATGCATCTTCTTACCTTGTCTCCTTGGCAAATTAGATTAGATTTTGAGGAAAACCCTCTGCATATTTCGTATGCACACATAAGCAGAGGAATAGGAACCACCTTTCTCTGGAGATTCATTTCTCACTCTTCAAGTCCCACACTTGGAGAAAGGATTCAATGTTATGAAAATCACACTGGATATTAATATGATCAACCTAGAAATCGATCAATACCAGGGTCTTGTGATTTTGCACTAACAATACGCACATAAGAAAAATCCCATAATCAGAGAAAAGACTCTAGAGCTAGAAAATCCATTAGATAAGGAGTCATCAGAAGAAGAAGAAACAAAGTCACCTACACCGGAATCTCCGGTTAGGAAGAAGCTAGAGGGTAGAAGAGGAGACCACCTCAGAAGAAGTTGGAAGTTTGGACAAGTGCATAGGAGAAAAGGATGGTAGTGAAGAAGAAGTAAGTGGGGAAGAGGACCCCAGGAAAGATCAAGGGCTGCATGTTTTCAATATACATGATTCAGAGGAGGAAGGCAGAGAAGAAGAACAAGGGTTCCTTTTTGTGCGGTGCAAGGATAGCCAAGTAGGAGGAAGTGCCCAAGACATGGGAAAAGATGAGGGGCTAGTGCGCTGAAACCAAAAGCTCTAAGCTCTACACAGGAGTAGACAACCAAGGTGGTAGAAGAAGAGGAGACAAGGGACATTGAGACCCTGGTGGAGGACAAAGTGGAACGTGGCATTGAGCCAGTGTTGGATAAAGAGGAGAGCGTGAAAGAGGAATGTGGCAGCACTAGAGGCCCGATTTTAACTGTAAGTATACCCAAGGGTGCGCGTACGGGGAGGAAGGTGTGTAGAGGGGGAGGAAAAAGATGGGTTAGATTGATGACCCCAAAAAATTATTTCATGCGTAGTTCCAGTACACTTCTGGTGGAGGAGCTTGTAGGCATGTCATCTTTTGACAAGGAGGCTACCTATCCGTGGACAAGGAAGATGATCTCATGGGTAATTGAGTCCCACCTTGATGAGCCAAAGTTTGAGGTAAGCCATGGGGTAATAATAACATTTCTAGGACCAAGAGAAGATAACCCAGTGGTGGATACCCAACAGCTCTCGGATGAACAACTGTGTAACATGCTTAACAAAGTCTCCATTGAGATAGAGGCTAGACTCTTCGGAAAAAATGATAGGATCAGGGATCTGGAAGGGGAGCTGAAGAAGAAAGAGGAAGAGCTAGCTACAATGACTAAGGAGTTGAGCCAGGAAAATTTGATCAACACCTAGTGGCAGCGGGAGTTGAAGGATGAAAAGGCCAAGGTGAGCGTTGTGTACAAGAAAGTGGAATCTATCAACGAGGCCATACTATTAAAGCATCTAGACCTAGCATCGCCCGCACAAAAGTATGGATCTACCTTGGGATGCTTGGAGGATTTAACAAGGGTCCTCACCATGGAAAGATAGCCACTAGCCTTGGAGTCTATAGAGGAAGTGGTCACGCGCCTAGAGAAGGAAGACAAGTTGAAGATCGTAGTGCTCATCGCAGAGTACAACAAAGTGCTTGCTGATGTAAGGGCCGCTTCTTGACCAGGCTGAGGCTACGTACGAAAATTACATGGATAGAGACAAAGTGGCAGGTGCCTTGGTCACCACTCATGAAGTGGAACTCAAGGAGTTCCAGGAGAAAAACAAGGGGAATAGGGCAGAAAGAGACAAAATCCTTGCTAAGGTTGAGAAGAAATCAGAGGCCATTGAAACCTTAAGGGTTTCAATCAAAAACCAGTTGAAGGAGCTATATCCATGTATCACATGAAGAATGGATGCATTGGAGGATATATGCAAGGAATTGGAGAAGATCATAGATACTATGAGCGCACAAGGAGATGGATTAAAATTTGAGGGGTGAGCACCCTAGTTGGTGACCTCTATCCGAGAGCGCAGGACGAATTCAATGCCTAGAATAAATTAGAGGCCGAATTGCAAAAGGATTTTCCTAGTCTATTGTAGTGATTCTTTCACTCTCCCATTCTTTCTTCTTTCCCCATTATTTCATCCCCTTATTCTTTTTCCTAGGTGTAAGCCTATTGTATTCTTTCTCTCACTAAGGGAAGTGTTCCCGTGGACAGAGAGAACAAGTGTAGTGTGGGGTGATGTTAGGCCCCTAGAATATTGACTAAGTACAAAAGGCACATAGGCGCACAAGGTCCCAGTTAAGGAAAGGCATGCAAGGACAAAGTGCGTAAGGCAAGGTTTAAGAAAAGGGTTTAAGGAAACCCGTGGCATGCGTGGTGCACGTAGATAGAACCAAGGGTTCGAGACTTAGTCAAATTGGGCGTTCGGGGTAGAACATGTGAAAATCATGACCCGATTACACGTGGATAAGGTGTCACTGGTGACGGGGGTGGCCCAGAAGGATCATGCCTGTGGTAGAAGCTTCTAAAAGCACATCATGGTATAAAGTGGAAAGCTTAGGCCTAGAGGAGCATGCTCACATGGAGGACCACATTTAGACACTTGGCATCAGATCTGAGGGTGCTTTGGAGGATGATTTGGTAGTCCAAAGGCTATAAATACAAGTGCCTATAGAGTAGAGAAGAGAGGAGAAGAGACTTAGAGAGTGGGTGAAGCTCTAGAGAAATACTGCAAGGAATCTGTTAGTGGGTAATTGCATTTGGGAAAGGACGTATTAGGTAAGGGTACTATAAATTTTCTTTTTGGTAGTATAGTTACATTAGTCCATTTGTAATGCATGACTACGGTCTACTTCTCTGTGACATTCTGTAAATGGCTCCATGGATGTAATGAGGTTACCGGTTTATATATATATGAATATCAATGATTCTGATGCATACATATTTTTCATAGGTTCTCTTTCATTTTATGTTAGTATGGATTCGATGTACTTCTTTTGTTATGTTATAAGTTATAGAATCTGTTAAGTACACCATCTAGAATGACTGTAAGGATCTAGAGGCCGTTTTGAGCTCTATGGTTCTTGTATGTCTTAAATCCTTTTGAAATCTCTTAAACACAAATCATAAATGATGTTTCCCACTAAACTCACATAAAAGAGAGACTCGGCACCGTGCGTGCCTTAAGTGAGCGCCCAATATCCACTTTGGGTTATAGGCCGGCGCGCATGGGGTTCCTTTATTTTGAGATAGGGGCAAAAATGACTACAAGAAGATGTTTTTGGCCCTATAAGTGGTCTTTGGTAGATCATGAGTATTTATGTATGTTAATGTCGTAGTTAATGAAATGTCTATGTTAGTTTATACGTGGTTGACTAACATGAGTTTGTATGTTGTGTATGCAAGAGATGCCTATTGGTCATTGAAAGGAGACACACTAATCCACATGTTAACGTGAAACATGCCTTGCAATGTGATTTTTGGAGGGATATTAGAGTGCATGGACAATATCATAGGTGAGCACACCCATCTGTTGGAGCCAATAGCCATAGCAATAGTAAGAACATGTACAGTTCTACTTAGTGAGAGGGACGAGGCATGTAAGGAGACTCGTCATACCTAAGAAGCGGTAGATGTTGGTCCTTTTGCCCAGAATGTGTTTGCACGATACGTAGATTTGTAGTCTTAGTTCTTGGAATAAAACATGGAGACTGTGATGTTACATAGGCAGGTGGAGAAGTTTGGGGCCACAAAATGTGGCATCATGTAGGTGGCAAGGAATCTAGTTCTAGGGCTCTCATGGTACACGAGAGTGATAGTGATGATGAGGTTTGATAGTGATGATTGTATATGATGTAGTGGGGTCATGACCCCTAGTGATAGTTGTATGTGATATGTGTATGGACACCTATTTTTGATATATATACGAGATCGATATTTGAGATGTTTTTCCATTGTGATGTAATGGATATCGTATGGTTGTATGGTTATTGTTCTAGCATGTGTATTATTTTTTATGTGATGAATATAAATTTGTATGATGATGTTTGTAATGGTAGATAGAGTATGCATGGTAAATGATAATGTAGATAACTAATGTAATGTGATTGATGAGACAAATAAAGTATGTAGCGCATAGGAAATGCAATGGGGATAATAGAATAAATGTGGAAATAGATGAGTGTATCGTAATGAATAGGTGAAAATGTAATATAATCATAATATGATAAGGTGATGAAAATAGGAGAGGGGGAGATTAATGATGCCCCCATCGTATGGATGAGTAGGCTCATGTAATAAGACCCCTCAACAATCAAGTATGAGCCACGTAAGCAAGAGTGCGTCATCAGAAATGATTGAGGTGTGCTAGATGAATGACAGAGTACGTGATGAAAGGTTCTTAAAAATAATCCCTCAATATTCATGTAAGAACCATAAGAACACAAGTGCATCATTGGGGGTGAGGTGATAATGATCACCTACCAATGACCAGGATGATGGGTGGAGGTGGAAGCATATGGAATGGATGGAGCATGAGTGTATGAACCAAAGTGCATGTCATATGGAGTGACCATGGGGTGTGTAGAGATTGGTGGAAACCCATGGGATGTATGTGATGGATAGTGCAAATGAGGCAGATGTAATGGATATGGTGGTGGATAACGTGTATGTGGGGGTGGTGAATGATGGAAAAACTGAGTACCAGGTGGAGAAGACTCGGGGTGTATGCCTATGTTGTCGTGGTGAAGGAGACAATGATCACTCCTGAGATGCAAAATATATGACACCAGTGTCCTTGAGTTGTTGCAACCTCTCACATAAATCAAGACAATCATTATCACGATGGCCACTAACACGATGGTAATTACAGTAATATTGATCATGCTTTGATGTTGCAAACTATACTGGTGGGTTGCGTTGGTTGGAAGGAAGTTGAATTAATCACTCATCAAGTAATACATGCAACACATCATGAGGTTGAGCATTAGGTGAAAAAATAGAGAGGCTCCCAGTACTGAGGTGAAAGAGTGGTAGTATCAATTGGTGGCAGAGCTGGAGAAACATGTGCAGGAGGTGGAGAAGGGGAACGAGGTTGTTGCCTTTGCACTTTGGGTTGAGATACAGGTTGCTTTTGATTGTTGCTAGGAGGTGGAGTAGGAGGAGCATGTTTTTTTGAATTTTAGCCAAGGGTGGAGGTTGCTTAGGATGTACAACTGGAGGTGTAGGTGGAACAAAAAAGGACATAGTAATCGGAGAAACATGAGGAGGTGCTACTAGAGGAGAAGAAAGAAGGTCCTGTTCTAGATTGATAACCTTGTAACACAAAAGTATAAAGGACTCACAAGTATCATACTATAAGCATTGCTTTAGAGGAGGAATAAGACCATGACAGAAGATGAACTACTTTTCCAAGTCACTAGGGTGAAAGATAAGTTGATGTATACCCGAATAGGTTTGAAAGAGCTCGATGTAGAGTAGGAATGTGATCATATGTGACCCTAGGACCATTATTGATAATAAACCGATGAAGGAATGCATCCTCCATGTCATAGAAAGTGTTAATAGAACCAAAAGGGAGATGGGTATACCATTATTGCATCATTAGTAAGACTATAATGGAAGGCCTTAAGAAACAAGTGATCATTAGAGTAGTCAGCCATAAGTGTGTGGTAATGTATAACATGGGCATGAGGATCACTGGTACCGTTGAAGCATGTGAAAGTAGGCATGACAAAGTCTTTGGGGAAGGTAGAATTATGAATATTTTTAGGGACAAGGTTTCCATGTAAAGATTTTTGTCAATGGAGGCATAATAGGCTCTACTTTCTAAAGTAAAAGTATGAACTTGTGATTGAAGTTTTCCTACAACATGCATGAGAGATAGAAGATCTTGTGAGGGGATGGCAGGAGATGGAAAAAGTGTATTAAGTGGTTGAAGTTTTCCATTATGAGTGATCATGGGAATGTCAAGAGGTGATAGAGTGGAACCAGATTCTAAAGGTGTGGTGGTAGATGTGGATGTAGGAGTGGTAGTATGACTAGGATTAAAAAAATCTATTATGTGTAGTCAAAAGGAATAAACCTCAATAGGTGAAGATATAGTAGGGTATATGGGAATAGAAGGAGAAGAAGAAACAATGGGGGTGACTCATGTGTAATAGTAGGTACAACTTCAAGAGCGGGAGAGTCACAATGGAAAGAAGGATACCTATGAGGTTGATCAATAGAAGATGGGGTTCCTGAAAGAATGGTATGGTCATCACCAGAATCAATAGGATCATCCATGTAATAAGAAGGAGAATGAAAGCTCAAAAGATATGTGTGAAGAGGGCTATCAGAAGTGGTAGAAGGCATAGGGGTAATGACAGGGGTGGTGAGAGGAGAGGTAGGAGGTATATTGGATTATGAAACAATGATAGAAGGATCTAAAACATCAGGTGGCATATCAGAAGAAGGATAAGAAGGATCATATGCAATCAGATGGCATGGCATACAACAAGTGAAAGAAACAGGGTCATCAACAAGGCATATACCTATAGGAGAATTAGCGGGATTGGTTGGCACATGTTGTTGGCCTTCTAGGAGAGCTTGTTGAATGTCATCAGGTAAGACCATAGGAGCACTATATAAAGCCCTAAGTTCAGCTATGGCAGCCTCATCATAAATAGGATTGACACTAAAATGAGACATGATGCAGGAAAATAAAAACTATGCTAACTACTAGGGTATAAAAGAGGATCCAAAAGCAAAATGTTTGAAACGTAGGGTTCACCAAAATGATTAACTAAAAATAGAATTTGATGGCTATTTTATAAGTTAATCTAAATAGAAACTAAGTGTTGTATTGAAGTGTTAGATTTAAATATTTTTATTTAATATTTGAATGGATTGAAATAATGGGAATAATAGGGATACGGTATTAACCTTGAATTAACTTACCTCACTGTGTGTTGGATTGTAGAAGACCGGTTCACGGACTAGGTAAGCTATAACCGAATGGCCTTGGGAAGGGTAGAAGCTGATTGCTTTTTCGAACTAAGGCTCTTGAGAGATCTTTGGGCCCTAGTCGATATCTAGGTTTTGTAGAATATAAAAAATCTCGAGAACATGAGTTTGGTAGTGTCGTAGTATCTTTGAAATACCTTTGCTCCTGCCGCATGGTGTCACAGAATGTCTCCTATGTCATATGAATGTTACCTGAAAAACACTATTGAAAGCATCAATTTCTAAAAAATAAAAATCCATATGAATAGGTCGATTGAACTCATTTGCCAAAATAGTGGCCTTACAATCGAGAAGCTGTACTACATTTCAGACCCAATGTAGTTTTGTGTGCATATGTGTGCAATTTTTTTCGTAGGGTGCCCTAGCACTAGTGACGCGGTAATAAGAGGCAATAACTAGATGTAAAATGAAAATGGTGGATGAAATGGAAATAATACAACCCTTTACCCATATGCTTATGTGCGATGCAGATGTAGAAGATGCCCAAATGCAGTCCCTTGCCTTAGTAGATAACTACCCTTGATAGTGAGATGTCCCCCATAATGTCGTGAGTATGATATGTTTATATAGGGATCTCTTGTTCAAATTTTGACATTATTGACCCAAAAGCGCCGACTATGACTTAGGGAATACATGGGGTAGTCGGCGGTAGGACCGACCTCAAACAAAGAAATTAAGACCACAAATTATGATGACACAGCACCAAAAATCATGTACTATGGCACCCTAGGGCACCCTAGTGTAACCACGGGCACCCGAGTATAGACCTAAATATGACAATTGAGAAAATTACGACACTTGATACATCCTAAAATATGCCTAAAACTACAAAGACAAATGACGACCTGAACTAGACATGTAGACACCAAATTTGGGTCACACTCCCCCTTCACCCCACATGTATATTAATTTAATTACCTACAATTAAATTAATGCCCATGCTCACAATATTCATTAATAAATACCTTAACTAAATTAATTTCCACCTCACCTAAACACATCACCCCACCACATCACCTAGACACCTCATCATAAACCTATTGATAGCATGTTTCTTTTTTACTAGGACTCAATCTCCACTTATCATAACTAAGACTTAGTGCAACCCTAAAATCACATGTATATTCTTCCTCTAATTACATACCCTCTTATCTAAGTGCAACATTCCATTTTGATTCCTAACAATGGAAAGAGTTGGCCAAAAATGATGGCCAAGATCTGTCATTTTAGTAAACCTAGGATTTCCCACCTTAACCGATGTTGGTCAACCCAAAACCGACATCGGTCACCCTAAACCATCGTCAATTACCATATATTCACTTTGGTAACCTTGTTTGAGAGGTTGGAATAATTATTTAAGTTTTGGAGAAGAGAGATCTGCATGCAAGCACGCACTCAGAGCATTCTTACACATCCAAACATCCGAACTGTAACCAATCACCGATATGAAGAGTAAGCATTCATAGAAACATTCTAGGAAGCACGGCCGTGGTACTAACCACTAGTTCCATGGATCAACCATCACCTCCATCCAACCACCAGGTCTGTAAGTACAAGTAAGTACATTTAGATTTGTATCTTTCCATACTTATTTAGATTAGTTTCTTTATCTCTGTTTGGGAGTCCTAGTCTCCTTTGCATCTCATCACCTCTCACCTTCCTGCCAATCCCTCCACCTAATCACTTATAACCTCCCATCTCTCCATACTCGACTCTAGACATCTCTGAGTATTCCCAGCACTATCATCAACCTCACCATTCTCTACCCATTCTTTGTACAATCACAAAGAATCATCAAAACCAAATTTTATTGAGTCTCTATTTCCTGACCCTACCGACTCTAATTAACCTAAACCATCATCTTTCTTCTCTCAACCGACATCGGTCATACTAGACCAATGTTGGTCTCTATGTCTGGTAAATCTTCCTATAATAGAAACCTCATAGCATTTACCCAAATAACCCAAACCACTCAAAAATTGACCCTAACCTATCCCAACCACCTTATTTACCTATTTGACTTCCAGATCTGATCATAACCTAGCATGTTAGATTATATTTTTTTATTGTACTTGAATGAGACACCTAAATCATATCAACTACAGTAGGAAATTATTGGTTTACATCATTTCTTGCATTAAGTTGTTTTAAACAGTGGATTGACAACCATCTAGGAAGTATCACACTTCTGGATCTAGCATATGCTAGGCAGTCCAATGACATATATTGTTTAATATTCCTCTTGTGGTCTTTGTTTTGTATTCACAGGTAGTTCCTCCTAGCAAAAATGAATTTCTCACAATCAACACTAGATTGGGAAATCAGAATGTGTGCACTCTACCTTCCACCTTCATTCACAAGTATTCCTCCTCACCCTTACCTTATATGTTTTGCTCTTACGTACACAACTAATCGGTGAAACATTTTGGCATGCCCAGTGGGACCCTCTCTTGGGTTCATTGCATTTTCTTCATATAGGGAAAAATTTTGTGTGTTTCTTTCCTTTTGAAAAATACACATTTAATCTTCTCCCTAGTAATATTCTTTTCTTCTAATTGTCTAAATGACATTTGTCATTTGGTGCTTAAAACAAACCAATTATTCCTTCTTACATTTTCATAGTAGTGAAAGAGCATGTTCTTGACCTATTCATCATTTGCTTCATTGAATATAATTGTTAATTTGGGTTATAAAATTTGTTGCATTTCATCCTTGTATGTTGCATTATTAGCTCACATTTAAAAATGAGGGCAACCTATATGCTGGAAGTCATGCCCAGATGATGGTTGAAACAACTGAATCGTAGAAAACACTTTCTTCTATCTCTCTTTGCCAAACTATACAAATTTGAATTTACACATCTTCTTAAACAACATCCCACTTGGAAGAAGCTGTCAATGATCACACGATCAGAGGATTGACAGTGGGTGCCTAGCTGGTTATCTTTATCTAGTCATCACCTCAGAGAAAGGACCGCCCCGCCAAAACATAACCTGAAACCTCACCTTTAGATTTCCATCTTCATAGGACACCTTCCAAACCAAAACTTTGTTCTAAATTCAAAATTCAGTCTTAAATAGCATAAGCTAAAACAAACATAAATTCACTTTTAGGATTGTGTGTTTTTCTTAGCTTTGTTCTTGACTTGTATTTTGAGGTGTGAGTTACGATTCTTCATTTTTATTCTTCCTTTCTCAATCTCCATCACAATTGGAGTATTCTGATGATATATGATTGTGTCAGGACCTCATCTTATCATTCTCATATTTCTAGGTTGATCCTTCATCTAGTTTAATTCACCAAAAATCCATTTTTTCTTCATTTCTTCTAATTTCACAGTAACCGGTGTCGGTCCAGTGACCATTTCAGTTTACATCTGACCATCATCAGTTTACCTAACCGGTGTCGGCTTTTGGCTCTTTTGGTTATTTTACCTGAAACAACCTTCATCACCTATTTTTTTTTTTCTGTTTTTGGTCCTCAAGACACCATCATATCCCCAACATTCTAATATCTCTATTAGATACAGTTTCCCCATTTCACATTCATCAATTTTGTTTCATTTGTTGAAATTGGTATTTCCACAGTGATGATTGGTATCAATCATTTTAACCATCATCGGTTCACCTTTAACCATCATCAATCATACTGACCGTCATCGGTTGTTGTGTTTGATTTTTAATCAAAGAACTAACTAGATTTCCCGGACTTCATCCTTCTCTGCTTCTATTGTTTTATGTGTCATTTACAGAATACAGTTTTACCAAGTCAACACTAATTCACATGGTGTTGAATCATAACCAAATAAATGCCCTTGTATTTCACATCATCCGTCAGCCACTCCCACTTAGTCTGTCTCCGTCATCCATCCTGTCACCTATGGATCTAACGTAACCTATCACCATTTCTACCGATGATGAGAAGTTTACAAGACTCCTTGATCAGAATCCCGCAGCCTTACAATACTATCTTGCCCACTCATCTACCTAAGACTCCTTAGGATAGCTAGTATATGACATGCCTGTATCTATCCCTCCTGCTCTCGTACCCACTTTCGCGTTAGCTACCACTAGCTCGATGTTTCCCTCATCCTCATTACCCCCATGGTATCTCAGTTAGGTTCCACCTCTACCATAATTATTTCCCCAATGACATCTATTACACCCATGGTGTCAACCATTCCTTCACCAACTACCTTGAGCATAGCCCCATCTGCCCCCTTTTCCTCGTATATACTAGTTGTATCATAACCACCTCCAGTGTTGGTAACCCACACCCTGTTCCAAAATCTGGTTATTTCCATCCCTCAGTCTCTACCACCCATTACCACAAGATTCGTTGCAACTACCCCACCTATTTACATCCATCACCAAAGACCCCCCAATCTTGTCTTTCACTTATTCAGTGGGAATATTCCACCGTATCTATTCCCCTTCGTAGTTTTCATATTCGACACCCCCATGTACTGGTATGCCATCCACATCATATACCCATCATCAACCTCCCTTTACTATAGGAAGCACCCATTCCTCAAAACCCACCAATGACCTCATTAGGATGATGATGGAAAATATGTAGACATTAGAAGCATCAATTTCCAGCTCTCATAACTCCTTGACCTATGATGAAATCTGTAATGAGCCTATTCATCCATCCATTCCTATTTGCCCATATCCTATACATTGGGAAATTCTCAAGTTCAACCATTTCAATAGTAAAGAGGACCCGCAACAAAACTTGTGGTCATTCAAGCATGGGTGCTACCTAATTGCCCATGATGATGCTTTACTCTTATGAACATTTCCCATGTCCCTAACAGGACCCGCCTTAGATTGGTACAATAGTTTACCTAGACATTCCATCTACTCCTTCAACCAAGTGGCTCAAGCATTCTTGGACCACTTCTCAATCAATGTAGTCAAAAAATCACCATGACCAACCTATATTTGACATGATAGTATGATGACAAATCTATCACAGATTTCATTGCTCGTTGGTGAAGTCTTATCAACCAATTAATGTTCCAATTACCTTAAACTTAACTTATTGGGTTATTCACTAGATCTTACGCTAGACACATCTCACCAAATTTACAGGTGCAAACCTTTCAAACCTTTGATGAAGCATTCACCATTAAAGAAAAGAAAATCCAATTATGAAACAAGAATGCCCCGTTCAAACCAAATGATTCTTCTTCATCTTCAAAACCCCAAAATAATTATTCAAAAGCCAAAGGATCTGCAAATGTGATAGTTCTCAAAGCGGGTCCATCCCATCCCTCTAATCAAGCCCAAAATTCTTCCAATCTTTCCCCTATCTAGACCTTTCAATTTCGATGGGACTAGTAGAAATACTCTTCAATTGGAGAGCCCTATTCTTTAGTCTTGGAAAAGCTTCTTAAAGCTAGAGCCATTACACTTCCTCCCATAAAACCTCATACTAGTTTTGATCCCGCTCGTCCTATGCTTGCATGGTATAAAGAACATGACTACTGTAATTATCATCGTGTTAAAGGCCATAGTGATGGTAACTACATAAATTTTAAGAACATTTTCCAAGAGATGATAAATAATGGAGACCTTGTCATGGACAACCCAAATGTGCCAGAAAATCAAAATTTGCACATCTTTAAAAATTTGTTCCCTAACCATAAACCATCATCTAATCAAAATAGTGAACCTTCATCTAGTAACAACAATTTCCATGAAGTCCACGTGGTTTTTGATATCGTATCGACCGTTCCTCAAATTCCACCTATTTTTTCTATTGAGGAAATTCTAGCACAAGCTCCTCTACCCATAGAGGAGCATACCTCTTCTACTCCTTCACCCTCGAGGATTCCCCTTCATCTCTTCCTTCACCCACAAAGGAACCCACATTTTCTGTTGATTTCATTCCACCATCTACCTCACAACCTACCGAATAGTCAACAATATTAACTCTCCCATCCACAAGAGAATCATCATTACCTTCTCCTCCACCAAGGGAGAAGTCTACCTCACCCCACCTACCATCTCTCCTACCCATGGGAGATTCTTCAGACATGCCACTACCTTTGGGGAAATTATCCTCAAAGCATCCCAGACCCTATTGATATGATCTCGGATCTTTTACCTACATATTTCGAGGCTAGCCAATTCCTTGTCTCATAGACATATTTTATAGGGATTGCCACCAAACCAGCTCCCCTATAGCATTTCCATTTTCATGGCTAGCCAATCTCTTGGATTACGTTGATAATTCCATGCTCTGGGGACATCTTGGCTCCCCTTTTTGACCCAAATGCAAATGTTTCCTGAGGATAATTCCATAATCTACCCAAAGGTATTTTTAGTAACCATATCGGCCCTAATCATGCCCATCGAAATAGCTTCATCCTCATCCCATCTACCTACATCCGAACCTTTACCCACGACTAAAACCATTCCAATACCTAAGAACCTACCCACACCTATATATTCATTTATATCTAGACCCATCACTACCATGGGTGTTCCTCCACCTAAAAGGAAGCCCCAATCTTCTAGGCCACATACACCAGTCTCACCTACCACACCTTTGTCACCTTCGCCACTTCCATCCATCCTAGGGCTCCATCCATCAACCCCGGCCAAATAGCTCTCCCACCCAAGGCCGAGCCAAAAGCTAAGTAACCTATTGCTTCATCATGATCCTTCACTACACCTCATTTACCCGCAAAAAATACCCTTTCCCTCACCCATGCATTTCTTACCACATATACCTCCACCAGTTACTATAACCCTAACTTTTCCTATACGACTTCAACCCATACCATCCACCCAACCTCTACCAACCACTTCCACCACAACTCTATTGTCCCCATGGGTAACCCATCCTCTTCCACCATCTCTGCTTTCCCTTCTGCATCACGTACTCCCATGTCACCTTTACCCAAGAAGGTGCAACCCAAAGACAAGAACCCACTACCCTCCAATAAGGTAGTTAAACCAAAAAAACCTTCCATCGCTAGCTCTTCTACCACACCTTTACCCAAGAAGATGCCATCAAAACCTAAGACAGTACCACTTACCAAACTAGTGGTCCAACCCATTCCTCCTCCTATAATACCTCTTCCCTCCCAATCATCCACACCTTTACCCAAACCCACACTCACTTCCCATTGTGATCCATTAGCAGGGTCCTACGCCAACATTCTAATAAACCTCTTAGAGAATTCCGTCATCACATTACCGCCGCTCCAACCTTACGAACCTCTCAAACCCAAACCAAAAGGGTTTGATGAAACCAATATTTGTTTCTATTATCATGTGCTAGGACATGATGTTGAAAAATGTAAGGCTCTAAAATCATGCTTCTACAACTTTGTCCTCTGAACAAAATTTCGATGACAATGACCTTCTTGATGAGGACCATTTTCCACCTTCATGTGTCACCATACATCATCGTCCCTTGCTTCTTCAACAACCTACATCTCCACCCCCACAACCCTTTGTTCCACCTCAAAAATTCAAGTTCAACATGGTCCATATCAGAGAGTTGGCTAAACCACCGCCTAAATGTCGTGTGTCATACGCACTTCACAAGGCATTTCCCCCATTAGGTTTTTTTCCTATCATGTCATTACACTTTGCTCATCCTACACCTTCTCCATTTACCACCTCCCCTCAGATTAACATGGTCTAAGTTGCCACCCACACCCGAAGGACAAAGGAAAAGAAAAAACAACTAGCCCATCAACCAACCCTATGCCCAATATACCATATGCACCTGCACAAAAATCACCATTCGAGGACCCACATACCTTATCTCTGATAAGGTCACCCATCATACAATGATAAAAAAATTACATCAATCCCCTCTAAAGATGTCTTTGTACGATCTTGTCCAAACTTCTAAATCTCATAGACAATCCCTTATGGAGGTTTTGCAATCCATCAAAGTTTTACCCAATGACCCCACACTAGTGGCCTCCATTATCACCCCTCACCACATGGCCTCACTTACCAAATCATCTCCATATTCTACCCCCATGCCCACTCATTAAGTCATTTCCTTCGAGTTTCTTTGATGAGGATATTGTACATCTTTAGTTAGATGACCCTAATCCCACCCTTTTCATTTCCATCTATATCGATAACATATGCATACGATGTGTCATGATCGATGGTGGTTCTAGAATTAACATCATCTCCTCCCACACATACAATCAAATTCACATCCCTTCCAATTATATGCATAATAACCCAGTTGTGTTACACTTCTTCAACGATGCCATCAACTCCACCCTTAGCACCATTATTCTCCATGTTTAGGTGGTCCCTCGCACTCTCCCAAAATTATTCTATGTCTTAGAGGGAGAGTTATAGTATAACCTATTGATCGTAGACATTGCATTTGTGTCATGGGTTGTTTCCCTTCAACTTTACATCCTTGTGTAAAATTCAAACATTAAGGGCATAACTACAACATCTCCATTAACTGTCACCATTCAAAACTTGTAACATGTTTTACCGACCTAACGATGTTCTTGTACCAATCAAGGAATATGCCACTACCCCCACTTCTCCTTCACGCATGACCCCATCCACCAATGCTGCCTCCACCTCTCCCATGCCTAACTCTTCTATTCCTACTTCTACCGCAGCCTCTATAGCTGACCCATCTACTTCCTGTCCAACCGATACCCCTCTTTCCCAATTGTCTATTGATTCATCTATCCCTACTATCTCGCATATTGACTACCAATCCTTTAAAAGGTGTTTTTCGAAGTGCCTCACTCTTAGGGAGTACAACCTCTACAATATTAACACATTCCTCACTCCACAAGAGTATGGAAACCTACACCAAGATTACCCTCGTTATGACTATTGCATAGGAGATTTTTTCCCTTATGGTCCTCCTCATCTTTGCATTAACGTAACGTATGGGGGACTTGATACTACCACTTATTCATTTGAACCTCCATCCCAAACATGACCCTTTTCATTTGACCTCAAATCTCTTACTAACCACTACTTTGCCAATACTTTCACTCGCTGCTCATGGAAAGGATTTGGCTTTGGAATTTTTTACGAACAAGGCCAACATACCATCAGTTCATGTGCCACCCCAGAAACACAACGATCACAAAGTGGCATTGAATTTTCTACACCATCTTCTAAGAAGGTCCACATCGACCTCATTGAGGAAGAAAACCTTCTATACCCCATTCACCAATGTCACCACCTTCACCCATAGAGTCCTTGTATCTTGAACCTATTCCTCCTATAATTTTTTTTGTGAACATGATTTCCCTAGGACCTATGACTTATCAACATAATGGCAAGGCTCCCTCTTCTCCTCCCTTCATATATCCCGATATGATTGATGACAATATACCTTCTATTAACATTGTTTAATGTCAAGACGATGAGTCTATACTCACCTACCTTGGTGCAAAAGATTCTTATATTCACCGGTCGTTACCTTCTGAGATGTAAACCATGTTAAATGAATCAAATATTGAAATCAACATTAACACTCAGGATGACCCACACATTCTAAAGATAGGCCAATATTTAGATGTTGTTGAACAAGAAGCTTTTACTTCTTTCCTCGGGACCATAGCAATGCTTTTTCTTGGTCCTATGCTGATATGCCCGGTATTGACCCAAACATTGTGGTCCACAATATCATAACCATTCCTGATTCCAAACCCATAAAATGAAGTTGCGTAAAATGCATCCTAGCATTGCTCTTCTTGTCAAAGAAGAATTTTTGCACCTTCTCTTAGTTTCCTTCATCCTTCCCATTGACTATCCCCAATGGATTTCTAACATTATTCTTGTCACAAAAGCGACATGGAGACTCTACATTTGCATGGCTTTCATGACCTCAACCTAGCTTTCCCCAAAGATGATTTTCCTCTACCAAGCATTGACTCACTGGTTGATCTCACCACTAGCCATGAGATGTTATCACTCATGGATGATTTCTCATTATAATCAAATATTACTCACTCCAGAAGATCAACATAAACTGCATTCATCACTCCTTGGGGGACCTTATGCTATCGAGTCATGCCTTTTGGCCTTAAAAATTTGGTTCTACATATCAGCGAGCCATGGCTTATATCTTTCATGATATCATGCACTTCATGTTGGAAGATTACGTAGATGACCTTCTCACCAAATCCAAACATCGATCCGAACACCGATGAGTCCTTAAGGTCATCTTTTACCGCCTCATCAAGTATTGTGTTCGCCTTCAACCTAAGAAGTGTGTCTTCACGGTGATTTTAGGAAAACTCCTTGGTTTCATTATTTCTTTGTGTGGCATAGAAGTTGATCTTGCTAAAGTAAAGGCTATTATCAAAATGCCTCCACCTACTAATCTTCATCAACTTCAAAGTTTGCAAGGTAAGTTGTAATCTATTCATCGGTTTATTTCACAACTTTCCAACCATTATCAACCATTTCATCATCTCCTCAAAAAGGACGTCTCATTCAAATGGGATGATGAATGCCACAAATCCTTTGACACCTTAAAAAAATACCTTCTTCAACCACGGTGCTCATTCCCCCTAAATATGACTAACCCTTTTACCTATACATTTATGTTATTGACCTTTCCTTAGGTGCCATGCTCGTGCTCATCATGATGAGCATCACAGAGAGAAAGTGGTTTATTACATAAGCCATACCCTTTTGGACTATGAAACTAGGTACACCCATGCTTAAAAAAATTTTATTAGCCTTAGTTTTTGTTAGCACTAAACTTCGTCATTACCTACTCAACCACAAAACCTTTGTCATCACTAACACTAATCCCCTACATTACATATACGTCAAACCCTACCAGAATCAATGTGTTACACGTTGGCTCATGCTTCTTACAAACCTTCACCTCGAATGCATCCATCAAAAGTATGTCAAAGGCCAAGTCATCATTGACCAACTAGTAGACGCACCTCTTTCTAGAGATCAACCCTCTAACTTCTCTTTCCTAGATGAAGCTATTCTTTACCCTCTCGTTGGAGGATACCACTTACCCAGGATGATGTTATTCTTTGATGGTTCCAAATGTCAATGTGGAGGTGATGTAGGTGTTGTCCTCATTCCTCTTGATGGTGAACCTATTCCTTTATCTTTCAAACTATATTTTGATTGCACTAACAACATCACCAAATATGAAGCACTCGTATTAGGCCTTCAAACCGCCATCACCCTAGATGTTAAATAAATTAATATCTTTGGTGATTCCTAACTGGTTGTAAACCAAGTCAATGGTATATACCAGTGTTGTAACGAAATACTCCAAAAATACAAATGTCATGTTGACATACTTTTGACTACCTTTGACCGTTACGAACTTCAAACCACCCCATGTTCTACTAATAAATTTATGGATACCATGGCCTACTTGGCTTCTCATATACCTATTTCTCCGCTTAACCTGCAAAATCTTTGTCACAATACAAAGGTTACAATCACCCTCTGATTTATCTCGAGAGGTAAACACCATCGGAACCATTGCACCTGACCCATGTGACCTTTTTTATAAGAAATTTTTTGACTACCTTTTCCTTTCCATTCTACCTCCCGATCTCACTTGTAATGGACAACACACATTTCTTAAAGGTGTCTCTCGCTATGTCATCATGGGTGGTCTCCTTTATAAACGTGGCTTTGATGGTATTCTCTTACGATGCCTTACAAGTTCTAAAATTCCCTACACCATCAAGGAAGTTCACGATGGAATTTTTGGAGGTCACTTTAGTGGCTTAGCTGTCACTAAATGCATTCTTTTCCTAGGATATTATTGGCCAACCCTAAACCATGACTATTGTGACTATGTCAAACATTGTGTGAAATTCCAACAACATGCTAATCTTCATCACACACCTAGTCATGCCTTACAAGTCGCACGAGACCTTTGGCCTTTCTCTCAATGGGGTTTGGATCTTATCGAGAGATCAATCCTCATTCTTCACAACACCATCAATGGATTATAACCACTACTAAATACTACACTAAATGGGTAGAATCCATTCCCCTCATTTCTAAAAAAGTTGAGAAAATATGTGAATTCATCAACCATCACATCATTTGTCGCTTTGGTGTCCCTCACCGCCTCATCACTAATAATGGAAAGTAATTCAAAAACAAAACCCTACAAAATATTTGTGATGCTTTTGGAATTCAAATCAATTTCTCATCACCTTATTACCCACAAAAAAATGGCCAAACAGAATGAACCAATAAAACCTTGAACAAAATTCTTATGAAATTAGTTGACGATACTAGGAAGGATTGGCATACGCACATTCCTTTCACCTTATGGGCTTACCACACTAGTATTCACACTTTGAATGCTGCCACACCTTTCTCTCTGGTCTATGGTACCGAGGCTATCTTGCCTCTCGAAGTCCAAATTTCATATCTCCACATATCACTATAATACATGCTCAATGACAATGAATTTCGCCAGGACCACTTGGCACAACTTGAGTTATTAGATGAATATCATCTCAATGCTCTTGATCATCTCCAAATCTACCAAAACCTATGAAGCATGCCTATGATAAACATGTCCATGAACGAACCTTCTAGGTCAATGACCTCATCTTGAAGGAAAATCAACATGTAACCAAAGAAAGAAAAATAAACGGGGAAAATTTGCTCCTAATTGGCTTGGACTCTATATCATTACTCATACCTATGGATCAGGTGTTTATCATTTGTCTTCACTTGAAGGTAAACTTGAACCTGAGCCCCTCAATGCCTTACATCTTAGACCATTTTATTGTTGAAATCAAGTCCTATATCACCTTTTTCTATTGACCACTCATCCTTTGAGCACCATTCACCTTTCATGTTACCTATTTTGAGAATAAATGACTAAACAAGAATCATGTGATTACCCATCACCTTTAAGCCTTATCTTCAATATGAGTACCATGAATCTACTCATGGAATGATTCTCATGGATATTTTTCATCTTTTCAAGATGGAATCCCATGGTCATTCATCACTTGAAACCATCTCTTTCATAGTTAACGCCTATGTGCTATGGTTTTTATCTTCTAAACAAGAGCCTAATCTTCCTCTATAGTCTTTTCTATGACTTAAAAATGTCCAAAAACAAAATAGGATGCAACTCCTTGAGTCAAAATTCTAGAAAAAGATGAATCCCTTAAAAGAGACATCTCTTCTCTTTATCTCGCCACTATAAATAGACTGCTCCCTCGAAGGAAAGCTATATAAAGTCATTACAAAAATATAATAAAATATTCAGAAGCTTCCCGCATTGATCAACTTCATGAAGACCTCAAAGAGATAATATAATCATCCCATATAGACTTCCCGTATTGATCATTCTATCACAAATAAAAACAAAAGAAGAAAATAACCAATTTTTCATCATGGACTTGCCTATTTTTGATCATGGGTTTCTTTCCAGGTAAACATGTTGTCATACACTAAGTTACGCTAAACCACCCATTTTCACCTCATTGCCTTTTCACCCTAATTTTCTATCTCGCTCAAGGGACTTGCTACAACTGTGACATTTCGTGATCATGTGACTTTCTTCACCCTTAGAATAGTCCATTATGCAACACCTTTAGGGTCTCATGTTCATAAACCAATCTTTGGTATGATAGACTTATTAAGGTTCTTATCAATTAAGTGTCTCTTTTACCACCTCTTACAATTCACCTTCTTCATTACTTATTGATTACCCTATACATGACCAGACCATCGACACCTACATTTTAAAAGACTCAACCATGCCTAAAGTGACCTAACTCAACCATGCCTAAGTGACCTAATTCAACCATGCCTATGACCTAGACTCAATCATGCCTGAAACCTACCAACCCATTCCTCTACCTCATCATATTCTTCCCTATCTTATGGGAGAACTACATCGTCCTAAGGCCCCTTTTTGTCGGGGCTATGTAGGCAACACTCCTAGGGCATGGGGCCCTTAGAGGTTAGCTTGGCCACTCTTACCCTAACCCATTTTCCCCACATATTTTCTATTAACATTCTACCGTAATTAATTTCCATTTTTATATAACACTTGGAAACTTACACACATACATATCTACCATGTTATCACATCATAAAAACATCCAATCAATCATTTCACATTTCCATAATATCAAATATTTTGGAAATTTACACCATAACATACATATAACTCGTCATTTATTTCCCATGTTACCAATAACTTTTTAAATTAAATCAAAACTAAAAACACGATCAACCATGCCTAAACTAATCTAACTCCATCATGCCTAAACCAACTTGACTCCATCATGCCTAAACCGACCTGACTCCATCATGCCTAAACCGACCTAACTCAACCATGCCTATACCTGACTCCATCATGCCTAAATGACTCGACTCCATTATGCCTAAACCGACTTGACTCCATCATGCCTAAACTGACCTAACTCAACCATGCCTATACCTAACTCCATAATGCCTAAATGACCTAACTCCATCATGCCTAAACCAATCTGACTCCATCATGCCTAAACCAACCTAACTCCACCATGCCTAATTCACCTAATTTCCATCCATACACAAATAACAAAAGAAATTTTAAAACACAAGTACATCCTCCATAACCATTGATCTCACCATCTATAAATAAAAGTCTATGTATCCATCAAATATACATTGATACAAAATAATACAAGTATCTCTCATGTACAACCTCACTATCATCAGCACACGAGATGGTCTATATCAAAAATAATAATCAAAATGATGACATCAATTGTCGGCCCATCTGATGTCCAAGCCAATCTCATCTATCTCCTCCTCTCCTCCATCCCGATGCCCTTCCATCATCTCTCCACCCTTTATGGGTCTAGGTCTCACCTCCGCTTGGCCTGCAGCTAGGTTAGGCCTCCATGAACTAGTGGCCTCACCCTAACCCTGTCTTTGGGCTCGTCGGACCCTATACTCTCTACACTATGTGTGTGAGATCTCGTCCTCTCACTCAAGGCTTGTTGTACCTATACTCTATATAGGAGGGGACATCTATCCCGACAATAGTCAAATGATCCTAATAGTATCTAGCCTCATTCAAGGCATCCCTGAATCTAGCCATTGACACTATTTATGGGGGTGTCATAGGTCTCACAACAACCTATGAGCTCTGTCCTACTACTGATGGCCTCGGCCCTTCGCACTGTAAAATGGGACCTTGTCCCACTCACGCCTATAAAATGGAACCATATCCATTGTCGCCTATAAAATGGGACCTTATCCCTGGGCTTATGAGGGTGCCTATGTTGTGACCTAGGCCTATAGGGCCATAATATATGCCTATGTAGTGGCCAACTAACCCTACAAACCTGCTATCTACACTGTAAAGGAGGCCACTTGTCTCCCCATCACCATCCCCACCCTGTGTGGGTACCTTCCCTATGCAACTTGGGCTGAAGGGATACTACCTATGCCTATAATGTGACAACATGTGCCTTAGATCTTATCAGCTACCCTTGCACTACTCTCAGCTGTGTCAAAAGGGTAACCACCCGCCCCGTAATGTTTCCTTATGAACCATAATTGTGGCTAGATTGGGCTACCCTAGCCTCGGTGGTGTTGCTTTGTAGCTGCACTACCCACCACTTCTGTATTTTTTTGTAACTCTGGCATCATCAATCTATTGGTCCACCACCTTCTCCTCTTTCCCGTAGTGCCCACATTTTTATGGCCTCGCTTATCTATTGACTTCTTTATTCATAGACATGATTTGACAGGGATTTGATATATGATGAATATTATGTTATGATATTTGACCTTTTTGGACCTGTATGGATATTTGGGTGTGTAGCACCAATTTGATTTGATTAGTATGTTGACGTTTTTTTCATTTGATGTTACGGATACTAACTTATTTCAATGTTGGTTAGACCTAATTGAGATATGTTAGATACTTAGTTAGTCGTATGCTTGGATTATATGGATGTGTGTCACTTTTATTTATCTCTAGGGCTAACTCATGGTAAATTGTGTTGTAATTATGCATGTTGTCGCATTTTTAATTCCAGGATGATGATATGCTAGCATAGATTTCATTGATTGCTTATTGAGTAGTTGATTTACATTGTATCGGACAGGTGCATTTAATGTGTGCAATGAGTGTGCAGGTGATAGGTCACAGGAGAACGTGGGTTTTGGCGGCTACACAAATTTTACACAAGTAGCCCATGGGGCTAAGTCCTAACCGTGTTTATTGTATGAGGCCTTAGTATTAGATTTCATTATTTTGGGCACCATGAGTGACCCTCATTTGTAATGTAGTATGTCATGTAATATTAATCTTGTTTGGGATGTTAGTTTGCTTTATAAACTTGGTTTGGGGACTTAATGGTCCCCACTTGCATTAAGTTTTGTGTTTGGGTAATGGTGTATTTAATTAGAGGGGATTAGGGTCACATGTGAAACCTTGGGTGGGTCCCACATCCTCTACACTTGTGCCCAAATGTGCCAAACCATAAATTTTGCTATTTTAGGCATTTAAGTGACCCCTCTTAGGTTTGGGAGTTCACTTAGCATGAAAATAGGCCCTTGGACCCTACCTAATAGGTAAGGGGCTTAATTTTAAGGCATAGAGGGAGTTTCCCTCTCATTTTGCCTCTCTTTGGTCACCATCCATGTAAGATGGATTGGTATGTGTTTTTGTTAAAAGTTGCACAAGTTTGTTTTGTTTTTCATTTTGGGTAATTTGGGAGAAGGGTGTTAAAAGCTATTTTATCTTTTCTCTCTTTTATTTTGAGAATATTTGACCTTGAGGGAAGAGAGGGGTGACACATGTCACCCCCTCATTTGTGAGGATATTTTTTGGCTTCTCTTCAAATTCTCCCTCATGGGAAAGAAGAGGACTTTTTTTTTTAGCTTTTTCTTGGAGGCTTGGGGATTTTGGAGCTAGAGCTTGCTTGGATAAAGAAGTGGAAAAGTTAGAGTGTTGGAGAGCTTTTGGAGGTAGGCTCCTTGAGCTTGTTTTATGTTTTATATTATGATTATATCTTAGCCTTGTTTTGTCTAAAATGTGTGTGTGTTGTTCTTGTGTGTGGCTATTTGTTGAGTATGCTTTTTGTTTTATTTTTCTCCATCCATCATATGGCATGATGGATTTTGGAGTTTGTGGGGGAAGAGAGAGGGATTTTCCTCTCAAAACTCATGGCTTTATGGCCAAGCCATGTAAGTTCTTGTTACTCTCCTCAAATGGTTTGAGGTGGGGAAGGTGGTTCATATGGTTTGAACCCCCTTCCCCATTCTTGGAGAGGAAACCCAATGGGTTTGAAAATCCTCCCAAGAAGGATTTTGGTGAATGGGTGGAGAAATAAGGAGGGTTTGATGGCTTGGAGAAATAAGGAGGTTGTGAAGATTTTTTTGTGTGGATTTCCAATGTGAACCACACTTTTGGCACCTAGGATATCTCTTTTTCTCTTCCCCATTTTGGAGGTAGAATATGGTTTCTCCTCTTTTTCCTTCTTTGTAAAAATTTGGGTTCATCTTAGTGTTTGGATTGTCTTGATGTGAAAAGTATAATGTGGTTATGTGTCCCTTTATCTTTTGCAAAGTTTGTGGAGGCTAGCTCTCTCTCCCATGGGCTTGGGGGAGGCTAGCATGTCTTCTAACCTTGGAAAGGCATGTAATGATGCCTAAAGGTTGGGTGGTTAAACCAGAATTTTCTCCTTGTGTTGGTTCTTTGAAAGTTTTTGAAGTTGGAGCTCAAGTGGAATATAGTTGGAGATACTTGTCATCATGGATCTTCATTGTTACCTCTCATTGCAACCTTAAGAACATGGCTATGTGGAAATTTTCATTATCTTGTAAAATCCCTATTTTGTATTTGGTACTATTACTTGTAAACTTGTGTCATGATTGCTTGAGAAATCTCTATTCAACCTTGCAAAGAAGTTTTGTAATGGGTTTCTTTGAGAAGTTATGTATTTTGGAAAAATGTTGCATATTGAGTTTAAGACTCTTGGAAATGAAATAATGTAGCAAAATGTTTTCTCTAATAAGAACTTGATGTAACTCTTATCTTTTGAATGAAAGTGGTTTTATTGGAAATAATATTAGCCATGGAATATGATACTTTCTTACAAAATTTGGTGGTTTTATACAAGAGATGAAGTTAGTTTACACTCTATTTTTTTATGTGAAAACCTATTAGGTGCTTGCATTAGAAATTCAATTTTAAGATGTATATTCATTGTAGCAACTTATTTGACATATTCAAGTTTTTTTTTCTCTTGATTGAAATACAACACTACATGCCTTCTTTTCACATAAAGAAATAAATTATTTTAACCTAGATTTGATTTAAAAAAAAAAAAAGACTTATTAAACTTCATAGTCCATGTTGACAACCACCCAAGTTTATTATTCTCTTTTTTTTTAAAAAATTGTGACATTACCTTTTCCTAGAGTATCATATAAATTATTTAAGAAAATTTCATTTAATTATATGTTAGAAAATAATTATCTTATGCTCTTCCGTGTTAATTTTCCATATAAAAATCATCATTCTATTGAATGCTCTATTGTAATATGTAATATGCAAAAAAAAAATGGGAGGGATATATCATACTATAAATATATATTCACACACACACACACATATAATATAAATGTACTAATTAATATAAAAGTTATATTGTTATATAACTTACCAAGAGTAAAATAAACCGGTATAATTAATATGTATATAAATGTATATATATCTATATATATATATAATTATATATATATATATATATATATATATATATATATATATATATATATATGTATGTATGTATGTATGTATGTATATATCTATATATCTATATATTACATAATAATCTTTAAATTTTATTATGTAATACAAATCTAAATAAAGAGATTTGAATCAAATCCAATTTGGTGGAAGCATTTCATTGTTTTTACATAAACAAAACCAAATAAATTGAAATGAATCGTGGGGGAGAGTCGAACCCTCCCCAACTCGCGCTTCATCCTCTCTGCACCATGGCACTCTGCAAACCCATCCACTCTCCCCTCCACCGCACACCCCACACCCCCCCCCTCCCCACACCGTCCCCTCCCCCATCTCCACGTAGCTTCCACCCCCACAGTCGTCAGTGCAGGCCCTTATCCCTCGAACCACCGTTTTCCCTATCCTCCTCCTCATGGCAAAAACACCTCTCCCAATACCGCCACCGCCTAAACACCGACTTGGGACGCCAAGACCTCCTCGATCTATGGGTTAGGGAAAATGGTATTTCGGTCATACCGGTTTATATATATTATATATATTATATCATGGAAACACACACACACACACACACACACATAACACACACACACACCTATAAATCTAAAATATATGCATATCGAGAAAATCCCCCTAATCAAAACAAAATAAATAATAATGAAATATTATTAAGATCCTTCTCATCAAAGAGAAAATCCATGAATTCTTCTCTCTTTGAGCTCCTCCACAACCTGTGCATACAAATGACAACACAAAACAAAATGAGAAGAAGAATAGAAAGCAAAAGTAAACATAGAGATGTTTAGGGAAACTTTAGGGTAAAATTCAAAATCAATGGTCAAGATTAGATCCATCCTAGGGCTTACCTTTAACCCTACACTCTTTAAGTTTTGACTATTTCATGGGAATGGGAAATAAAATAAAGAAGGGTGTGTGGGCAAGTTAATAAACAAAAGGGGGAAACAAGTTAAGTTATAAGGTGTGTAGACTTATTATGGTGACCCTAGTAACTTATTATAGGATAAAATAATTAAATTATTTTGGGCCAGTGTTTATTTAAGTTTGGGTAAATTAAATTAGAATAAATTAATTATTAATGGGAAATAGTGAAGCATACACTAGTATTATTTAGTTTCACTTTTTTAAAAAAAAATCCCAAAATTTTAGTCTTATTTCAGTAGTGGTTTTCCGGTGTCCCGAGGTGGGGCATTACATTTGGTATCAGAGCATGAGGTTTGCACACGCGGACTCTCTGGGTAAAATGTTTAAATATTTAATTAATACATTAATAACATTAAAACTAAAACAATTAAAACATTTCTGCAATCATTATAGTTTAATAATCCTTTTTGTACATCGTCACACATGATGACACTCTTGAGGCGATGATTGGTTAGGGGTTGGGGGCGTAGTTCATCTACGCCCAACCACAAGAACCCGAATTGGGGCCTCATATCTTAGAGGTTCTTCAATAGTTGATCGATGTTGTGCAAAGAAGTGCCTTCCACCACCGCGAGGAGGTGAGAGAGGAGGACATCCATTCAAGAGACAAAGAGTCGAGAGGTGAGGATGCACACCCAGAGCCACAGAGCAAGTTACCCCTGGGAGGGAGGGGTCATGCAGCCCCTTGTTTCACCATGAGAGGGTAGCCTCGTACCGTTGTAGCCACTCACACACGGCTTTGAGGGACCATTTGAGATAGACGTTCCCTTTCACTGTTGGACCACAAAGACTAGGATCATGACATGGAGTAGTGTGATTAGGGATCTTCTTTGCTTATAGCCTCCCACTTACACTGGATATACAAAAGGCTTTGGGGGCTGAGTCATGGCTCATTAGCTTGGATAGTTGCTTTGGCTTGCACTCTTATGAGAGCAATGTCAAATCCAATTTCACCATACACCTCCTCCATGACACAACAAGCATTTAGTGGAGGAATGAGGAGTGGAAGCTCCATTTGACTTGAGAGACAATGACCTATGAGTTGTTTGAGGAGTGTTTAGGGCTCACTATATGTCAGAGCATTTCATATGCAGAAGAGGATTGATGAGTTTCATGACTTACAATAGGGCTCTAGAAATGTGGCACAATATGGGAGCATGTTCTGGATCTTTCGTAGTATGTGGACTACTGCAGATGAAAAATTCAAGTTATCGAGTTTATTCAAGGCCCGAATATGAAATA